>CM025788.1:22114778-22191021 GCA_014636745.2 Centella asiatica
ATAAATAGTCTATCGGAGACTAAGCTCATCAGGGACTATGCGCATCAGGGGATAAATAGTCTATCAGAGACTAAGCTCATCAGGGACTACGTGCATCAGGGGATAAATAGTTTATTGGAGACTAAGTTCAAATTAAGCCTATCGGAGACTAAGCTCGTTAGGGGATAATTTGTAACTATCGGAGACTAATGATATTAGCTTGTTAGAGATTAATTATTAAGATTGTCGGAGACTAATGATATTAGCTCGTCGGAGACTAATTATTAAGCTTGTTGGAGACTAATCATATTAGCTCGTCGGAGACTAATTATTAAGCCTGTCGGAGACTAATCATATTAATATACGAAATCCTGAAACAATTCTAGAAATCGAAACATATCCTATATGTCCAAAATCGTATAACCCTTCATAATCCCTACATCCCATCGCCCGACTTACATATCAAATATGCAAAATACCTAATAAGCATGTATCAAATATAATCAGAATTCGTAATTCCAGAATATCCATACATGCAGAATATCATATATATTCAACATCAAATTCGGTAAACTTGTATTAACTGCATATATCAAATATATCAAATATAATTAAACACATAAATCCATATTAATGTCTCACATATAGCTCTAATACCACTGTTGGGTTTCGTAGGATAAAACGCAATGGAAAAATACGATTAAAAAAACAAACAAACAAAACGAAACCCAAACCCAAAGATCTATGCGAAACAATTTAATACAAATAGTTTAAGATTTTACTGATTAAAATTGCGAATCTGAAGCTTTGGTGAAGGTGTTGATCGTCTCCAAATCTTTAACGCAATCCAACTGGACAACGTCTCTACAGTATCCACACGAACACCCACGAACCGTCTTACGATCCGAACAAGGAAAGTTACAATACTAGCTGTATGATCTGTATCTCTCTTTTTTTCCCTATATCTCTCTTAACTCTAGTCTCTCTCTTATGAGCGGCTAGGGTTCTTAGAATACGTGAAGCGTTAGGTAGAAAGAATAGCTGATATATCATATATATAGCCTTTTATAGAGTAATTCCAAAACCTAATCTAATTAGGAGAATTAAAATCCGAATTTTATATTTATTAGATATATATTTAATCAAGTCTCACTTAATTAATATATATATGTACAAATAAATATATATTCGTATTTCCTTCCAAAGGACTCTACCTCATATAGATTACATATATATATAATTTAAAGCCATGATTTAATGAAAACAGTCTTATTGATATATTAAAATCATTGACATTTAAATTATATCTCCTTGACGATTGTTCTTTGTGTGTGACCCTGTAGGTTATTATTACGTTGGCAATAATTTTAAATCATATTATAAAATGATAAACAGTGAGTGGCATCTAGTAATACATCACTGTTACCCAAGTAATAATAAAGTGATAGATTCGACGTTTACCTTTCGTGACCAATGTTTCAATGTAACTTAATCCTTTTAACCATGATATCTAAGATTAAATTCAAGGCCATCATCTTCATAATTTAATCTCAATTTTCTTGATCAATAAGTAAACTATATAAAACAAATCTCTATTTGAGCATGGTCATGCATTTCATAGTCTCACTCAATCAAGAGGCCTATAGATATCACCCCTAATTTATAGGAGGGTTAAATTCCATCTACATCATTCCCATTTCTCACATAACTCATTATGCATCCAACAATCACCTTTATCGTCCACCCGGTTAAAGGTGAATTTTGATAATGTCAAAACGCATAACTCCTTATGTAGAAATGTTATGACTTCAGGTCTAAGGACCATTACATCATTGTCACTATGAGAATTACTTATGACACATAACATAACGCTCCATGTAGAATTCTCATGGTGGGTCTGTCCAATACAATGTTCTCTAACATGTACCTATGTATCAACTTAATATATCTCGTATATATTTATGACCAATGAGATATGGCCATCAGTTAATCCACATACTAGTCTCAATGTATTATTGTTGTCCCACTGACAATGATACTCGACTAGGGACATTTAAGAATAATGATACATTACATACTTATATGATCTCATATTCAAGTCACATACTTGAATCCATATAATTAGTATCATTCTTCTAAGGACATTTATTATGTTAACATTTATATAACGCAGTAAATAAAACATAATAAAAGAAATTATCATTTAACCAAAACATAACATAAATATAGCGTCACAATCATTACATAATTGGCCACTAGGGCATACACTCTAACACTGTGGTGATGTCATCATCAGGGGATCGTATAGTTCATCGGTGGATAATTATCCGCTAATGACTGTATAGACCATCAGGGGATAATTATCCTCTGACATCCAAAATTACCCGTCAGGGGATAATTATCCACCGACGGACAATTATCCACTAACGGGTGCAGATATTTTATTTTGTTATTTTTCCGTGTTTGTTTTGATTTGTTTCCTATTTTAAATAGGTTTGTTATCTTTCCTTGTTAAATTAGATTTCTTTCTGTTGTAATATTCTTTCCAATTAGGATTAGGATTTTTAATCAGCTTATAAATAGTTGCTTGTAATGTACATTGGATATTAAGACTGAGATTAATAAACTTACGTGAGTTTTTACTTGCAATTATCCTGAAAGTTGGTGGTTAATTCCGTTATACTTTCACAACTTATTTGGTTTAGCTTGCGGGTGATTAAATTCTTTAAGCAAACTAATCAAATCGACCCTTTAGTGTGGATTCTTGGTGATTAATTTCTTTAAGAAATCTTCCTAAAGTTATTTTTCGCAACCTATGTTTGATCCTCCCAGATCAAATACATCAGGACATAAATCTCCTAGACTTGGATAGGCTTTATGGTACCCTAAAGACATGTGAACTGGAGGTTCAACAGAGATCTGAAATGTCAGGGGATACTAGGAAGCTTAAATATGTAGCCTTGATGGCTAGCCAGAAGAGAAAAAAAGAAGTAGAAATAAGTGTCTTGATGAAACTGCAACTAGGAGATGCTGAAGAAAGTGAAGAGGAAAGTGGAGATGAAGAAGCTAGCTCAAAGGGGATTGAATACACCCCTGGCTAGAGGATATGGATGAAACAATGGTCTTCCTTGCAAGAATGTTCTCCAAGCTAAAATTTCAAAAGCCAAAAAGGATAAAGAAATTTACAGCAGGGAAACCTAGTAGCATAAACAACTTCATTGATAAATCAAGAATCAAATCCTATAAGTGCAATGAAATGAGACATTTTGCAAATGAGTGCCATAAGGTTAACCATGAAGGTGAGCCCAAAGGGAAGGAAGCTGTAGTGGATTACAAGAAGAAATACTTTGATCTTCTTAATGCAAACAAGAAGGGCATAACATATAGCAGAGGGAAAGGACTGGGCTGATTCAGATGAAGAAGAAGCTAAGGAATATGTCAACATAACCTTGATGGCCTCATCCACTAATAGTAGAAGCTCATAGGTTAGTCTCGAAATTTCCCCTAACATGTCTAAAAATGATTGTTTTAAAAATGTTGAGGAAATGACCTATGAGATCAGAGATCTCTATGACACTTTGAGGAGTGTTGTAGCTGAGACTGAGAGAGTGTAGAAGATCAATGAACAAATAATTGCTAGAAACACTTTTTAGAATCAGAACTTACTAGGTTTGAGAATCTAGAAAATGAACTCTTCATGATTAGGAACCTCCTTGACTATGCCGTAAAGAGAAAATAGTGGACCTCCAAAAAGCTAAAAGAAGAGGAGGAGGTCATAAGAAAATGGACTGAGTCTAGCAAGAAACTAAAGGATCAATTAAACAGTAGAAAATTTAATCCTAGGTTTGGTTTAGGCTATAAGGAGACTCAGGTGAAGAAACCTTCAATTGAGGTTAAAATTGCTGCTAGCTTTGGTAAAAGGCCTGTGCAACCTGTGAAGTTTGTGAAGGCAGTAACCAAGCTAGAGAAAGAGAATGTCTTCCCTAAGAGTGTAGCTTCCACAAGTGTTGGAAGTGGCAAGATGCTTATTCTTCCCAAGGCACCCACAGTCCCCACCAAGAAGGAGCTCGATTGTGCATCATTGGATACACAGTCATCAGCCCTTCTAGGGATAAAGGCTTGTCAGGGGATAAGAAAAAGAATATAAATGGAAAGTTAGGAGTAAACAAAGCCAATAACTATGCTCCTAATTCTAAAGTCCCTAGAAAAATGTGTTGGAATAGTGACAATTTTAATCATTTATCTTTTCAATGCAGGGAAAAGCCACAGATATTAACTGACATAGTATTATATGCTGATGATTTACCTAGGTTAACTTTTGTTCATGCATGCATCCCTAAAGGTGAAGAAAAGAATGTAGTTGATAAATCTAAAGCATTATGTGAATCTCCTAAATAGGAGAAAGTGTGTGTTTTGCCTAAACCAAAAGGGAATATTAATGAAAAGGTTGTTATACCAATAACTGTGACTAAACCTAGAGGACCTAAATCCCCTTAGGTACCAAAAACAATTTAAATGATCTTTGTGTGCAGGGAAAGGTCAAAAGCAAGCAAGTCTAGTTTCTCTATAGTGGCTGCTCAAGCACATGATAAAAAACAAAGCCCTGCTCATAGAGTTCGCTCTGAAGGTTGGTCCAGTAATATCATCTGGTGATAACAACAAATGACTAACACTTGGTTATGGCAAGGGAACAAATGGGAATGTCTCATTTGATGATGTAGCACTAGTTGATGTGATAAAGCACAATCTATTAAGCAGAAGTCAACTATGTTACAAGGGATTCATCATTTCATTCAAAGGAGATAGGTGTCATCTCTAATGAAGATGAAGGGAAGATAGTCTTGTCAGGGGTTAGGAAAAGAGGTATTGATGTTGTTGATTTTGGCTCAACAAATGAAGCCTCATGTTTCTATAGCAAAGCAACCCCTGATGAGAGCAGATTGTGGCATAAGAAGCTCTCTCACTTGAACTACAAGATATCAATAACCTGGTGAAGATAGAATTGGTGACTGGACTACCTCAATTGGAGTTTGCTCAAGAGGGTTTATGCTCAGCCTGCCAACAAAGGAAGCAAAGGAGATCATTCTTTGTTAGAAAAGAAGTCATGATGATCAAAGATCCAATTCAAATGCTACATATGGATCTATTTGGTCCAGTTAACATAATGTTAGTATCAAATAAGAGATTTTTGTATTGGTCATTGTGGATAGCTACACTAGATACACGAAGGTCATGTTCCAGCATGCTAAATCAGAGGTGCCTCAACAAGTCATTGACCATGTAAAGAAAGTTGAAACGAAATCTAGGTCAGTGGTTAGGATTTTGGGGACTGATAATGGAACTGGATTCAAGAATGTAGCTATTGATGGGTTTTATGTGGAAAAAGGCATACATTCTTAGCTTCAAGAACTCCTCAACAGAATAGTGTAGTGAAAAGAAGAATAGAATCCTAATAGAAGCTACTAGAACAATGTTAGCAGAGGCCAAAATTCCTACCTACTTTTGGGCTAAAGCAATATCCACTTCTTGTTGCACTCAAAATAGGTCCTTGATCAATAAGACTCACAACAAGACACCATATGAGCTGATGACAAGGAGAAAGCCAAACATCAAGTTCCTACACATTTTTGGTTTCAAATGTTTTGTATTAAGGAACTTTGGTGAAAACTTAGGAAAGTTTGAATCAACGGCTGGTGAAGCGATTTTCATAGGTTATTCCCTAACATCCAAGGCCTACAAGGTTTATAACAAAAGGCTCTAGGTTGTGATGGAGTCTATAAATGTAACTTTTGAAAATCAGGAAATCTCTGGCCTTGAAGACCCTAGTTTTCATGAAGAGCTCATATTTGAAAATGAAGATGATTTTGAAGATCAAGAGATAGAAGCTGATGTGTGCACTCAAATGGAGAATCTAAACATCGTCGATGTCAATCCAAACAACCAAGAAGCCCCTTCAGTGGATAAAGTCAATTACCTAGATAATAGATGAGGAAATACTCAATAAGGGGATAATCCATTAGGGAATGCACCATTATGGGATAACTTTAATCCTAACTTGAGCACAAATTCAGGGGGAGTTTTCTTAAAAGCTGGTAGCACATACTTAGGGGTAGGAAATGAAGATCATGCAAGTTCATCCGGACTCCCCCCCAAGCCCAAATGGTCTAGGAGCCATACAACAAAATTGTTCATTGGTGATCCTAACCAAAAAATGCAAACCAAAATAGCTACATCTACTGAATGCCTATATGCTTGTTTTCTTTCTCAAACTGAACCAAAGAAATTTGAAGAAGCCATGTAATATGCTGATTGGATCATGGCAATGCAGGAAGAGTTAAATCAATTTAAAAGAAATCAAGTATGGAAGTTGGTGCCTAAGAGCCTAAAGATAGAACTGTGTTGGCGCCAAATGGGTATTCACAAACAAGATGGACAAAGCTGACATTGTCATCAGAAACAAGGCAAGACTGGTGGCAAAGAGATATTTACAAGAGGAAGACATGAACTTTGATGAGATTTTTGCACCAGTGGTCAGGCTTAAGGCTATAAGAATTTTCTTAGCCTATACAGCACATTCAAATTTCAAAGTTTATCAAATGGATGTGAAAAGTGCTTTTCTCAGTGGGAAATTAGAACAGGAGGTGTATGTCCAACAACCTCCAGGATTTGAAAATTCTAAATTCCCAAATCATGTCTTAAAGCTAGAGAAAACACTTTATGCATTGAAGCAAGCTCCTAGAGCTTGGTATAACACACTGTCTAAGTTTTTAGTGGAAAACAAGTTTACAAGAGATATCATTTACAAAACATTGTTCTTCAGACAACACCAAGGTCATCTTATCTTGGTGCAAATCTACGTTGATTATATCATATTTGGATCCACTGATACTAAGTTGTGTGAGAAGTTATCCAAGCTCATGCAAAACAAATATGAAATGAGTATGATGGGTGAGTTGTCTTATTTCTTGGGACTTCAAGTTAAACAAGCCACTGATGGGCTTTACATTCATCAGTCAAAATATGCCAAAGAACTTCTCAAGAAATTTGACATGGAGGAATAAAAAGTAGCAAAGACACCTATGGCCACAACAACCAAGATTGACCCCTAATAAAAATGAAAAGAAAGTTGACCTAAAGACTTTTAGGGGAACGATTGGTTCATTTTTGTACTTGACAACAAGTAGGTTTGATATTATATTTGCAACATGTCTTTGTGCAAGATATCAAGCTGACCCAAGGGAGTCCCATCTCATTATTGTGAAAAGAATCTTAAGGTTCATCAAGGGCACTACTAAGTTGGGGCTTTGGTATCCAAAGGATTGTGATTTTGAATTGGTTGGATATTCTGATGCTGACTTTGGAGGATGCAAAATTGACAGAAAGAGTACCACATGGAGTTGTAAATTTATGGGAAGAAGGCTTATATCTTGGTTCAGCAAAAAACAACATTCCATTTCAACATCTACTACTGAGGTTGAATACATTGCAGCTGGAAGTTGCTATGCACAAATCTTATGGATGAAAAATTAGTTAATGGACTATGGCTTGACATATGTTAGTGCAATATAAGCACAAGTGTTTGTAGAGGGGGGGGGGGGGGGGGGGATGAATACAAACACCTGAAACTTTTCGCTCTTTTAAACTTAGAAGTGCTTACTGGAAAACAGTTGTAACAAACAGAAAAACTATAAGAAATGAACACACAGATTCAAGTTAAAATAGTTAAATTAAAACTTGGGGTTTTTCTAGAAATCTGTATAATCACAAATGTGATTTATAGCTACAAATTCTGTGAATAAGGTTCACAGCTTCTCACACTCACTAGCTTCTAACTTTCTTTGAAATATCTCTCTCAAGATCTATTACAAAGCTTCTCTCTAGTGTTTGTGTGCTTCAGCGTTTGTTTGATCTGTTGGATAGATTCAATCACTGTATGTTTTTGTAATGAGAGCTCTGTTGCTTATATGATAAATCAGTGGGATGAAATCAAGTGCTTGAGACGTGCTACTCTTCTGAACTTAGCCGCAAGTATGTCACATCGAAACTTTATGTGTCAGACTGCTGCATACTTTGTTGCTACTTTTCTTCCCCTGATCTGTGTGCATTTAATGCGTGAGAGTTCTCATTGGATCATAAACAAACTTCAAGAAATATCTTTCCAGTTGATATTGCTTGCTTCTGTAACATGTTACGTTGATTTCCATGTAAGAACTGATGACGGGTGCATGTTGTCACAACGATCCACTGACTGCCAGCCCTGACGGACTTTGATCAGCGCTTCTGGATCCCCTGATGCTTATTGACTGGATCAGGGCTTCAACCTTTACTTGAGTTTCACTCAGTGCTTCTTGATCCTGATGGTTATGACTGACGGCATACACTGATGGCTTCCACTGATGTCATGTTGGTCATTTCCCCTGACGGGTTACCCTGATTGGTTTGCCTGACAATGACATGTCCTGTAGTGTTTCCCTGACGGGTTGGTCTGCCTTCGTCATACCCTGATGAGTTCCCCTTAATGGGTTTTCTGATGGGTTCCCCCTGATTGGTTCCCCTGATGGGTTCCCCTTGATGGGTTCCCCTGATGGGTTCCCCCTGATGGGTTCCCCTGATGGGTTCCCCCTGATGGGTTCCCCTGATGGAACTTTAATCAACATAACTTTGATTAGAATTTCTGATGTGCGGAATACTTTGATTGTTTACAAGTAGCATTAGACATTCTTCTTCACTTTGTCAAGTCCTTTGAATGTTTCTGTTTTCTGACTTGCCTTGTTAAGTTATTAACCATCCACTGATGAATAAGTGTATCATTAGTGGGTGCAAAACTTGTGCTGATCTTAAGGTTTATAAAATACCTCAAGTATTTACAGTTGCACAATTTATTACATGATCATCATCATCATTTATCTCTAACAACATACAACAAAATTCCAATTCTGTGTGACAACATAAGTGCCATAGCCATTGCTGAGAACACTGTGTAACATTCCAGAACAAAGCATATAGAGATCAGATATCATTTTATCAGGGAGTATGTCATGAATGAGACTATTGAACTACATTTTGTACCAACTAACATCTTCACCAAGGCTCTAGATGAAGCCACCTTCAACAATCTGGTGGGAGAGCTAGGAATGGTGAATTATGCAAAGTGAAAATTAATCAACTCGATAAAGTTGTGCCAAACAATCTATTGGAGTGGTTCAAATTATCAAGTGCTTATGTATTGGTATCTCTAACTTCTCATGTTATTCCTTGATAATGAAATATATGGTGCTTATATGTTTTAAATAAATAAAAAAAAATAAAAAATCTTGGTCAGGGGTTGTATTTGTCATCGAGCTCGACAGGGATATTTATGTATCCCTGATAACACTACATTAGGGGATAGTCACTGCTCCTTTGATTACACAACATCAGAGAATATTAACTAATACTTGATTACGTGACATTAGGGGATAATAACTAACCCTTGATGATGTGGGATCAGGTTCTTTTGAAAAAGCTATCTATATGTGATTTCTCTTTCACCGACGACCCACCAAATGTTTATTTGTTATTTCTCTAACAACTGCCAAGATTTCTTCTCTTTCTTTCTCAAAAACGCTAACCTCATGACTAAGACAATTGCTCCCAAATCTTCATCTCAAGAATTGTTAAAGGGACTCATTGTTCCACAAACAAACTTTGTGGGGGTTTTCAGCAGTTGAAAAAGTTGATGTGCGCTACAAGATAGTAATGCAATATCTCTTGAACTTTGCATATCACAAAGCCATATTCTAATAGCCAACAATATATTTAGAAGAGGATCTCGGACTTATGGAGCAGTGCTAAACTCATATACTTTTCCTCCAAGTCTGGTAAGGTTAAGTTTGTCTCCTTCACTGTGCAAGGACAAAAGGGTAAGATCTATCCTACACTCCTAAATACTGCTTTAGATTTGCCTAACTCAGAGTTTGTGAAAATTCCATCAGACTAAGAGTTGTTAAACTTTTTAGTTGAACTAGGCTATAGAACTTAAATATCCTTAGGCCCTTAAGTTCAAGGACTTAAAACGTGTTAATATCAATAGAGAACTATCTTATCTCTTTGACACGATAAATAAAGTTTTTCAGGTAAATATAGTAATTTCGAATTAATCACATCAATTACATTTAAAAAAGCTTATGTCAATCTTAAAAATGTTAAAATAAATATAGGAAAGCTTATCTTTGATGACTTAGTAATAAAATTAGGTGAGAAAACCTCTAGGAAATCAGAGGTTTATTATGCGAGATTTCTTATGATGCTTGTTAACGCTCAATTGCCTAACATCTCTATTGAGAACATTGATATGACAATCCAGTGCTTCAAGCAAACCAAAAGATTGTTCATTGAAATCAACAAGAAGGTATACACAAACGAGACATTTATGCTTCCACAACATATGAAATAGGTAATAATTGCACACCAATCCACTTCTCAGCCTCCCATTTCTTCTACTTCTACTACAATGGCTGAGACAATTACCACTTCTCTCCCTACCCGAACAACAACTCTCCATAGCCCAACCCTTAATCTCCCAAAAGACTAAGGGTACTAAAAGAATATCCTCAGAAGTAACCACAACAACTAAGGGGGACAAGGAGAGAGAGTGGTTAGCTTGAAGGAGAACAAGAAGAAGAAGAAGAAGAAGAAGAAGAAAGCCAAGAGAGATGATCCCAAACCAAGCTAGGCAGTATCCTCCCAAAATGATACTGGCCTTGATAAGGAACCAAACACTTCTCTAGTTGTCTCATCCCAAAAGGATTCAATTATTGAACATAGTCTCCAACCAGGGACATACATGAGTGGGGCACAAACATTGACCACAGGCCCTGATAAAACTCTCATCAAGGTCTCTAAGAGCCACTTGACGATATCTAACACAGTGAGTGCACACGCAGGTTCTTTATCTAAATCTTTTGATGGATCAACTTCTCACTCTGTGATCCAACCAACACTCCCTTCTTTTTCTTTACCTCAAATTTCTTCAGATGTCATGACTCTAACTCTAGGTGTCATGACATCAGATCCTCTAACTTCTCACTTCTTGGAGGAGCCCATTCGAAATAATTCAGTGATTGAGAGTCATGACTTATTAAAGATTGATTCTTTTCTCATTGACCCAATCACTGATGATCAATTAGGGGATATAGCGACCAATGTAAATACTTCTTCTATAAGTACCTATACTTCTCCAATTGTACATACAAGTAAATCTCCTTTCAATTCTCAACTCTCATCTGTGGACACACTTGTTGTAGATTCTTTATTAACCTTGTCCACAGTTGATGAGAACTTAACCAATAGGAGCCCTATTAGGACTATACAAAGTGAGGTAAAAGAATACTTAGTGAAGGGAGGCAAGGTCAAACCCCTGAGTGGATCTTGGCAAAAGGAGAGACAGAGAGTATTGCCTTAGATGGCAATAAAAAGGGAGAGACAAAGAGAGATGCCTTAGAAGACAATGAAAAAGGAGAGCAAAAGGGAAGCAAGGATGAGATCCTTAATAATAAAGAACAGAGAGAAAACTCTGCTAATGTACATACACCCAGTTCTTTGTCTAGTGATAAGGATGACCCTCCGATGGATGATATTTTACAACCCGTGGGAGTTGATTTTTACTATCAGAAGAATGAAATGAGTCATACAATAAAAATTCTCACATAAGAGCTCTCACATACAACAGATCCTGCCTTAGTCAAGATCTTGAATTCACATATTATGACAGGTAAATCTACGGACGTTGAGTTTACCAAGCTCCAAACTATTTTTTCTAAGCACAAGATTAACAAGGATGAAATCTCTGTGTGATGACCCCAAAATCCCTTACAGGACCAGGGCTTCGTCAAAAGAAGGAAAGATAACTTCACATCCATTCATAGCATAAATACTAATAAAAAGGAATTAGTAAAGAGTTATTACAACCTAAATTATTACATTCTCAGCGGAACCTATTCTGTCTCTACTATAATACATAACATCACAACTTCAAAACATCTTCCTTCCTTCCTTCCATATAGGCACACAAAAGGGTTAGCAAAACTCAATAGCCGATTATCTTTCCTTTCCCCTTGTCAGAGGGTTTAGCTATGGCGCCCCTGAAAATCCCCCGAGCCGGGCCTCGAGCACTGCCAACAATTTGGATGACAGTCCCCGAGATCCCCAGGCTGGGATCCCGAGCCACACCAGGAAAACTGCAGGACAACTTCACAACACAGCAATGACAATAACACAATCAAGCATTTACAACACTTAAATGAGAAATATATTCTCAAAACATCATTACAATATCTTCAGGTCCATATCATCTTACAAAACCTCAAAGTTTAAAAATAAACAAGCTACAGTGGAAACAAAACTTTAGATGACTCATAAGGCCTTACAACTTAAACATTCTTATGCCATTCTCTCCTTTCCTCTCTTAGGCGACTCAGCCTTCACAACATAACCTGAAAAACATTCATAGCATTCCACATGAGCATTTATGCTCAGCAAGTATATAACCATAAGCAAGAAGAATAGATAATTCAAAAGCTTTAATAATCATTGAGATTCGGCGAAGCAATGCCAACACCTCGTGATAATGAATAAACATGTATCATTTACCAACACCCGGTGATGATCAATAAACATGTATCATTTAGCTTACCCGAGTGATATCAAGGGTTAACCCTCTTTCAATAAATCATGATTTGCCCTTTACTCATCAGATAATGCATCACCTGACCAGACTGTTCATTATATGACTACCTTACATAACTAAATTTCATCCCAGCTGGTCAGCCTGGTCGTTTGATTCATCATTTGACATACGTAGTCACTTGCAGAAAGCATATGGTCTGCAAAAAGTCTCATTACCGAAGCCTTGCCTCGTTCTATCATTCTTTATCATCATTGGCCAGAATACCAGGCGAAAGTATTCAACAGCCCCTTAACTTTCCATATGGATATATCTTCTTGTAAACATTTTCTCAATTTTGAATAGCCTTGACGTGCTGAACAATTAAAAGCAGCAACTGCCAACAACACATATTGGCGTGCTCAACAATTAAAAGACTGTGACCATCACAAGCGAAACTATATATCCATACAGAAGTTACTTGGGTGTGCATACAAGTTCATGACTTGCAACACCCAAACATCGTCATTTGGTGTGCTAAGAAATTTAAACAGCTAGCAACCACCCAATAACACATAGTTCAATCATCAATATCTTTTCACGTACATCGGATTCAATGATCGTACGTTACTTAATCATAGAAGAAATCATCATTATGCATAGGCATTAACATCATTCATTTACGTATATCCGAATTAATGATTATACATAATCCGTAAGAAAGAAAGCGGAATGAATATATACTTGCCTTGGTCCTTAGATAAAATTCACTATATCGGTTGCAAAAGGTTTCTGCATAACATCATTGTGGGTATATCATAAGAAATCCATACTTAAAAGATGGCTATTCATATTAGAAAATGGTTATCAGGGCATGAGGTTGCCCATCGGGGAAAATTTCACTCGTCAGAGACTATTTAACTCATCAAAGACAGCTGACGTCATCTTTACTCATCGGAGACTAAGGCTGACGTCATCGGAGACTATTAAACCCATAAGAGACTGATGACATCATCTTAACTCATCGGAGACTAAGGGTGGCGTCATCATCAGAGACTAATTATTCCTTCATCAGAGACTATGGATGACATCATTGAGGACTAAACTTAGCCTATTGGAGACTAAGGATGACATCAACAGAGACTAATTATCTCATCAGGGACTGATGACATCATCTTAACCCCATCGGAGACTAAGGGTGACGTCATCATCAGAGACTAATAATTCCTTCATCAGGGACTAACATTTACTCATCAGAGACTGATGTTATCTCGTCAGAGACTAATATTAGAGCTTGTCTCCGTTTCCATGGAAGACCTTACAATAACAAACTCAACCTAGGATACCTCATGAACATGAATATACAGGAGAATGCAGCCTTTCTTTCAAAGCTTTATTCGTCCTTGAAAACCTAGTATGCACGGCTAATACACTCGGACGATATACAAAAAGAAACAAACAGAGGAGAACTTGAGATTCTTACCTCCTAGGTTGACGAAAGAGATCAAAGCCTAATTGACAATAATCGTCCAGAAAAGAGAACCTTGAAATTATATGGAGGTGATAGGTTTAAGGAAGAACTTTGGAAGAGAAACTTTTAGAAAAGAGATTGAGATGTTCCTTCGAATAAGGTATTTATAGGAGGCTGAGATTAAGCTTTGAAATAAGATGATTGGTTAAACTGGACGGTAAAAACGACTGCTCATCATGATTTTTAGCAGCTAAGCAACGTAATAAGCTTGTTGTCCTTCATTCATATAAGCCAGCTACTAAAGCAGCTTACTAATCAAAATTACATATGTACTCATGATGTCATCATACTTAGGCTCTTAAGTCCTTCATGAGATTTAACCAGTTTGGACGCAAAGCTTCTTCAAACAATTACGGATGTCACCAAACATAAACATCATTGCTTATCCTTGCAACCAACAATCAAACAACAATAACCCCGTTAATGGGTCCGAAAATATTTAGACATTCAAAAATATCATATATTAACTATACATGTTAATATATATAAAGAAAAAAAATAATATGAATAAATAAATTATTTATAGATAAACAAATTTTCTGGGTCGTTACATTCTCTCCTCCTTACAATAAGTTTCGTCCTCGAAACTTTACTGGTGAAATAGTTGAGGGTACTTTTGCATCATCATTTCTTCTAGTTCCCATGTTGCTTCTTCAACATTGTGATTTCGCCATAAAACTTTTACAGATGCAATTTCTTTATTTCTCAAAACCTTTACTTGACGATCCAAAATTTGTATTGGCGTTTCTTCATAATGCAAATTTGGTTGTAACTCAATGGGTTGGTAGTCAATAATGGCAGAATGATTTCCTCTATAAGCTCGTAACATCGAGACATGGAAAACATCATGAATATGACCTAGAGTTGGGGGTAATGCTAATTGATAAGCCACTTCACCAATACGGTGGAGTACTTCAAAAGGTCCAATAAAGCTAGGACTTAACTTCCCTTTTTGTCCTAAGCGCAATATGCCTTTCCAAGGTGAGATCTTAAGCAACGCATAACCTCCTACCTCTAGTGTTTGATCTTTTCAGTGTGGGTTTGCATATTGCTTTTGTCGATCTTGAGTTGCCCTTATTTTAGCTCGGATTGTTCGGATTGCATTCTCAGTTTGTTGGATTAACTCTGGTCCCTCTAGCTTCCTTTCTCCAACCTCATTCCAATACAATGGTGTTCTGCACTTTCTTCCATACAAAGCTTCAAATGGTACCATTCCGATGCTTGCCTGATAACTATTATTATAAGCAAACTCGACGAGTGGTAGATGTTCATCCCATCGTCCTCCAAAATCAATAGAACATGCTCTCAACATATCTTCTAAGGTTTGGATTGTTCTTTCAGATTGCCCGTCAGTTTGCGGGTGGAACGCAGTACTCATGTCTAATCTTGTTCCTAAATATTCTTGAAAACTTCGCCAGAACCTAGACGTGAAACGAGGATCACGATCAGATACAATTGAAATTGGCACTCCATAACGGCTAAGGATTTCCTTCACATACAATCTGACCAATTGGTCCATCTTATAGGTATCCTTAATAGGTAGGAAATGCGTAGATTTAGTCAATTTGTCCACTATTACCTAGATTGTGTTTAACCCTTTTTGAGTTACTGGCAATCCAGCCACAAAATCCATTGTGATATACTCCCATTTCCATTCTGGAATATCCAAGGATTGCAGCAAACCACTAGGCTTCTGGTTTTCTGCTTTAACTTGTTGACAGGTGAGACATGTATTTACCCATTCAGCTATTTCCTTCTTCATGTTAGGCCACCAAAAATTTTGTTTCAAATCCTGATACATCTTCGTTCCACCTGGATGTATCGAAAACTTAGAGTTATGGGCTTCCTATAGTAGATTTCTTTTTAATTCCAATTTTGTCAGAATCCAGATTCTATTCTCAAATCTCATCAATCCATCATCGTGGATCTGACATTTTCCATTTTCTCTCCTTAACAACTTTTCCCTATCTTCTATATACTCTTTTTGAGTTTCCTTGATAATAGTTAGTAAGCTCGGTTTTACACCAACCTCCTGCTCTATCTCTTTCCTTTGTTGAGTTGTGATAACATTTAATTGTAACCTCTCCAAATCCATCCTTACTTCTTCTTGGATTGTTATCACATTCAACCTTTCACATCTACTTAGAGCATCAACCACAACATTTGCTTTACCCGGGTGATAGTTGATCTAGCAATCATAGACTTTAATGAGCTCCAACCACCGTCTTTGCCTCATGTTCAGTTCCTTTTGGGTGAATATGTACTTTAAGCTCTTATGGTCTGTGTAAATCTCACATTTCTTTCCATAGAGATAATGTTTCCAAATGTTTCATGCAAAAGCGATTGCGACCAATTCTAAGTCATGTGTTGGGTATCATTTTTCGCAATCCTTAAGTAGCCGAGATGCATAGGCAATAACTTTTCCATGCTGCATTAGCACAGCTCCTAATCCATTCATTGAAGCATCACTATAAATCACAAAATCTCCTTTGTTATCAGGTAAACTTAGTACTGGGGCGGTGGTTAACCTTTTCTTCAATTCTTGAAAACTCTTCTCACAAGCGGGAGTCCAAATGTACTTTTCTATCTTCCTTGTCAGATTCGTTAATGGAACTGCTATTTTAGAGAAATCTTGAACGAATCGACGATAGTATCCCACTAACCGTAGAAAACTTCGCACTTCAGTAGGTGTCTTTGGTTGTGGCCAATTTATGATGGCTTCAACTTTAATAGGATCAACCAAAATTCCAGATTCATTGATCACATGTCCTAAAAATTTCACCTCTCTTAACCAAAATTCACACTTTGAAAATTTAGCATATAGTTTCTCTCGTCTCAATGTCTCCAGTGTTATTCTTAAATGTTCATCATGTTCTTTTCTCGTCTTAGAATAGATGAGAATGTCATCTATGAACACAATGATGAACTTATCCAAATATGGTTTGAAAACTCGGTTCATCAAATCCATGAAAATAGTTGGGGCATTGGTGAGTCCAAAAGGCATTACCACAAATTCATAATGACCATAACGGGTTCTAAAAGCTGACTTAGGGACATCTTCAGTCTTAATCTTTAGTTGATGATATCTTGATCTCAAGTCAATTTTCGAGAAGTACTTTGCTCCCTTGAGTTGATCGAACAAGTCATCAATCCTTAGTAAAGGATATCAGTTCTTCACCGTCACCTTGTTCAATTCTCGGTAATCAATACATAACCTTAACGATCCATCTTTCTTCTTTACAAATAAAACAGGTGCTCCCCAAGGTGAAACACTTGGCCTAATGAATCCTTGATCCAACAGCTCTTGTAGTTGTATCATGAGCTCTTTTAATTCTGAAGGGGCCATCCTATAAGGGGCTTTGGAAATTGGAGCAGTTCCTGGCACTAGCTCAATTCCAAATTTAACTTGTCTATCTGGGGGTATACCTGGTAATTTCTCAGGAAATATATCTCCAAATTCTTTTACTACAGGGATATCTAGAATCTTTAATCCTTCTATCCTCTTGTCATAAACATGAGCTAAAAATGCTTCGCATCCTTTGCGTAACATTTTATTAGCTTGTAATACTGTAAAAAGATGAGAGAGTTCGGTAGACTTACATCCATGGAATAACACCTTATTATTTGAAGGTGTTCTAAGGGAAACCTTCTTTTTCCTGCAATCTATACTAGCTTGGTATTTATGTAACCAATCCATGCCTAGTATTAGATCAAACTCTCCCAATGGAAAAGGTATTAGATTTGCAGGGAAGTCATGCTTTCCTATTCTTATACTACAATCAGGTAGTATACTCTTGACAATGTACACCTCTTGATTAGCTATTATGCCTTCTAGAGGTGTTCTTAAACATTCAAGAGTAAAATTTCTATCTTATAACCTTATATCTTATCTAATAACCCATAACAATCGAGACTCAACTTAGACATCTATCTCTTATTCAGCTCTCCTTATCCTTTCAGTCATTTCCTTACTTTACTAAATCCCAATTTCTATTTTCCAGCAGAGAACAGGTCTCACAGCTGGTGCTTGGCTGCTGTGCTCTGATACCAACTGTGGCGCCCCCGAAAATGCCCCGAGCTGGGCCTCGGGCACTGCTAAAAATTTGGATGACAGTCCCCGAGATCCCCAGGCTGGGATCCCGAGCCACACCAGGAAAACTGCAGGATAACTTCACAACACAGCAATGACAACAACACAGCCAAGCATTTACAACACTTAAATGAGAAATATATTCTCAAAACATCATTACAATATCTTCAGGTCCATATCATCTTACAAAACCTCAAAGTTTAAAAATAAACAGGCTGCAGCAGAAACAAAACTTTAGATGGCTCATAAGGCCTTACAACTTAAACATTCTTATGCCATTCTTTCCTTTCCTCTCTTAGGCGACTCAACCTTCACAACATAACCTGAAAAAACATTCATAGCATTCCACATGAGCATTTATGCTCAGCAAGTATATAACCATAAGCAAGAAGAATAGATAATTCAAAAGCTTTAATAATCATTGAGATTAGGCGAAGCAATGCCAACACCTCGTGATAATGAATAAACATGTATCATTTACCAACACCCGGTGATGATCAATAAACATGTATCATTTAGCGTACCCAAGTGATATCAAGGGTTAACCCTCTTTCAATAAATCATGATTCACCCTTTACTCATCTGATAATGCATCACCTGACCAGACTGCTCATTATCTGACTACCTTACATAACCAAATTTCATCCCAGCTGGTCAGCCTGGTCGTTTGATTCATCATTTGACATACGTAGTCACTTGCAGAAAGCATATGGTCTGCAAAAAGTCTCATTACCGAAGCCTTGCCTCGGTCTATCATTCTTTATCATCATTGGCCAGAATACCAGGCGAAAGTATTCAACAGCCCCTTAACTTTCCATATGGATATATCTTCTTGTAAACATTTTCTCAATTTTGAATAGCCTTGACGTGCTGAACAATTAAAAGCAGCAACTGCCAACAACACATATTGGCGTGCTCAACAATTAAAAGACTGTGACCATCACAAGCGAAACTATATATCCATACAGAAGTTACTTGGGTGTGCATACAAGTTCATGACTTGCAATACCCAAATATCATCATTTGGTGTGCTAAGAAATTTAAACAGCTAGCAACCACCCAATAACACATAGTTCAATCATCAATATCTTTTCACGTACATCGGATTCAATGATCGTACGTTACTTAATCATAGAAGAAATCATCATTATGCATAGGTATTAACATCATTCATTTACGTATATCCGAATTAATGATTATACGTAATATGTAAGAAAGAAAGTGGAATGAATATATACTTGCCTTGGTGAAACAATACTAATGCCTTAGAAATCTTTGAATAATCTCTAGGATCATTGATGATAAACAATGTGTAATCTTCCTTGAAAAAAGATAGGTATTCACCTGTGTACAACTTTCTCAAAATATCCATCGGGGGCTAAACCCATTGGATCTGCTAACCATACAGTACATAGCTGGCCTAACTGTAACCGCATCATCCCTCCTTGTGTGAATGTACGTAGTCGATCACATATCATTCCTCTAGGTCAGGTGAAGAATAAATCAACACCTTCCCTTTCCTCTTGCCAACCATGTGGCATATCCCAATTAAGGGCCATATCATTCTCATTTGTTGCACAGATATTGCATTAAAGAATACTAATAAATCAAGTTCAGTTATATCCATGCATATTCAATCATATCATGCTAGCAGAATTTAAAGCATAGCATTCTCATTCATAAAAGAAATTGAAACATATAATCAAAGCCTTGTATGCATATCGAATCAAATGATACTACGTTAAATTGAAATAAGCATCAGATTGAATGTATATACTTGCCTCGGTCCTTTGCAACAAAATCAAATTCAATTTACTCGTGAGTGAAAGATTCTGTAAAACATGCATATAACATGATAAATTTAATACCTTGATAAGAATTATGAAAGAAAATGCATATGTGATGTCCTTAAACTTTCAATGTCTAAAATCTGACATAAGAGCCATTAAGGTTAAATAAATAACATCATAAAATAATTCTAGGAAAATAATGTTTTATAGTCTTGAAGATAGACTGCGCATCAGTGGATAAACGTTAAAATAAAATAGTGGTCATCATGGTTTAAGAATGACCCTCGGAAGATAATCTAACCGTCAGTGGATAATTAGTCATCAGGGAATAATTATCCGTTAGGGGATGATTGATCATCGGTGGATACACTACCCGTGAGGGGATGTCTCACCCGTCAGGAGATGTTTCCTCAGCCATCAGGGAATGGCCTTTGACTATCAGGGAATAGTTTGCCCGTCAAGGGATAGTCATCAAGGGATGACTCATCCATCAGGGGATGGTCTTGTTCATCGCCAAACTCGTCGGGTGACAAATTGTTCAGCGCCGAACTCACAAAGCTATCACTAAACTTAGTTGGCTATCGCCAAATTCCTCGGGGACTAATATCTTTAGCCATCAGAGACTAACATATTTTTGCCCATCAGAGACTATGGATGACATCATCAGGGACTAAACTTAGCCTGTTGGAGACTAAGGATGTCATCATCAAAGACTAGTTCAAACTCCCTTCATAAAAGACTAACAACATTTCCTTCATCGGAGACTAAGAAAATCCTTCGTCAGAGACTAACATCTATCTCATCAAAGACTAAAGTATCTCATCAGAGACCAACATATTAGTCATTAGAGACTAACAAAAGCACTGTCGGAGACTAACTTGGAATCTCCCAGGGACTATTTTATATGGTCAGTGACTAAGTTAGAACTTGTCTCAGATACAGTGGTGTCTTCCTCACTCCTCCATGGTTAATGTTCTCAACCATAATCATACATAGGTCAACTCTCATCATCCTCTCAGTTAAACATAACATCTCTTGGTGTCTACTAGCTCTCGCAGACACAATTTAGGCTTCAAAACTCAGGTTGACAAAGGCTCAAGCATGGCGTTTTAAAAACTGATGAACAGAATACTTGGGAGTTAATGATTGTCAACATTCCTACACTCATCTTGGATAGCTTTTGAAATAAAAGCATTAACTCCAGGTGTTAAAAGCATGCATTAAAATTGTGCTTTTGGAAATGAATGAACAAGGTGTTAAACGTGGCATGCATAACAAAACAAAAGTGTAAGAAACAAAGTAGGACTTTAATGTAATGCTCTTACCTCTTTGGCTGCAAAGAAGAAGTTAAAAGCTCGAGTTGTTCTCCCAAAAAGGCAGTTGCTTTGAAAGTGAACTTGGATTCGGTGGTATACTTGTATAGAAATTTATGAAAGTAGGGCTAAGATTGTACTCCAAGGATATATATAGCTCATTTGCCAAGCAACAAGAGTCGTTGGATGATTTGGAGTTAGCTTTCAGCCGTTGGCTGTGAAAGGAAATAACAAGTTTTAGAAAGAAGTGATTGGTGAGAAAGGGTGGATGCAACGGCTGCTAACGTCAGTCGTCATCTATCATAGTCCACTCTAGTGTACCGTTGGAGGTGATATACATTAATTACTCTTATCTCCCAGCAGTCTTTGGTTCAAAAATAGGTACTGTAGCCTAAACTTGTTCATACCCGGTGTTTCTACCCACGTGAACATATACACAAACACAAAATAACTTGAATAAAATAATCTTTTAAATACTTGTGCTCAAAATACATTTAAAACCTTTTTGGACATCACATTGCCATTGAACTTTTATTAATTATACCGAATAAAAGAAATTAAACCTCCATACATGAAATAAATAATTCTCAAAAATAAATTAATCATGTAACAAAACTCATTTAAAATTTTTGGGTTTTCACACTCTGAAACAAACAATGGCTGACAACCTTCAATAACATCTTCAAGTCATCAATCCACTTTCAATGGCTACCAAAAAGGGGGAGAAATCTTTAAACACTTCATTAGGGGTTGTTGCTGAGAAACTCAAAGCACTACCTTTAGGGAGTATGACTGTTCCTTCTTCACAAGAAGCTCCAATGGCTGCAGAAAAGGAGAAGGAAGAACAGAAGAGAAGTGTCAAGCCAAATGCCTCGACGAAAACTCAGCTCAAGAAAACTCAACTCTCAAAAGGTGTATCAGGGTATAAAAGCAAAGACAACTCAAAAAGGCTTGACACTCAGGTACTTTCAACATCCCCTGATGTTACCAAACCCAAGTCATCTCAAGTCAAAGTTCAAACTCCTCCTTTTGTAATATATAGACCACCTACATTGGCTGAATTTCTAAAGGATGACAAACAAAAGAGCTTGACATATATATATGCACTCCATCAACAACATAAATGTCAGGGTAAAGAGCAACAAAGAGAAAATAAATGTCATCTAGATAAAGAGTAGGTCTAAGTTCACAATCTCTTTTGACTAATACAAGAGGATGGATGTTGAACAACTTCTCTTAGCCAAACAAGCTGGGCCCAACACAATGACTTTCAACAGAGACTCGAGGGGAGAACTTGACAAGTTGAGGAAAGCCATCAATGACATCAGAAACTTGCACATAGCCATGGAGAAACCCTTGAAGTTATTCTGAAAAGCTGGTTATGGGCAAGAGAAGCACATAAGAGATAAAGATGTTGATGAGATTGACCTTGAGGAGGCGATGCATGTTCTAAGCCAGATTGCTTATCACAAGAACGAACATGTCATCAAGTTCAAAGCCATGTTTGTCTAGAAAGTGTTGAAGGAGACTGAAGAGACAAAGATAATGATGGGATCTCAACAGTTTTAAGGGTTATTCCCCCAGTAAACGGATTCAAAGAATATTTAAAGATGGTCACAAACTGTTAGGTATAATGATGTTGATGATGATATAAAGATTATTTAATAATTTTGCAATTGTAAATACTCAAGGTATGTTATAAGCCTTAGTATATTTGCACAAATAAGCATCCACTAATGAACGTCTTAGTCTGTCAGAGGTAGTCTTAACTGCACTAGGCAAGTCATCAGGGGATATCTCAAGGACTTGTTAGTGTTAGGGAATGTCTGGTTGTAATTAATGTTCAAGTATTCTGCACATCAAACATTCAAGAAAAGGCCAAAAATAGTATCAGTGATTAAAGACATAAGTATTTGAAAAGACATCACTGGATAAACCCTTAAGGGATACCGTCAGTGGGATGACTTAAATACTACGTCAGGGAATGTCGTTAGTGGATAAATCCATTAAGGGATAGTGTCAGGGGATGTCATCAGTGGATAACTTGACTGTCATGGAATACCGTCAGGGAATACCATCAGGGCATATCATCAGTAGTCGAGACTGTCAAGGGATATCATCAGGGGATAACTTGAACATTGCATCAATTGATGACATCAGTTGATAACATTAGGTTTTAAAATTAGGGGATCAAGAAGCACTAATGTAACTCTACAATAGAGATTAACATTAGTGGATAGTGAACCACTGATCAAGTCTACATTAAGACTTGTCATCAGGGGATCCAGAAGCACTAATCAAGTCAACTTCAGGGCTTTTCATAAGGGGATAGTTAAGACCTAATCCAAATGTCATCAGGGCTTACAAGCTATACACTGATACTTGGCAAAGAAGTAAGGAGTATAACTGGGAAGATATTTTTTGAAATATGGTGGTCTAATAACAACTTTTACACCAGAAATGCATGGAGAACATGTACTGAAATAGAAGCAACAATAGCAAATAGCAGTCTGACACGTGAATTTTCGAAAGGACAATGACATGAAAAGACAATGACATGACATATTATGGCTACATTAAAAAAGAAGCATAACAAGCACATAAGTTTTATCTCTATTGTCCTATATATGGAAGATTTGTTACACACTACTAAATATAGATGTGAGAGAAATACACAAGATATAAAAACACTTATAAATTTCTCAATAATCTACAGACATTAGAAAGAATCTTTGTAATAGTTATTGAGAGAAATATTCAGAGAGAAATAGTAGCTAGTGTATAGAACGAGAAGCTATATTCATTTAGAGATTTGTAGTTGTTTAATCACTTTGTGATTATATAGATTCCCAGAAAAACCCAAGTTATAGTACAACTATTTTAACTTTAATCTTTGTGTATTCATTTTAAATAACTGTACTATTTTTCTGAGTTCATCCTCATCAGGGGATAAACTTGTAGCTATTCCAGTTTTTGTATTAAGAGTTTTAAAGAAAGTAAAAGGTGTGATGTTTGTATTCAACCCCTCCTTATACAAACACATTAGCTTATTTTGGTCTAACAATTATACATCGATATATAAGCTCATCGGAAGATAAAGCCATTAAAAGATAAAGATTTATCAGAAGATATTGAAGATCATCATCGACTGGAGTCAGAAGCTAAACTGAATCAGATTAAGAAAGACGCCGATTAGAAGATCCAATACAAAGTTGAATTAGGGTTGACAAGGTCAAGGACATGATTTGAATCTAGTTTGGATTGTCAAAACTTGTATAAAAACTTAGATTTAGATTAGATAAATGCAACGAGTAATTTACAATAGCGAGACAAAATAGATTATTCATATTAATTCATTGTAATTATGCAGCAAGTTATTAGAACTTAAGTAGCTAGAATTATTTTCTAGAATTTGTAGTTGTTTTTCATGAACAGGTTTCAGCAGTTGGTTGTAATGACCCGAAAAATTTATTTATCTATAAATAATTTATTTATTCATATCTTTTTATATATTAACGTGTATAGTTAATATATGATGTTTTTGAACGTCTAAATATTTTTGGACTCATTAAAGGGGTTATTGTTGTTTGATTGTTGGTTGCAAGGATAAGCAATGATGTTTATGACATCCGTAATTGTTTGAAGAAGCTTTGCGTCCAGATTGGTTAAATCTCATGAAGGACTTAAAAGCCTAAGTATGATGACATCATTGTGTACGTATGTTATTTTGATTAATAAGCTGCTTATGTGTCATCAAGTGGATTAAACGTATGTGCATGAAGGATAGCAGGCTTATTACGATGCTTAGCTGCTAAGAATCATGATGAGCAGCCCTTTTTACCGTCCAGTTTAACCAATCATTTTATTTCAAAACTTAATCTCAGTCTACTATAAATACCTCATTCGGAGGAACATTTCAGTCTCTTTTCTAAAGATTTCCTTTTCCAAAGTTCTTCTTTAAACCTACCATCTTCGTTTAATTTCAAGTTCTTTCTTTTGGACAATCACTTTCAAACAAGTTTTGATTTCTTTCGTCAACCCAGGAGGTAAGAATTTTAAGTTCTCTTTTGCCTTTCTTTTTGTTTGGTATCCGAGAAGTTTAGTTATAGGAGCAAGTCTTTAAGAAAGGATTATATTCTTTTGTGTCTAGAAGTGTTGCTCATAGCTTAAAGCACGTTGAGAGTTGATTTATGGAGTTGTGGTTGAGATCACCACCCTCGGAGAAATGAGGAAGACGACCCTACATCTGAGACGAGGTCCAACTTAGTCTCTGATGAGATGTAGTTAGTCTCCGACTGTGTTGATGTTAGTCTCTGATGACATCAGCATTAGTCTCCGACTGTGTTGATGTTAGTCTCTGATGATGTCAGCATTAGTCCCCGACTGTGTATATGTTAGTCTCTGATGATGACGTCAGCCTTAGTCTCCAATGAGTTAAGATGACGTCATCAGTCCCTGATGAGATAATTAGTCTCTGATGAAGGAATAACTAGTCTCCGATGACATCACCCTTAGTCCCAGATGGGTTAAGATGACGTCATTAATCCCTGTTGAGATTATTAGTCTCTGATGACGTCATCCTTAGTCTCTGATGTGGTTAAGATGACATCATCAGTCCTTGATGAGTTAAATAGTCTCCGATGACATCATCCTTAGTCTCCGACAGGCTAAGTTTAGTCCCTGATGACGTCATCCATAGTCTCTGATGAGATATATGTTAGTCTCTGATGATGATGTCATACTTAGTCCCCGACGGGGTTAAGATGACATCATCAGTCCCTGATGAGTTAAATAGTCTCCGATGACGTCATCCTTAGTCTCCGATGAGTTAAGATGATGTCATCAGTCTCTGATAAGTTTAATAGTCTCTGACGAGTGAAATCTTTCCCCGATGGGCAACCTCATGCCCTGATAACCATTTTCTATATGAATAGCCATCTATTAAGTTTGGATTTTCTCATGATATACCCACAATGATGTTATGCAGAAACCTCTTTCCACAGATATAGTGAATTCTAGCTAAGGACCAAGGCAAGTATATATTCATTCCACTTCTTTCTTACTGATTACGTAGAATCATTGATTCGATTTATGTAAATGAATGATGTTAATGCTTATGCATGATGATGACTTCTTTTATGATTAAGTAACGTACGATCATTGAATCTGATGTATGTGAAAAGATGTTGATGATTGAACTATGTGTTATTGGGTTGTTGCTGGCTGTTTAAATTTCCTAGCACACCAAACGATGATGTTTGGGTGTTGCAAGTCATGAACTTGTCTACACACCCAAGTAACTTCTATATGGATATATAGTTCCGCCTTTGATGATCACTGTCTTTTAATTGTTGAGCATGCCAATATGTGTTGTTGGCAGTCGCTGCTTTTAATGGATTAGCACGTCCAGGCTATTCAAAATTGAGAAAAATGTTTACAAGAAGATATATCCATATGGAAAGTTAAGGGGCTGTTGAATACTGTCGCCTGATATTCTGGCCAATGATGATAAAGAATGATAGACCAAGGCAAGGCATCGGTAATCAAATGTTTTTCCACAGACCATATGCTTTCTGCGAAGGACTACGTATGTCAAATGATGAATCAAACGACCAGGCTGACCAGCTGGGATGAAATTTGATTATGTATGGTAGTCAGATAATGATCACTCTGGTCAGGTGATGCATTATCTGATGAATAAAGGGCGAATCATGATTTATTGAAAGAGGGTTAACCCTTGATATCACTCGGGCACCCTAGATGATATATGTTTATTGTTTGATCAAGAGGTTTTGGCATTGCTTCGTCCAACCTCAATGAATATTAAAGCTTTTATATGATTCTTTTTGCTTATGATTATATATTTGCTGAGCGTAAATGCTCATGTGGAATGCTATGAATGTTTTTCAGGTTATGTCGTGAAGGCTGAGTCCCCTAAGAGAGGGAAGGAGAGAATTACTTAAGTGTGTTTAAGTTATAAGGCCATATGAGCCATCTAGGGTTTTGTTTCTGCTGCAGCTTGTTTACTTTCAAGCTTTGAGGTTTTGTAAGATGATGTGGACCTTAAGATTTTGTAATAGTGTATTTTGGGAATATTTTTCCCACAGGTATGTTGTTAAGGCTTGGCTGTGTTATTTGTTTTGTGTTGTATTTTTCTGGTGCAGCTCGGGGTTCCAGCCTGGGGATCTCGGGGACTGTCACCCAAATTGCTGACAGTGTCCGGGGCCCGGCTTAGGGGATTTTCGAGGGCGCCACATTGGTACTTAGTTTACCAGATTGTAAGTTCAGATTCAAGATTCAATAAAATTGTTTTTATTGCTTCAAAGGTAATTCATCTTATTCTTAAATTTCTCAATTACTTTTGAATTATCTTCTAATCTTTACATTAATAGAAAAAATAATTGATATTTGTATTCAATCCCCCTTCTACATATATTCATCTGGAACAACAATTGGTATCAGAGCCTTCTTGTACAATACTGTGATGGCCCCAAAAATCCCTTATCAGACTTTAGGCACTGTCAATAATTGATAAAAGAAAAATAACATCATCCAAGCATGCATAATAATAAATAAGAGAAAATAATAGAAATATCTATTACATTTAAGCCAAAATTTCTAACAGTGGAAGTCTATAAGGGGCCCACACAGACCTTACAATCTAAACATTTCAACAATTGCCTCACGCTTCACTCTCCCCCTGAATGTCATGCACAAGAGGGCGATCAAGAAATGTTCATCATTCCATTCTCGCTTTGCCTTTATAAAAAAGGCTCGACCTTCTCGCCATATCTTGTAAAACATTTGATAATAGCAATATGAGCGATTTACGCTCACAAGTATATAATCAAGTATTGGGTAAGCTTTGAAAGGTGGATAATTTATTGGGCTTAAGTGTTTATGAGGTTGGACGAAAACAATGTCATCACCTCTTAAAACTTTGAGGAAAATAGGCTTTAAGGTCCCTGAGTGAAAACGAGGGATTTGACCCTTTACTTAAAGGAATAAAGAATAATTTCACATACGTCTTGTAACCATGTCCATTTGGTGCACGTGCCATTAGGAACTTCGTAAACAGTATATCAGCTAGCCAGCCTAACCACCGTCTGACTTCATCATAATGACATACGTAATCAATGCAGAGATCTTTTATCTGCGAGGGTTCGGTTACCGATGCCTCAGTTTTCGTCCCCTATAGATCCTAGGCCCAAGATACGAGGCAGATGCATCCCACTAGCCTTTAGTTACCCACACGGATATACTTTACAAGTTTGGGATGAAAAATAGGTCCTTCTATATCTATATAAGATTTACTGTGGCGTGTTAGCGAATTTAAATAGCTAACAGT
This sequence comes from Centella asiatica, assembly GCA_014636745.2. Lineage (NCBI taxonomy): Eukaryota > Viridiplantae > Streptophyta > Magnoliopsida > Apiales > Apiaceae > Centella > Centella asiatica. Next base: position 22,143,473 of record CM025788.1, read on the forward strand.
CGCCCAAAAATACTTGATTTTACTACAAAATTTTTCATGTACATCGGATCAAGGGATCATACGTTACTTAACTTTTGAAGAAATTAAATCATGAATATTGACATAATAATATCATGAATACATTACGTATATCGAAAGAATGATCATATATATTAATTGAAAAAAGTAGAGTGAGTATATACTTGCCTTGAGTCCTTAATGAAATTATAGATTTAACACTCGCGTAAGAATTAATTCTGTAAAACACGTACATGCAATAACATGAGAAATCTCAATTTAATTACACATGAGTATGCACATGTGAAGTGTCTGTGAAATTCTCAAGTTTGTGATTGACTAATTGAGTCGTTATTCATTGAATTGGGATTCGGTTGGAACTGAATCGGAGTCGGAGAGATTTGTGAACTTGATAACACGTCATTCACAGGCTCTCGATAATTTAAATTCAATTGTTGGAGGCCTTATATTAATCAATTAATATTAAATAATCAATTTTTTATTTGTTTAAATGATTTTATTAATCATTTAACATTTATTAAAATTTGTTCTTTAATTATTTTTTAATTGTTTTAATTAAACAATAATCAATTCTTAATTAGATCTTAATCATAAAAGATTTATAGATCTTTTATCATTTATTAAACATTTGTTCTTAAATTATTATTTAATTTCTTTAATTAAATAATAATTATTGATCAATTAAGTAATTTATTTCTTAATTACTTTAGAATTTAAATGATTTATTGATCATTTAATAGTCATGTAAAATTTATTCATTAATTTTTATTTAAATGTTTTTATTAAATAATAATTGGTCTTAATTCCTTAATTTAATTAATCAAGAATTATTCCGCAATTAAATTTGTTTAATTATTTAATAATTTTAGATTTTATTCCTTAATTATTATTTAATTGTTTTAATTAAATAATAATCATTTATGAATTAATGATTCGTCACTTAATTGTGGTAATTAAGGAACTCTAACATCATAAATTAATTTTATTTTTAAATCATAAAAATTTTAATAATGTTAGAAGTTTATTTACATGTGAAAATTATTTTTCAAAAGTCATTTACTGAACAATTTAAAATATATAGGTATTTTATTTTTAAATTTGGATTGGGCCAAAAATAAAATAAAGTGGACAGGGTTGGATCCGGGTCAAATTGGGTCAACCCAAGTCGCGAACCGGGTTAGACCAACCCGTCTTCTTCTTCTTCCTAGGGTTTTTGCACTAGCGGGCTGTCGTCGGCGCCGTTTTGACAAACCGCGAGCTGCTACTTCCTACCCATCGCGATTCATGCACACACACAGAACGGTGGTGGAGGCACCGCCATGGCCTTTGCCATAGGCGAATGTACCCCTAGCCGCTATGCCGCAACCTAAAATTGAATGGAGCAATAGTTCGGGGCTCGCCATTAACGGCGGCGAAGCTCGCGGCCGACCTCCAAAACTCCATTTCTTTACCATTTTTAATGATTCAAGTATGGATTTGAAGGATACAATACCTAGAAACTCATTCATGCAATCTATTTCAAGTTTTAACAACTCAATTGTAAGAAAATTGAAGAAAATCCATTCGGGTTTTTGAATCTCTTGGCTAACAAGAACATACCCGGAACTTGACCATTTCTAAAAATTCTTCGAGGCGAAATGATGTTCTCAACAGTAGGAATTTAATGTTTTAATCAATTTAATCAAACGTGAAATCATCACGCTGGAATTTCTATCCGAACGAATTAGGGTTCTTGAGTTCTTAAAAATTTTTTTTGAATTTTTTTTTTTTATTAAACTTTAAAAATCAATAACTCACAATTTACAAATGCTATGCACACGTGTGATCATGAAAACGATACAAAAAAAAATATTCTACACAATGGCGAAAACAAAAATGACAATAAATGCAAAAATAAGAGAGGAGTGGGTTACCTCTTTAATGCTTTAATGAACAAAATGCCAAAAGTCCATCAATTATTCTTAAATGAATTTCAAATTTTTGTGTGAAATATTTGTTGGAGAAAATGATCTAAAGTGGAGGCTAGGGTTTGGTTATAATGGTATATTTATATAACTTTCAATTCATTTTTGACCATTGGATTAGTTTAAAAAAAATTACTTAGACTGGTAAAAAAAAATCTCTTGTTTTTGCCATTTAGAGATATGCTGAAAATTTGAATTTAATTAGTGTTTAACTTGATTTGTTTGGCTACTAATTGAATTTTAATGGTTATGCATTGATTGAATGCATAAGCCTAAAATTTTACCCGCACCGACGAGGCAAAAAAAATATACTCATACGATTATTATTACAATTAACGTCTCATAATTTTTATAATGTCACGTTCGTTATAATTTGTCATTAGTGGACGTGCGCGTGTCGATTTGCGTGGAATGCACGTATACTTAATCGTAAAATCTATTGATCGTTGAAATTAAACAAAATTTCATAATGAAATGAATTTAAATGAAATACATTTTATTTGAATTTTTGGATTCTCACATATACATACTAGACGATCAAGATGAGTAAGAAGAGTGGTAATGTAAAGATCCCCTTGTTGGTGAGGGAGGAGTATTTTCTATGGAAGATGAGGATGTACATGCATCTGAAATCAATAGATCCCTCTAACATAACAATTCTTGAAGAAGGACCTCCCAAACCTATGAAGCTTGTTCCCATAATCATATGTGACCAAATTGTTCTTGAACATCTGGTACCTAAATTCCTTAGCGACCTCATACAAGTTGAAAAAGAAGACTCAATAAAAGACACTAAAACCACAACCATTCTCTACTATAGTTTGCGCAATGACATGTTCAACAGTGTCATAAACTATGAGTTTGCTAAGGAGATTTAGGAAACAATCCAAGTCTTATGTGAAGGAACAAAAAAAATAAGGGAGAATAAGCAGTCCCTATTAATCCAACAATATGAACTATTTACAAGCAAATCTAGTGAATCTTTAACAAGTTTATTTGACAGATTCAACAGATTGATTAATGATTTGAGGATCTTTGAGAAGACTTATTCTAACAAGGATGAGAATCTGAAATTCACGAGGTCATTGCCAAAGAGCTAGGCTGCTAAAACAACAGTCATAAGGGAAACTGAGGATATGAGCTCAATATCCTTGGAGAAGCTCTATGGGAACCTTAAAACCTATGAGTTTGAGGTTCATCAAAGAGAAAATCTGAACCAACACCATAGAAAGGAGATGTCTGTGGCACTTATGGCTTGGGTTAAGAGCAAGAAGTTTCATGAGAATGCAGTTCTCGTAGAAGAAAGTGAAGCTAAAGCTAGTGGTTCTGAGAGTGCAAATGAAGAAATCTACACTCCAGATGAACTGGAAGCTGTTGAAGAAGCCATGGCCGTCTTGGCAAGGTGATTTTAGAGAATAAGAGTCATGAAGAACAAGGGCTTTAGAAAGACAGCACCAGCAAAGAAGCTGGTCTAGAGTGGTACAATTGATAGGTCAAAAATCAAATGCTTTAACTGTCAAGAAATTGGACAATTTGCTAATGAATGCAAGAAGCAGAAGTCTATCAAACAGACTAAGGAAGTCAAAAATGATTATGATTATTATCGAAGAAATATTTTGATGTCATCAACAAGAAAAACAAGGCATTTATTGCAAAGGGAAAGGACTGGGCAGATTCAGACCAGTCAGATTCAGACAGCTGCTAGATCTAGTAGCTAGCCTCAGGGCACTCAGGTAAAACCTGAGCTCTCTAAAATGTCTCTGTTAGATTGTAAAGAAACTATAAAAGAAATGTCTACTGAAATTTACAATCTGTATGCTACCATAAGATCTTCCGTAACAAAGAATGAAAGAATTTAAAAAGCTAATGACCTATTAGTTGCTAGGAATGCCTTATTAGAGAATGAACTAATTAAGTTAGAAAAGGTTAGAGAGGAGTGCAAAAAAAACTAAGGAGAGTCTTGTAGCTATCTTAAAAATGGAAGAATGACATAGGGAAAAACTAAAAGATGAGCAAGATCTCATAAAAGAATGGACCAATTCCTCAAAGATTGTGAGGAAAAAAATTAAAAAAATGTAGTACTCATCAAACAGAAGGATTAGGCTATAACAAGGTCCAAGAAAAGAAGCCTGTGATTGAGAAGTTTCCAACCACTAAAACTGGTGAAGCTAGCACAAATACAAGTACTCTAGTACCAACTGACCCTAACCTTAAGAAGATAAAGTTTGTCAAACCAGTAGCTACTGAGGAAAGAGTTGATAAGAAAGTGCTAGAATAGAAGGTTAATGAGTCAAGAGCCAAAAAACTTGAATCAAAAGAAAATTGATTCATCAAAGGATAAAAAGTTGAAAAGGAATAGGAATAGTAAGGAGGTAATCAACAAGTTCACAAATTATACTCCGATCATTAATGCACCTAGGAAACAATGTTGCAAGTGCGGGAACCTCAACCACCTTGCTTTCAAATGTAAAATGCTCATAGGAACATACATGCTAAGAATTCATCCTCCGATAAAAGGAAGATCATAATTGTTAAGAGCCAATTACATGCTAAAAAGATTAGAAACAGTTATGAGAAACCTCCTCAAAAGTTAAAGGAACAGTTTGAAGCACCAAAGGGTAAGAAGAAATTAATTTCCTCTACGCAATGGGTGAAAAAGAATGCTAAAACTGAAAAACCTTTAACCGCTGTTAAATTAAACTCTATAAATATCAATGGACCCAACCAATTTTGGGTTCCAAAATTAACTTAGTTGTTTACTGTGTGCAAGTCATGAAAAAACAAGTTTGGTTCTTGGATAGTGGATGTTCAAGACACATGACTGTAGATAAGACCCTGTTGACACAGTATGAGGAGAAAGTTGGCCCAAGAGTTTCCTTTGGAGATAATAGTATAGGATATACATTGGGATATGGCAAAGTACAAATGGAAATGTCATCTTGGATAGTGCAGCACTAGTTGATGGTCTTAAGTATCAGTCAACTGTGTAACAGAGATTACAATGCTACTTTTAAGGATGAACTATGCTTGATAAGTAACAGTAAAGATGGAAAAATAGCTCTAACTGGAGTTAGGAAAGGTAACCTCTACAAAGCCAACTTTAGTTCATCAAAGGAAGATCAATCAACATGCTTTTACAGCAAAGCATCAGTTGATGAAAGTTGGCTATGAAACAAGAAGCTTTCTCACCTGAACTTCAAGACAATCAACACCTTGGTGAAAAAAATGCTTAATGATAGGAATTCCACAACTGGAATACACAAAAGATGGTTTGTGTGGAGCCTGTTAAAAAGGGAAACTGAAGAATACTTTCTTTAGAAATAAAGAGACATCATCAATTACAAGTCCAATACAATTATTGCATGTGGATCTGTTTGGACCTATAAACATCTTGTTTTTCTTAAAGCAAAGGTATGCCTTGGTGAAAGTTAATGATTTCACTAGATACAAATGGGTAAAATTTGAGGATGCTAAAGATGAAACAACTCAGATAGTGATTGATCACATAAAGATAGTAAAAAAAGAATCTCAGTTGTCTGTTAGAGTTCTTAGGGGTGATAATATAACAGAATTCAAGAACTCCCAAGTTAAAAATTTTTGTGTGAACAAGGGAATATCTCACAGACATTCTGCTCCAAGAAGCCCTCAATAGAATAGAGTACTTGCGAGGAAAAAAAGAACTCTAATTGATGTTGCTCGAACAATGCTTGAAGAAGCCAAGCTGCCTACCTACTTTTGGGCTGAGGAAATATCAAATGTATGTTTCACTCAAAATAGGACCTTGATCAACAAAACTCCATATGAGTTGATGACAGGTAGGAAACAAATAGTCAAATTTCTTCATGTATTTGGTGGCAGATGCTTTGTGCTGAGGAATCAAGCTGATAATCTAGGAAAGTTTGAACCTAAAGCTGATGAAACAATTTTTCTAGGTTATTATTTATCAATCAAAGCATACATAGTCTACAACCTTAGGCTATACATTGTAATGGAATCTATTCATGTTACATTTTATGGTCAGAAGATAACTTAGATGTAAGATGAAGGAAATCACGAGACCCTAAGGTTTGAGAATGAAGATGAATTGGATCTTCTGGACTCTTCAGATGATAAAACTAAACCCCATAAAGCTACCTTGCCAGTGGACAATTCAATATATACTGAGGAAGCCTTATCAGAGGATAATGCAGTATTAGTGGATAATGTGACATCAGAGGATACTGCATCAACAAATAATCCACTGCCAGTGGATAATGAATAAGAGAATATCTCAAACTCCGATCCAAAAATATCCACTGATTCAGGGGGAGCTTCTCAAGAAGCTAAGAGCACTATACACCATGATGAACAAGGAAGCAATGAAGCTTTTCCTTCAACAAGACTTCCTTCATAGATCAAATGGACTAGAGTGTATATAATGTGCATATGAGGATTGTGTGTGTATATATGAAATTTCTTGGAATGCAATTCATCTGACAAAAACAAATCAAACCAAAGTTGTGATGACCCCAAAATCCCTCACTGGATCAGGGCTTCGTCATAAGAAGGAAAAGATAACCATACATCCACTCAAAGATTAATTACTGAAAGAAACAGTAATAAGGAGTTATTATAACCCAAAATATTACATTTACAGCGGAAGCTATTTTGTTTCTATCTTGTAATACAAAATATCCTAACCCAGATCATCTTCCTTCCCTCCCTTCCTAATGGCATCACAAGGCTAGCCAGCTTCAGTAATCAATCATTTTTGCCTTCCCCTTATCCGAGGGTTCAGCCTTAACTTCTTGTCCTGCAAGACATTAAAATTCAACAAAAATGAGCGACGTACGCCCAGCAAGTATATAGACAATTTAGGGAAAAACGAGATTGAAATGCTTCAAAGAAATTCATTTCTGTTGGAAGGCTTGATGGAACGATATCAATGCCTTTGGATTCCTTAAGAAATCTTTAGGGTTACTGATGATATTCAATTGTGTAACCCTTCTTAGTGTCAAGCAAAACTTTCTTGGAGTAAAAATATCCATCGGGGGCTATACCCGTTGGATCTGCTAACCATACGGTATACAGCTGGCCTAGCTGTGCCCGCATGATCCCTCTGGTGTGAACGTACGTAGTCACATATAGTTCCTTTAGGTTAGGTGAAGAACAAATCAACACCTTTCCTATCCTCTTGCCAACTATGTGGCATTTCCCAATTAAGGGACATAACATTCTCATTCCTTTGCACAGATATAAGATTGAATAATATCAAATAAATCAAAGCTCCTTTATATCCATGCATTTTATTCATATCATGCTAGCGGAAATTTAAGCATAGCATTTTGTTTCACAAGGAAATTTAAATATATAGGATGTAATTTTGTACGCATGTCGAATCAATTGATCATGCGCATCGCTGAAATAAACGTCAGAGTAGGGATATACTTGCATTATCAAGCATAATAATGAAGGTATACTTCCTTTAATTTGAGATAAATATAAAAGTGTAGATATACTTGCCTCAGTCCTTTGCACAAAATTCAAATCAATTTACTTGCGAGAAAAGATTCTGTAAATCACGCAAGTAATATCTTAATACCTTGATAATAATTTATGGAAGAAAATAGATATGAGATGTCCTTAGACTTTACTGACTTGAATCTAGTATGATAACATTGTGAAATAACCTTAAGAAAATAATGTTTTGTAGCTTTGATCACAAACTGTGCATCGGGGAATAATCCCCTTAGCCATCAGAGACCACGGGAAAGTATCAGGGACTAATACGTGTACTGGACGCGCCAGAGACTAAACGTGTCGGGGATTAAAAACTCATCAGGGACTGATGACGTCACTTTAAATCTATCGGGGATTAAGGGTGACGTCATCGGAGACTAACTTCTTATCAGAGATACTGGTGACGTCATCAGAGACTAAACTTTAGCCTATCGGGGATTAATCCTGACGTCATCGGGGACTAACTAACCCATCAGGGATTAAATAACCCATCGGGGAATAAATAACCCATCGGGGAATATCAGAATATCACATCGGAGACTTCGACTATCTCATCAGGGACTAGCAATATCTCATCAGAGATCAACAATATCTCATCAAAGATTAACTGCAGAGCCTGCTTCTGCTACAATGGAAGACTTTAACATGAACATCTCTGATTATGATGTCCCATGATGATGCAAAGAGCATTAATCTTAGCATAAATCTTCGATGTTATGCATGAAAGAAAACTGAATAGAACACTAAGTTCTTACCTCTTCGTTCTCAAAGTGGAATCAAAGCTTTTTTGAGAAAATTCTCCGAAAGAAAATCTCGGAAGTTTTCAGAGATAACAATTTTGATGAAACTCTTAGGAGAGAAATTTGGTAAAGAGTTAGAATATCACTTCGGATGGGGTATTTATAGAGTTAAAAAGCAGTAAGCTACGATTAAACTTGAAATAAGATAATTGGTTGATTTGGACGGTAAATACGGCTGCTCATCATGATCTCTTAGCAGCTAAGTACGTATAAGCAGCTGCTGTCCTTCATGCACAAACTTGCCACCTAAATCATACACGTAGTTATAAAGCTACGTAATCCTTTCATTCTCCTCCTTGTAGATCAAATAATCTTTTATGGGATTTGCTAATCCCCTTTAATTCCTTCTCAAGGATTTAACCTTATAATCATGAGTACCACATTATTATTAAATTCTTTTTTGAAAGTATATGAATTTATCATTCATATCCAAAAGAATTAGACTTCATGCAAAAATAAGATAACATAACATAAAATTTGCCACAAAATATATTATCTCATATTATAAAACAAATTTACAATTTTCGGGTTCTCACATCCTCCCTCCCTTAAAAGAAGTTTCGTCCTCGAAACTTAACTATGGAATAAATGAGGGTACTTGTTAATCATAGCACTTTCAAGTTCCCAAGTAGCTTCCTCTATACTATGGTTTCTCCATAGCACTTTTACAGAAGGAATCTCTTTATTCCTTAGAATTTTGACCTGTCGATCTAGAATCTGGATTGGAACTTCTTTATAATTTATATCTGATTGCAGCTCTATTGGTTGATAATCAATTACTCCTCCATAGTCTGCCTTGTAAGGACGTAACACAGATATGTGGAATACATCATGAATGTGGCCTAGAGCTGGTGGCAGTGCTAATTGATAGGCCACTTCCCCTATCCTTTTTAATACTTCGAAAGGTCCTATATAGCGAGGACTCAACTTTCCTTTCTTACCAAAACGTAGTACGCCCTTCCAGGGTGATACTTTTAATAATGCATAGCTTCCAACTTCCAAAGTTTGATCCTTCCTATGTTGATCAGCATATTGTTTCTGTCGATCTTGAGCTGCCTTCATTCTCATTCTGATTATCTTAATTGCTTCTTCAGTTTGTTGAACCATTATTATTAAATTCTTTTTTGAAAGTATATGAATTTATCATTCATATCCAAAAGAATTAGACTTCATGCAAAAATAAGATAACATAACATAAAATTTGCCACAAAATATATTATCTCATATTATAAAACAAATTTACAATTTTCGGGTTCTCACAAAAGTGGTCCTTACACGAACATTAATTACCACTACTTTAACCAAAACAAAGAAACGAGATACATTATTTTTTTAACGCCAACTGTGTACATAGATTCTTATGTTAGCTAACATATAATTAGCACAAAATTAAAAAAAAATAAAAAGTAATGAAAAACTGAAACCAATATATTATAATCGAGAGAGATGATATAATATTAAAGAAATTATTTTAAAGACAAAAACAAGAAATAATCCGTAGTACAAGACTATAGTAGAGTATAAACAAAAAAACCATGAACAAAATAAGCATACAAGGAAAGCATACTAGTTATTTAGATGAGGTGTTAGGGTACTGGTATATATCAGTAGTGTATATGTTTGAATGTTATTGGGTTACAAATAAATTAAGGGTACAAAAGGCAAGCACAAAACTATGAAGCAGATCATAGGAGATCCAATTGAAGGTGTTAAAACTAGGAGTACTACTTAAAATGAGTGTCTCTATCTCAACTTTCTATCACAACTGGAACCGAAGAAAGTTGAAGAGGTACCAAAAGATATTGATTGGGTGATTGCTATGCAGAAGGAACTCAATTAGTTTGTGAGAAACAAATTTTGGAGGCTAGTGTCAAAACCAAGGAATAAATTTATCAATGGTACTAAATAGGTCTTCAGAAATAAGCTGGATGAAACTGGTACTATGACAAGGAATAAGGTTAGACTAGTTGTAAAAGGTTACTCACAAGAAGAAGGGATTGACTATGATGAAATCTTTGCACTAGTAGCAAGATTGGAAGTAATTGGGATATTCCTTGCATATATTGCTCATGCAAACTTGAAAATGTACCACATGGATGTTAAGAGTGCTTTCCTAAATGGGAGATTACAAGAAGAGGTGTATGTCCAGAAACCTCCTAGTTTTGAAGATCAGAAGTTTCCCAATTATGTATACAGGTTATACAAAGCACTTTCTGGACTTAAACAAGCACCAAGTGCATGGTATGACACTCTATCTCAGTTTTTACTTCAAAATCATTTTACAAGAGGTGGTATAGATAATACCTTGTTTCATAGAAAATATGTTGGTGACATTATACTTATTCAAGTCTATGTAGATGATATTATATTTTGGATCTACAAATGAGAAATTGTGTTCTAAATTCTCAAATTTAATGAAAGTAGATATGAGATTAGCATGATGTGTGAATTAAACTTCTTTTAGGGTCTACAAGTTAAACAGATCAATGATGGCATTTCTACTAGTCAATCAAAATACATCAAAGATCTTTTAAAAAAATTTAATTTAGAAGATGTTTTAATTGCTAAAACACCCATGGCTACATCCACTAAATTTGATATTAATTTAAAAGGTTTGATATATCAAATTATAGAGGGATGATAAGCTCACTCTTATATCTAACTGCAAGTAAACTAGATAAACTGTTTTCTACATGTCTATGTGCTAGATTTCAAGCTGATCCTAGAGGAAGGAAATAAACAACAACACATCCATACAACACTAAATTACTAAAGTGATTAATAGTACATCCTTACAAATATTTAGAGTATAAATTTTGCAGCGAAAACTAAGCTGTTACAATAGCTTTAATCATCATCCTTACATGAAGTTGTGACCCGTAGGTCTAACAAGCATAACACTTCAATTGTGCTTTTACATCTTCAGTCCTCTACTTCTCCTCATCACTACCCACAGTTAACTCGCAACGACCTTATGCATGTACATCTTACCTTTATCACCTGTAAAACATTTAATAATAGCAAGGATGAGCGATTTACGCTCAGCAAGTATATAATCATGTAAGGTGGGTTTGAAGTACAACAAGGGTTCAAACTATTTGTGAGGTATGATGGATTCAATGTCAAAACCTCTAGCACTTTAGAAATATCTTTGACTTTGAAGTTTCGAACTCTTCCTTCTTTCCTTCCTTAAACATCTTGCATGTCTTATTTAGCTTAAAGGAGGTTCTCGCAAACTACGTACGACATCCTTCCTCTTAAGACTAACATAAGCACTTGTTCAATGCCCAAGTGAAAATATTCTCATACATTAGCACAGATATAAGATAAAAAAAATAACTAATAAATCAAAGCTCAATTATATCCATGCACTTTCATTCATATCATGCTAGAAGAAATTAAAGCATAGCATACTGATTCACAAAGAAATCAAGACATAAAAGTCATAACCTTGTATGCATGTCAAATCAATTGATCATGCGCTTAACTGAAATAAGCATGAGAGTGAGAATATACTTGCCTTCGTCCTTAGCTGAGCTAAAACTAATTCACTTGCTTGGTGAAATACCTCTGAAAAACATACATACGTTTACTTAGCAGGAGAATCTAAGCTTGAATATAAATGTGAGTATATACGAATGTGATGTCTGTGATGTCCATGCACTCTTATTCTCTTGACTTTTAATTAAATCATTTGTTGCTTTGGAAAAATTGAGACTTTTCACTTTAACAAGCCTGAGGGATTTTCAGACAGTTACACATCCATCAGGAGAATGAGTTGTATTCGTCAGGGAATAATCAATCATCAGGGGATAATTATCCGTCAGGAGATGACTGGTCAACGGTGGATAAATTACCCATCAGGGAATAACTTACCCATCAGGGGATAGTCTTCTTCATCGCCAAACTCTTCGGGTGATAACTTTGACTATTGTCGAACTCTCTTGGCTGTCAGGGAATGATTTGTTCATCGCCAAACTTAGTAAGTCATCACTGAACTTCATCAGTGGATAATCTGTTCAGCGACAAACTCCTCGGAGAAAAGTAGTTCAACGCCAAACTCCTTGGGGACTAATATCTTTAGCCATCAGAGACTAACATATTTTTCCCATCAGAGACTATGGATGACGTCATCAGGGACTAAACTTAGCCTGTCGGAGACTAAGGATGACATCATCAGAGACTAATTTAAACTTCCCTCATCAGAGACTACGATTATCTCGTCAGAGACTAAGATTATCTCGTCAGAGACTAACATCAACTCATCAGAGACTAGAATTATCTCATCAGAGACTAACATTAACTCATCATAGACTAACATGGTGCTTGTCTTCATTTTGATGGAAGGCCTAACATGAACAACTCAACCTAGGATGCCTCATAAACATGAAAATGCAAAAGAATATAATCCTTTAAAGTTTTATTCCTTCTTGAAAACTTAGCATACATGGTTAATAAATCTTTGATGCTATGTACGAAAGAAACTGAGTAGAGTACCAGATTCTTACCTCTTTGTCTTTAAGAAGAAATTTAAAGCTTATCTTAGAATAATTTCCTGAGAGAAAGACTTGGAAATTTATGAAGATGGTAAGTTTAAAGAGATTAAAATTTTACCTCCGAATGAGGTATTTATAGCAGACTAAGATTAAGCCTTGAAATAAGATGATTGGTTAATCTGGACGGTGAAATGACTGCTTATCAGCTAACAACATAATAAGTAGCTGCTGTCATACATGCAGCTTGTCTTTAATCAGTTGTTGCCACACAACCTGCCTACTAATCAAGTAACTTCACACGTAACTCATGTACTCCTTTATGGGTAGTCTTCTTCAATTCACATACTCCTTCCATCTCCGTATAAGCTAAATTACTTAATCTCACACTCATATTCCATAATCATCAATCTATGCTTGATTAAATTAATCTCATACAAGATTTTGAGATTAATGTATTCAAATCCCTTTGATGATTTTACAAAGGAAATTGAGGTTATAGAATTTTGGACATCACATGGACATAATATTCAAACTTTTAAAATTCATACCATGCCTCATACCTCATACCTCATAGAAAAACATCTCATAAACATTTTATTCTTATTTATTTAAGAAAATAAAATTTTGGGTCGTCACATTCTACCCCCCCTTAAAATAAGTTTTGTCCTCAAAACTTTGCTGTTGTATCAAGATCTTTGTATCATCATATCCTCTAATTTCCATGGGCCATTTCTCCTCAACTTTCAAATTATCCTTTTGTTATGCTCGTAAGCTAACATCTTATAGATAGAGGAATTATAACTCTTTTCTTCCTTTCTTACTTCTATATTGCTCCAGTATCCTCTAGTATTGCATTAGCATTCTCTAGTATTGTGACGGCCCTAACACCCTTACCAAATTCGGGTTCTGTCAAAGGGAAATAAATCTACATCTCATTCATTCATGGAATTTAATAATTTTTAAGGAGAGATAACAGTGAGTTATTACAATCCAAAATATTACACCATCAGCGGAAGGTAAACTATTCTCAGCTTTCAGTCTATATACAATTTAGCTTTTATCATCTTCCTTCCTCTTTTCCTTCCTTTCTTTAGTGGCCACCCAAAGGGGTCAACATGACCTAGCAGCCATACATCCTTGCTTTCCCCTTATTAGAGGGTTCAACCTTTGTCCCACGTCCTGCAAAATATTAAGTTCAACAAGAATGAGCGATTTACGCTAAGGAAGTATATAAATAGATCGAGGAATAAAACTGGAATATTAATGGGAGTTCAATTCTGTTTATGAGGCTCAGTGGAGCAATGCTAATGCCTCGGAAATCCCTGACAAAACTTGAGGATTACTGATGATAAATAATTGTGTAATCCTTCTTAAAAATGTATAACTTCCTTGAAGTAAAAATATCCATCGGGGGCTAAACCCGTTGGATCTGCTAACCATACGGTATACAGCTGGTCTAACTGTGCTCGTATGATCCCTCATTGTGTGAACATACGTAATCACATATCATTTCTCTAGGTCAGGTAAAAGAACAAATCAGTACCTTCCCTTTCCTCTAGCCAACCATGTGGCTTAGCCCCTTTTACGAGACACCTCGTTTCATGTACTTACACGGATATAATCATTTAAGAACAATTAATACATCAAAGTTTAGTTATATCCATGTACTTTCAGTCATATCATGATAGTGGAATTTAATGCATAGCATTCTCAATTAATAAAGCAATTGAAATATATGAATTGCAGCCTTGCTCACATATCAAATCAAATGATCATGCGTTAACTTGAATAAATATCAGATTGAATATAGATATACTTGCCTGAGTCCTTAGCAAAATAAACTCAACTTCAGTTTACTCGTGAATGGGTTATTCTGTACAATTTAATATGAGAAATTAATACCTTGATAAAGATAAGGAAGAAAATGTACATGTGATGTCCTTAAACCTTGAAAGTTTTAAGTTTGACGTCATCAGGGACTAATTTAACCCATCGGAGACTAAGGGTGACGTCATTCGAGAATAAATAACTCATCAGAGACTGATGACGACATCGTAACTCATCAGAGACTAAGGCTGACGTCATCCGAGACTAAATAACTTATCAGAGACTGATGACGTCATCTTAACTCATCGGAGACTAAGGCTGACGTCATCTGAGACTAAATAACTCCTCAAAGACTAATGACGTCATCTTAACTCATCGGAAACTAAGGGTGACATCATCCGAGACTAAATAACTCATCAGAGACTGATAACGTCATCTTAACTCATCGGAGATTAAGGCTGACGTCATCCGAGACTAAATAACTCATCAGAGACTGACAACATCTCATCAGAGACTAATATTATTTTATCAGAGACTAACAACATCTCATTAGAGACTAATATTATCTCATCTGAGACTAATATTGAACTTATTTCTGCTCCAATGGAAAACCTAACATAACAAGAATGATGCCCAGAAATGAACAAAGTCAATCCTAAGATGCATAATTATCGTCCTTTCTGCTGTGTGTTAAACTTCTTTTTTATAACATAAAGAGTATAATCTTTCAAAACTTTCTTTTTCTTTCTTAAAGACTTAGCACACATAGCTAATACTCTCGGATGCTATGCAAGGAAAGAAAAACAGAAGAGAGCGTAAGATTCTTACTTCTTAGTCTTGAAGGAAAAGATTTACAGCTTGTTTGTTTCAAGAAAACAATTGCTTGAGAGAAAGAACTAGAAATTTATGGATACGGTAGGTTTAAAAGGAAATTCTAAGAGAGAAATTTTGGTAAAGAAATTAGAATTTCATTTTGGATGAGGTATTTATAAAATTCAAGAGCAATAGGTTAAGACTAAGCTTTGAGATAAGAGATTGGTTAATTTGGGCGGTAAAACGGTTGTTCATCATAACCTCTTGATTGTAAATAGTTGTTGTCCTACATGCACAAAGACTTTTCCACCTAAACAGCTCCTAATCAAACACGTAGTTATAAAACTACGTAATCCTCTCATCCTCTTCCAAGCTGATCAATATAATCTTATATGAGATTTGCTAATCCCCTTTTTAATACCTTTTAAGGAGCTTAACCTCATAATCATGGATATCACATCAACATAAAATTTTCATTGAAGATATGAATTTATCATTCATATCTAAAGAGATTAACCTCCTTGCAAAAAAAATAAATAAATAAATAAAAAACACAAATATGAAATTTAACACAAAATGAATTATTTCTTATCATAAAATACATTTACAATTTTTGGTTTCTCATATCCTCCTTCCCTTAAAAGAAGTTTTCATCCACGAAACTTAGCTAACAAAAAGTTGGGGATATTTGTCGATCATGACACTTTCAAGCTCCCAAGTAGCTTTTTCTACATTGTGATTTCTGCATAACACTTTTACGAAAGGAATCTCCTTATTCCTTAAAATCTTTATTTGTCGATCCAAGATTTGTACAGGAATTTCTTCATAGTGCAGATCTTGTTGAAGCTTAATCGGCTGATAATCAATTATTCCTTTATAATCTGCCTTGTAAGGGCGTAATTCCGATACATGAAATATGTCATGAATGTAACTTAGAGCTGGTGGTAGAGCTAATTGGTAAGCTACTTCACCTATTCTCTCAGCACCTCGAATGGTCCCACGTAGCGGGGACTCAACTTTCCTTTCTAGCCAAAACGCATTATACCTTTCCAGGGCAATACTTTCAATAATGCGTGACTTCCAATTTCTAAGGTTTCATTTTTCTTATGTTGGTCAGCATATCATTTCTATCGCTCTTGAGCTGCCTTCATTCTCATTCTAATTACTTTAATTGCTTCCTCGGTTTGTTGGACTATCTCTAGTCCTATTAGCTTCTTTTCTCCCACTTCATTCTAGTTAAGTGGAGTTCTGCACCTTCAACCATATAGTGCTTCAAATGGTGCCATACCAATACTGGCATGATAGCTATTGTTGTATGCAAATTCAACTAAGGGCAGATGGCTGTCCCAATGGTTCTTAAAATCGAGAACACAAGTGCATAGCATATCCTCCAGCGTTTGGATTGTTCGTTCAGATTGACCATCTGTTTGGGGATAATAAGCTATGCTCATGTCCAATCTTGTCCCCAGATATTCTTGGAAACTTTTCCAAAACCTTGAGGTAAACCTCGGGTCTCGGTCGAGACGATGGAGATTGGCACTCCATGCCGGCTCACAATTTCCTTAACATAAAATCTTACCATCTGATCCATCTTATATGTATACTTGATGGCTATAAAGTGTGTCGACTTGGTCAATCTATCAACTATGACCCAAATGGCATTCATTCCACCAAGTGTGGTTGGTAAACCAACTACAAAATCCATTATGATAAACTCTCATTTCCACTTGGGAATCTCCAATGGTTGAAGCAGTCCACTTGGTTTTTGGTGCTCTGCTTTAATTCTTTGGCATGACAAGCATCTATTTACCCAATTGGCTATTTCCTGCTTCATGTTGGGCCACCAAAAGTTTTGCTTCAAATCTTGGTACATTTTTGTGCCTCCAGGATGAATAGAGAGCTTGGAATTATGAGCTTCATGTAGAAGTTCTTGCTTCAATTCGGTCTTTGCAGGAATCTAGATTCGACCGTCATATCGTAACAATCCATCATTATGCATACAACACCTGCTTTTTCCTCCCTTAATTAATTTGTCTATTGCTTTGCAGTGCTCTGTTTGTGCGATTTTAATGAGATCGTGCAATAGAGGTCGAGCTCAGATTTCTTCTTCCATGTCTATCCTCTAGGCAATAGTAAGAGCATTTAATTGAAGACGCTCAAATTCCTTTCTAATCTCTTCTTGTAGGGTCATTACATTCAGTCTTTCACAACGGTTGAGCGCATCGACAACCACATTTGCCTTCCCAGGATGATAGTTAATAGAGCAGTCGTAGTCTTGAATCAATTCCATCCATCACCTTTGTCACATGTTAAGTTCTTTTTGCGTAAATATATACTTCAAACTTTTGTGATCAATATATATCTCGTACTTCTCACCGTAAAGATAGTGCCTCCAAATTTTTAGCACAAAAACGAAAGCTGCCAATTCTATGTCATGGGTAGGGTATCGTTTTTCGCAATCCTTTAACTGCCTTGAGGCATAAGCAACCACCTTGCCATGTTGCATTAAAATTGCTCCAAGTCCTTGCTTTGACACGTCACTGTAAATGACGAATTCTCCCTTGTCATCAGGTAAAGCCAAGATAGGAGCGGTAGTCAACCTTGTTTTTAACTCCTGGAAGCTTTTCTCACAGTCCAGAGTCCAAACAAAATTTTTAGTTTTCCTTGTTAATCTTGTCAGGGGCACTGCTAATTTTGAAAAATCCTTAACAAATCTCCGGTAATAGCTTGCTAAGCCTAAGAAACTCTCTATTTCAGTTGGGTTTGATGGTTGAGGCCATTTCGTGATTGTTTCAGTCTTACTGGGGTCCACAGCAACACCAGTTTTATTAGTCACATGACCCAGAAACTTCACTTCTTTCAGCCAAAACTCACATTTGGAAAATTTGGCAAATAATTGCTCCTTTCTTAGAATTTCCAATGTTGTTCTCAGGTGATCCTTGTGTTCTTTTGCTGTCTTAGAATAGATAAGACTATCATCAATGAAAACGATGATGAACCTATCTAAAAATGGTTTGAAAACACGATTCCTCAAGTCCATGAAAGCTGCTGGGGCATTTGTCAGTCAAAATGGCATCACTAAGAATTCATAGTGGCCATAACGAGTTCAAAATACCGTCTTTGATATGTCCTCTTCTTTGATCTTCAATTAGTGGTACCCTGAACAAAGATCAATTTTTGAAAAGTACCTTCCTCCTTTCAGTTGATCGAGGAGATCGTTTATTCTTGGCAAAGGGTATCTGTTTTTGATCGTAACCTTATTTAATTCTTGGTAATCGATACAAAGTCTCATCGATCCATCTTTCTTTCGAACAAACAATACTGGTGCACCCCAGGGTGATACACTCGGTCTGATAAATCCTTATTCTAGAAGCTCCTGCAATTGCACCATCAGCTCTTTCATTTCAGATGGTGCCATTTGATATGGGGCTTTGGAGATTGGTGCAGTATCGGGAATTAAGTTGATTTCAAAATTTACATCTCTGTCCGGGGGTAGACCGGGCAACTTTTCTGGAAATACGTCTAAAAACTCCTTTACAACAGGGACACTCTCAATCCCTATCTTATTCTTGTTAGTGTCATGCACATATGCTAAGAAGGCTTCGTAACCTTTGCGTATCATCTTCCTTGCCTAGATCATGGTCAAGAATGGTGATGATTTTACCATTTTGGTGCCATGGAACCAAACCTTCGCTTTATGGGGAGATCGTAAAATGACTCTCTTCTTCTTGTAGTAAATGTTGGCTTGATATTTGCATAACCAGTCCATTCGTAATATAACGTTGAATTCTCCCAAAAGGAAAGGAATAAGAATGGCGAAAAATTCATGTTGGTTTATTGTCAAAGTGCAATTAGGGTAAATGCAATCAATGCTTATTACCTCGTAATTGGCAATGACTACCTCTAAAGGTTCAGGTAGGTGCTCAGGCACGATTAGCATGCTTCTAGTTAACTGTTATGATATAAAACTACGAGTAACACCTGAATCAAACAATACATGAGCAGGTATGGAGTTTACTAGTACTGTACCTGTCACAACATCATCAGAAGCCACTGCATCTTATACTGTCATATTGTAGGTCCTTGGTTGTGGCCGTGTTGGCACTGTGTTGGCTTCTATCGGCATTGGTTTGCCTCCTTTCTTCTGAGGGCAATTGGGAGAGATGTGCCCTTCTGCTCCGCAAGTGTAACAGACTCTTACTGGGGCTAATAGCCGGTTAAACTGTTGGGGTTGTTGTTGAGGTCTCCCTTGTAATAGGGTACTGGCGGGGTTCAAGGTCGGACAATTTGAAGAAAAGTGCCCTGGTTGGTGGCATTTGAAGTGAACATCTCTTCCTTTCATACACAGATTTGTGCCATGGTTTTTTCCGCAATTTGTGCATACGACAATCTTTTTCGCATTATCATCCGATGTTTGCTTCTTCCAATTCCTTTTTCCACTACTGATCGGATTATTATTGTTACTACTCCCTTCTTCTTTCTTTATACTTGCACCACCAAAGTTTTGGTGATTTCCTTTATCGTTTCCCTTCCTTTTGTCTCCCTTCTTATTTTCTCGATTAAAATCGTACACCGTCTTGTTACTCCATTTCGCAATTCTTGCTTTCTCAACAATCGCGTCAAAAGTCTCTAACTGAAAAATTGTTACCTGTCTCAAGATCCACCGGTTTAATCCTTGTTCAAATCTTCAGGACTTCCTCCCTTCATCACTCACCTGATAGGGAGCGTATCTCATTAGTTCATTAAATTTTGCCTCGTACTCGTCCACCGTTGTAATGACCCGAAAAATTTGTTTATCTATAAATAATTTATTTATTCATATTATTTTTTTCTTTATATATATATTAACGTGTATAGTTAATATATGATGTTTTTGAATGTCTAAATATTTTCGGACCCATTAAAGGGGTTATTGTTGTTTGATTGTTGGTTGCAAGGATAAGCAATGATGTTTATGTTTGGTGACATCCGTAATTGTTTGAAGAAGCTTTGCGTCCAGATTGGTTAAATTTCATGAAAGACTTAAGAGCCTCAGTATGATGACTTCATGTGTACGTATGAAAATTTGATTAGTAAGCTGTTTTAGTAGCTGGCTTATGTGCATGAAGGACAGCAAGCTTATTACATATGCTTAGCTGCTAAGAATCATGATGAGCAGCCGTTTTTACCGTCCAGTTTAACCAATCATCTTATTTCAAAGCTTAATTTTAGCCTCCTATAAATACCTTATTCAGAGGAACATCTTAACCTCTTTTCTAAAAGTTTCTCTTCCAAAGTTCTTCCTTAAACCTATCACCTCCATATAATTTCAAGGTTCTCTTTTCTGGACGATTATTGTCAATCAAGCTTCTGTTAGGTTTTATTAACATTTGATGATGATTGTCTTTAGAATACTTAGAAATACAAATGTACAGAAAAGTGTTGGTTTGTAACACTTTAGTTTTGTAGCTAGCAGTAGTATCTCTTGTTTGTAATTTAGTCATTATAATAAAGAGATAGGTTCATTACTTTTGTATGTACTGCTGGAATACTCGTTGAGTTTGTTCAACAAGTTGTTTAAGTTAATTAGTCCTTCGGAGATTGATTTTGGCTTGTCGGAGATTAAGGGAAAAGTCCATCAGAGATTAAAATTTTGTTCATCAGAGATTGGACTTTGCCCATCGGAGATTGAAGAATCCTTCATCGGAGATTAAAATGTTTTGTTCATCGGAGATTGAAGGATTGGTCATCGGAGATTAAAGCTTACGTCATCGGGGATTGTAATAAAGAGTCAGAGATTAATGCTGACGTCACCAGAGATTAAAACAATACCTCGGAGATTAAATGCTGACATCACCAGAGACTAAAGCCAAAGCATCGGAGATTACTCGAAGTAAAGCATCGGATATTACACGAAGTAAAGCATCAGAGATTACACGTTGTAAAGCATCGGAGATTACTCGAAGTGATCAGGGACTAATTAAAGAAGCTATCGGAGATTAGTCGAGGACTTAATCGCTGATGGAGTTAGAGTTCAAATCAAAGAAGGAAAGTCTTCCATGAACACGTAGACTTTATTGAAGACGTAGCTGACAAGGAAACTTATTAGAAATCTTTCAATTGGAAAGATTGTATTTGATTTGAATTAGGAAGCTAGGTTTTTGTAAACTTAGTTTTAGAAGCTGTAATTATAAATTACAGAATTGTAATTCGAAGCTGTGTATGTCTATATAGATAGAGAGAATTGAAAGTGTTATATTTTTCTATATACACAGAATAGAAGCTGACGATCAAAGCTTGTTTTTGATTGTTAGAAAACTTGTAATCAATTGTTAAATCAATAAAAACAATTGTTTATAAAGTTTTGATCTTGTTCTTTATATTCCGCAGAAAGTTAATTTCTTAAAGAACAGGAATTCGGAAAAAGTTGTAAGAACTTGTATTCAACCCCCCTTCTACAAGTTCTAGGCCATCTCACTGGGAAAACAGCTTCGATCTCTTTCGTCAACCCAGGAGGTAAAAATCTTAAGTTCTCTTTTGCCTTTCTTTTTGCTTGGTATCTGAGAAGTTTAGCTGTAGGAGCAAGTCTTTAAGAAAGAAAAAGAAAGGATTATATTCTTTTGTGTCTAGAAGTGTCGCTCATAGCTTAACGCATGTTGAGAGTTGATTTATGGAGTTATAGTTGAGATCACCACCCTTGGAGAAGTGAGGAAGACGACCCTGTATCTGAGACAACTTCTAAAGTTAGTCTCTAACTGTGTTGATGTTAGTCTCTGATGACGTCAGCATCAGTCTCTGAAATGTTAGTCTCCGATGACATCACCCTTAGTCCCCGATGGGTTAAGATGACGTCATCAGTCCCTGATGAGATAATAGTCTCTGATGATGTCATCCTTAGTCTCCGATAGGCTAAGTTTAGTCCCCGATGACGTCATCCGTAGTCTCTGATGAAGGAATAATTAGTCTCTGATGATGACGTAACCCTTAGTCTCCGATGAGTTAAGATGACGTCATCAGTCTCTTATGGGTTAATAGTCTCTGATGACGTCAACAGTCTTTGATGAGTTAAATAGTCTCTGACGAGTGAAATTTTCGCCGACGGGCAACCTCATGCCCTGATAACCATTTTCTATTATGAATAGCCATCTTTTAAGTATGGATTTCTCATGATATACCCACAATGATGTTATGCAGAAACCTTTTGCAACTGATATAGTGAATTTTAGCTAAGGACCAAGGCAAGTATATATTCATTCCACTTTCTTTCTTACTGATTACATAAAATCATTAATTCGATTTACGTAAATGAATGATGTTAATGCCTATGCATGATGATGAATTCTTTTATGATTAAGTAACGTACGATCATTGAATCCAATGTACGTGAAAAGATGTTGATAATTGAACTATGTGTTATTGGGTGGTTGCTAGCTGTTTAAATTTCCTAGCACACCAAATGATGATGTTTGGGTGTTGCAAGTCATGAACTTGTATGCACACCCAGGTAACTTCTGTATGGATATATAGTTCCGCTTGTGATGGTCACTGTCTTTTAATTGTTGAGCACGCCAATATGTGTTGTTGGCAGTCGCTGCTTTTAATTGTTCAGCATGTCAAGGCTATTCAAAATTGAGAAAATGTTTACAAGAAGATATATCCATATGGAAAGTTAAGGGGCTATTGAATACTTTCGCCTGGTATTCTGGCCAATGATGATAAAGAATGATAGGCCGAGGCAAGGCTTTGGTAATGAGAATTTTTGCAGACCATATGCTTTCTGCAAGTGACTATGTATGTCAAATGATGAATCAAATGACCAGGATGACCAGCTGGGATGAAATTTGATTATGTAAGGTAGTCAGATAATGATCAGTCTGGTCAGGAGATGCATTATCTGATGAGTAAAGGGCGAATTATGATTTATTGAAAGAGGGTTAACCCTTGATATCACTCGGGCACCCTAAATGATACATGTTTATTGATCATCACCAGGTGTTGGTAAATGATACATGTTTATTCATTATCACGAGGTGTTGGCATTGCTTTGCCTAATCTCAATGAATATTAAAGCTTTTGAATTATCTATTCTTCTTGCTTATAGTTATATACTTGCTGAGCATAAATGCTCATGTGGAATGCTATGAATGTTTTTCAGGTTATGTTGTGAGGGCTGAGTCGCCTAAGAGAGGAAAGGAGAGAATGTCATAAGAATGTTTAAGTTGTAAGGCCTTATGAGCCATCTAAAGTTTTGTTTCCGCTGTAGCTTGTTTATTTTTAAGCTTTGAGGTTTTGTAAGATGATATGGACCTTAAGATTGTGTAATGATGTTTCGAGAATGTGTTTCTCACAAGAATGTTGTTAATGCTTGGCTGTGTTGTTGTTGAAATGTTGTGTGGTAGTTTTCTGGTGCAGCCTGGGGTTCCAGCCTGGGGATCTCGGGGACTGTCACCCAAATCGCTAACAGTGTCCGGGGCCCGGCTCGGGGGATTTTTGGAGGCGCCACAACCGTCATGGACCCTTGTGTCAAGTTTAGAAATTTTAATTCCATTGCATTGGAGACACTCAAAGGATAGAACTTTTCTATGAATCTTTGGGTGAACTGTTCCCAGGTTATTATAGTATCGGTGCTTCCTACAATCTCCCTCTTTGCTAGCTCCATCCTCTTAGCTCCTTTCCACCAGTGGTTGGCCTTTACTTTTAACATAAAAGCCGCATACTTAGTCTTACAATCTTCTGGTACATCCACCAAATCGAAGGCTTTCTCGATCTCTTCCAACCAATACTATGCTACCGTAGGTTCTCCTCTTCCGTTAAAGGTCGGCGGGTTTGTGACGACCCCAAAAATCCCACACGAGACCCGGGCACCGTTAGGGAAAAGGAAACAAAAAACAACCTCACATCCATACAAACTTAATGTACTAAAGTGATTAATAGTACATCCTTACAATTATTCAGAGTACAAAACTTGTAGCGGAAACTAAGCTATTTCAACAACTTTAATCATCATTCTTACAAGAAGTTGAGACCCGTAGGTCTAACAAACTTAACACTACATTCATGCTCTTACATCTTCAGTCCTTTCTTCCTCCTCATCAGTACCCACAGTTAACTCATCGAAACCTTAAGCCCATATATCTTTCCTTTATCACCTGTAAAACATTTAACAATAGCAAGGATAAGCGATTTACGCTCAGCAAGTATATAATCATGTATAGTAGGTAACAAGGGTTCAAATTATTTGTGAGGTATGACGGATTCAATTGTCAAAACCTCTAGCACTTTTGAAACATCTTTCATTTTGAGACTTTTGAACTCTTCCTTACTTCCTTCCTTAAACATCTTGCATGTCTTATTTAGCTTAAAGGAGGTTCTCGTAACTACGTACGACATCTCTCCTCTTAAGACTAACATAAGCACTTGCTCAATGCCCAAGTGGAAACATCCTCATGTATTAGCACAGATATAAGATTGAAAAGTAATTGATAGGTCAAAGCTCAGTTATATCCATGCACTTTCATTCATAACATGCTAGCGGAAATTAAAGCATAGCATTCTGATTCACAAGGAAATTTAAACATAAAGTCATAACCTTGTACGCACGTCGAATCAATTGACCATGCGCTAAAATAAGCATAGGAATGAGAATATACTTGCCTTCATCCTTAGCTGAGCTAAATCTAATTCACTTGCTCGGTAAAATACCTCTGAAAAACATACATGTTGACATAGCATGAGAATCTATGCTTAGAAAATAAATGTGAGTATGAACAAATGTGATGTTTGTGATGTTCGAGCATTTTATTCTCTTGACTTTTAATGAAATCATTTGTTGCAACGAAAAAACGGGACTTTTCATTTTAAACAAGCCTGAGGGATTTTCAGACTGTTACACATCTAACAGGAGAATGGGTTCTAATCGTCGGGGAAAGATTGGCCATCGCCAAACTCAACGGGGACTAATATCTTTAGCCATCAGAGACTAACATATTTTGCCCATCAGAGACTACGAATGACGTCATCGGGGACTAAACTTTAGCATGTCGGAGACTAAGGCTGACATCATCCTAGACTAAACAACATCTCATCAGAGACTAACAACATCTCATCAGAGACTAACAACATCTCATCAGAGACTAATAACATCTCATCAGAGACTAACAATATCTCATCAGAGACTAACAACATCTCATCAGAGACTAACAACATCTCATCAGAGACTAACAACATCTCATCAGAGACTAACAACATCTCATCAGAGACTAAAATTCCTTCATCGGAGACTAAGAAATTTTCTTCATCGGAGACTAACTCCAACCCATCAGAGACTAAGTTGAAACTTGTCTCAGAAATAGGGTCATCTTCCTCACTCCTCCATGGGTGGTGTTCTCAACCATAACCACACTTAAGTCAACTCTCATCATCTTTTCAGTGACACGACACAACATTTCTCTTGGGATCTACTAAAACTTGCAGACACAGTTTACGCTTCAAAACTCAAGTTAACAAGGCTCAAGCATGGTGTTTTAAAACTGATGAACAGAACGTACGAACCAAAAATTAGGGTGCATAATCATCCTTTCTGTGGTGCATAAACTTCTTTTCATAAACTTCTTTAAAAACTTTATTCTTCTCTTGAAGACTTAGCACACACAGCTAATATTCTCGGATGCTATGCAAGAAAGAAAAACAGAGGAGAACATAAGATTCTTACCTCTTGACTTGTTGGTAGGAATTAAAGAAGAACTTTGGAAAAGAAAATCTTTAGAAAAGAAACTGAAATGTTCCTCCAAGTGAGGTATTTATAGCAAGCATAGATTAAGCCTTGAAATAAAGTGATTGGCTAATCTAAACGGTAAAACGGCTGCTCATCATGACTCTTAAATAGCTAAGCATATAATAAGCCTGCTGTCCTTCATGCACGTAAGCCAGCTATCAAAGCAGCTTACTAACCAAATTAACATACATACACGATGATGTCATCAATCTCAAACTCTTAAATCCTTCAAAATACTTATCCAATAAACACAAAGCTTCTTACCCCAAACATCATACGTACATAAGAGATCATTCCTCTTACGTAAGCCATTCAAATTGCTTTGAATAAAACTTGCTAATCCTCACACTTGTATTCCTTTAAGCAATTTACGAACACCACTAACAACATAAATACACAAATTGCTTGATCTCATCTCAGAAATCCAAAGATCATAACCCTTAAGTGGTTCCAAAAATAATAAAAATATCCAAACGTCCAAGGAATAGCACTTTACTAATTGAGGGTGTTCTTAGGGAAACCTCCTTCCGTTACAGTTACTAAGCACACTCATTTCCTTAATCATGCTTGATTAAATTAATCTCATAAAGATTTGAGATTAATATATTCATATCCCTTTGATGATTTTACAAAGGAAATTGAGATCATTAAATTTTGGACATCACATGGACATAATACTCAAACATTTAAAATCCAAACCTCATACCTCATACCTCAAAGGAAAAACATCACATAAACATTTTATTTCTATTATTTAAGAAAATAAAATTTCGGGTCGTCACAGGGTTAATGCTAGTGAACTCTCGGATACAAGGTCCACCGGCAATAGGCGTAAGTGGTTGGAGCGTTGGTGGAGCTGGTTGGTTTGTGGCCACGGCCTCTCGAATGATCTAAAGAAATTGAGTTCATGGATTATCATCTATGTTCCTGGTAGTATTGTTGTGGTTGGCAGAATTATTGTTATTGGTTGGTGGTGGAACGTGTGGGGAATTGCGGTTAATTCCTTCCACCTCCTCTGAGTTATCGTCTTCTACAACAACTTTATCAATATTAACATCTTGGTTTTCCCTTTCCAGGTGTACGGAATTTTTGGGCCTCGAAATGTTCTTTCGGGAGGTTATCTTTCTAGGCCTTCCTAGTTTCCTGCCTCCAGCCATGATCTGATATAATATAAGCGTAAAGTTATACATCTTTTACAAAACATTCCATTCCTTATGTGGTTCAAGAAATTAATGAAGCCAACAATGAAAATTTATAGAATGAAGAGCACTATGCAAAACATAAATATTTAGATGCATCTCCATAATCATCACCCTTATACATAAAAGGACATCATAACATCATCTTCTACCAAACTCAAAACTTGCCAGTCATAGGCCCAAAACAAACTAACTAGAGGAAAACATCAGTAGTAATCATAGTTACCCTTTGAGGTTTACTAGAATAAAAACAAAATAGACTATTTCTAAAACTCCACATTAGTCTCTTTCACTTAATCCTCCTCGTCTTCCGTGTCCAACCGTCCCTCTAGCTCTGCCTCTTGTTCCCACTCCCAAGACTGTACATGCGTCTCCTCAATACGGCGCTCATAGTGAGTGTTCATCTGTTCCAAACATGTCATCATTGGATTGGCCTTTGCTGCTGCGATCATCTGCACATGCATCTCTAATGCTAAATGGTGGTACATGCTCTGAGTCAGCCAGAAGGAGGATCGCCATGCTGATGCAGTTGCAAAATCTAGAAATAGTAGTAACCTGTTGTAATATGGTCATAGTGCAAGCTGCTAATTGATAGTGAACTTTTGCATTATATTCTCGTACCATCTCGTCATGGGAGGGCACTAATGTTTGGGGTATAGGCGAGGCGGGTTTCGAAGTGTTGTGTAGTTAAAAGGATATTCAGATATCTCAAGGATACTCCAAAATTGGAATTTTGTATCCTAACATCATGGTTCCTGTTATAACTAAATAAGCTCAAGTGTTTGTAGAAGGGGGTTGAATACAAACACCACAAATTTTTACTCTTTAAAACTCCACAAACAAAAACTAGAATAGCTGCATAATTATTCGTGATGAGGATGAACACAGAAAAATAATACTGAGATTAAAAAGAAAAAGCATTCAAGTTAAAATAGTTGTATTATAACTTGGGGTTTTTCTGGGAATATGTATAATCAACAAGTGATTAAATAGCTAGTAATTTGTAAACAAATACAGCTTCTCTTTTCTCACACTTCTAGCTACTATTTATCTATAACTTTCTCTCTTAAGAACAATTATAGAGCTTCTCTCTAGAATGTGAACAATATGGATATGTCTATGTGAATCTATATTTTACATTATGTAACAACCTTTACATATATAGGAAAACAGAAGTAGAAACCATGTGCTTGTCATGCTTCTTTTTCAACGTAGCCATAATATGTCCTTTTGACGTGACAAGTGTTAGACCTTGGATGGCTACTGTTGCTTCTTTTTCGATCCTTGTTCTCCAAGCAGTTCTTGTACAAAAGGTTTTTATTGGACCACCATATTTCAAGGAGTATATTTCCGGGAATACCCATTACTTCTTTTTCAAGTATCAGTGTATAACCTGTAATCCCCGATGACGAGTAGAGTACGTCTTAACTATCTCCTGATGACAAGCTCTAACATACACTTGTTCAACTAATCCCTGATGTAGAATTAGATCAGTGTTTCTTGATCCCCTGATGCTAAGCCCTAACACTATCCACTAATGACATCTATTGATGTAGTATTCAAGTTATCCCCTAATGGTATCACCTGACGGCTTTAACCACTAATGTCATCTACTGATGTAGTATTCAGGCTATCCCCTAATGGTATCGCCTGACGACTTTAACCAATGATGCCTTTTTGAATACTAACATCTTTAACCACTAATACTTTGTTATCTTATTAATGAATGTCTGATGTGCGGAACACTTGAACATTAAGTACAATTAGACATTCCCTGATACTAACAAGTCCTTTGAGATAGCCACTGATGAATTGCTTACTGCAGTAATGGCTATTCCCTGACAGACTAAATTATCTATTAGTGAATGCTTATTTGTACAAATATACTAAGGTTTATGAAACACCTTGAGTATTTACAAGTGCACAATTATTAAATTGAATAATAACATCATTAGTATCAACATAATTCCTTTCAATCTCCCCTATTTATGATTATCAATTGGATAACCATCAATCTAATTTATTTACTGATGATGATATCAAAAACAAAAGAATAAAGAATACAATTGCATTTTGCTAAAGGTATTTGTATAAATAGAAAGAAAAATATTTACAAAATTTACAATACTGAAAAAAGTGATTACCACTTAGATTTCAGGATCCTTAGGTTTCTGAGCAGAAACAAAGGGCAATGGTTGATTAGATTTAATAGGTTGTAAGTCACTTCCAAGGCCTTGTTTTCTTTGATCAAGATTCCGATCAGAATCCTTGCTCCTTGATATTCTCTCCCTTCTTTCAACATGTGCAACTCTTTTTAGAGTAGATTTTTGAAGTTAACAATGTTGACATATATTTATGTGAACATTATTGAGCATGACATAAGCTATCTTCAGTGTAAGTGATGTTATGACTTCAAACTTGCTGTACTTGCCAAAGAAAACTTTTGTAATAGTGTCAAAGAGATAAGATAATTCTCTTTTGACCTTAGTGTCCTCTCACAGAGAAGGAGATGGACTTCACCTTACCAGGGTTAAAGGATGAGTGATGAGTTTAGCATTGCTCCAAAATTCAGAAATCACTTGTTCGTATATTATTGGCTTTGAGAATACGACCTTGCTATATGCAGAGTTCAACAGATACTACATCATGGGTTTGTGGCACGCATCGACTTCTTTAATCTCTGAGAAACCGAAAAAATTGGTCTAAGGAACAATGAGTCCACTCGATAGCTCTTGAGTTGATGATTTAGGGGCCATCGTTCTTGAAGAGAAGTTAGGGTTTCTGGGAATAAGAAGAAGAAGACTAGAGCAATTTGTTAGAAAAGGAAATCTATACACTAAAAAATATGATTTCTACGATTGATCAAGTTACATGTCTATATAACAAAGCCTCTACTAATGAAAGTTAACTTTGGCATAAGAAGCTATTCCACTTAAACTTCAAAAGCATCAATACTTTGGTGAGAAAAGGTTTAGTAATTTGCATTGTTCAATTGGAGTTTACACAAGATGGATTATGTGAACCAAGCCAGAAAGGAAAGTAAAGAAGTGTATCATTCAAGATTAAACCAGTAACATCAATTACTGATCCATTACAATTACTACACATGGATTTGTTTGGTCAAGTAAATGTGATGTTAATTTCAAGAAACAGATATCCATTGGTTATAGTGGATGTTCACACAAGATATTATGGGTGAAATACCCTTATTCAAAAGATGAAGCCTCTCAGTTGGTTATTGATCACATAAAGAAAGTAGAAAGTGAGTCAGGAAAGAAAGTAAGGGTTATAAGGAGTGATAGAGGTACAGAATTCAAGAATTCTCACATTAATGAATTTTGCACTGAAAAAGGAATAACACATCAATTCTCAGCTCCTAGAACTCCACAGCAAAATGGAGTTGTTAAGAGGAAAAATAGAACCCTTATTGAAACAGCAAGGACAATGTTAGAAGAGTCCAAACTTTCAACCTATTTATGGGAAGAAGTAATGAGTACTGTGTGCTTCACAAAAAATATGTTCATGATCAAAAGATGTACAACAAAACACCTTATGAATTAATGACCAGAAGAAAATCAACTCTCAAGTTTTTTCATGTGTTCAGATGTAAATATTTTGTTTTGAGAGACTCATCAGAGACTGTAGGGAAATTCAACAACAAGGCTGATGAGGCAATATTCTTATATTATTCTCTATCCAGTAAAGTATAAAGAGTTTATAACTTAAGAAAAAAGGTCATTGTGGAATCTGTACAAGTAGCATTTGATGATAGCAAGATTCCTAGAATAATTGGTTAGAGACTACATGAAACTCTCAGGTTTGAGAATTAATTGGACGCATGGAAAAACCCATCAGAGACTGATGAACAACCCCAAGATAACTATGTCTCTTCAATAATTAAGGGGGAGTTAATGGTTGTCCATAAATTACCAGGGACTAATACTCCGCCAAAGACTAGAGTATCAGTAAGAAATGAACCACAAGAGACTGGTAATAGAAATGCACAACCGGAGACTAATGGAACACCAGAGACTACTAAAAAAAATAGTCAAGAAGAAACTAACAGCTCAAGGGGAGCTAATGATGAAGAAGTCATTGGTTTAGGGGGAGCAGTCTCTGATCTAACCAATAGATTGGACAATGTTCATCTAGAATGTGAAGCCTCATCTTTAAGATTGAATCTACCACTTGCAAGACCATGGTTGAAAGATTATACACCAAATTTGATTATTGCAGATTTAAAGGAAGGAGTCAAGACAAGAATTGCAACTCAGAATTAATGTCTCTATCTCAGTTTTCTTTTGAAGATTGAACCAAAGAAAATTAAAGAAGCACTTCAAGATCCTGATTGGGTAATCGCCATGCAAAAGGAATTGAACCAATTCACAAGAAATAAAGTCTAGAGCTTGGTACCTAAATTGACAGAACCCAACAATTTTAAATGAGTTTTGTTACATGATTAATTTATTTTTGAGAATTATTTATTTTATGCATGGAAGTTCAATTTCTTTTATTCGGTACGAATAATGAAAGTTCAATAGCAATGTGATGTCCAACAGATTTTAAATGTATTTTGAGCTCAAATCTTTATATGATTTTTTTTGTATTCAAGTTTATCAAAAGGAAGTGTAATATTTTTTTCCACGTGAGAAGGAAGCATATGAGTGTGAACAGGTTTAGGCTATAGTACCCATTTTTGAACCAAAGACTGCTGGGAGACAAGAGGCATTTAATGCATATCATCTCCAATAGTACACTAGAGTGGGCTATGATAGATGTTTGTCCGACTATTAACAGTCGTAACACTGCCATTTCAAACCAATCAATTCTTTCCAAAGCTTGTTACTGCCTTTTTTCAACCAACAGCTAAAATCAAATATCAAACAATCTAACGACTCTTGTTGTTCAGCAAGTGATATTTATATATCGTGTTGGTATAACCCTAGCCCCACTTTCATAATTTTCCTATATAGTATACCACCAAATCCAAGTTCGCTTTCAAAGAAACTGTCCTTTTTGGAAGAACAACTCAATCTTTTTAACTTCTTCTTTGCAACCAAGGAGGTAAGAGCCTTACATTAAAGTCCTGCTCTGTTTCTTACACTTTTGTTCTGTTATGCATGCCACGTTTAAGTACCTTGTTCATTCATTTCCAAAAGTATGAGTTAATGCATGCTTTTAACACCTAAAGTTAATGTCTTTTATTTCAAAAGCTATCCAAGGTGAGTGTGAGAATGCTGATAACCACCTGGTGGACAAACCTTTAGCTACCAAACATTTCTTTTTATCAATAGTTACAACACCATGCTTGAGTATTTCTTCAACCCGAGTTTTGAACCCTAAACCGTGTTTAGGAGGTCTTGCAGACCATAGTAAATGTTATGTATCACTGAGAGGATGATGAGAGTTGACCTATGTATGGTTATGGTTATGATTGAGAACGCCACCCATGGAGGAGCGAGGAAGACACCACTGTATCTGAGACAATTTCTAACTTAGTCTCTGACGGGTTGGAATTAGTCTTTGACCCTATAAAATAGTCCCTGGGAGATTCCAAGTTAGTCTCCGACAGTTCTTTTGTTAGTCTCTGATGAGATAGATGTTAGTCTCTGACGAAGGATTTTCTTAGTCTCTGATGAAAGAAATGTTGTTAGTCCCTGATGACGTCATTCGTAGTCTCTGATGGGCAAAGTATGCTAGTCTCTGATGGGCAAAGTATGCTAGTCTCTGATGACTAAAGTTCTTAGTCCTCAAGAAGTTTGGCGATAGTCATCTGAGTTTGGCGCTGAACAAATGATCCACTGATGAAGTTCAGTGATGACTTACTAAGTTTGGCGATGAACAAATCATCCTCTGACAGCCAAGAGAGTTCGGTGATAGTCAAAGTTATCACCTGACAAGTTTGGCTGTGAGAAAATTATCCCCTGATGAGTGAATGATACCCTGATGGCCAAAAGGCTATCCCCTGATGGTCGAGAGACATCCCCTGACGGGTAGTTTACCCACTGACGTCCAGTCATCCCCTGACGACTAGTTCCCCTGATGACAAAGGATCCCCTGACGTGGAAGATTTTCCCCTGACATGTAGTCTGTCTTCAAAGCTATAAAACATTATTTTCTTAAATTATTTGATGATGTTTTTCCTTTAACCTCAACAGTTCGTATGTGAGATTTTAAATATTAAAAGTTTAAGGATATCACATATGCATTTTCTTTCATAATTCTTATTAAGGTATTAAAATGTTATATGCATGTTTTACAGAATCTTACACTCACGAGTAAATTGAATTTGATTGTGTGCAAAGGATTGAGGCAAGTATATTCTCACTCTTATGCTTATTTTAGTTAAGCGCATGATCAATTGATTAGACATGCGTATAAGGTTATGACTTTTATGTTTAAATTTCCTTGTGAAACAGAATGCTATGCTTTAATTTTCGCTAGCATGATATGAATGAAAGTGCATGGATATAACGAAGCTTTGATTTATCAGTTATTTTTCAATTTTATATCTGTGCTAATGAATGAGGATCATATGTCCCTTAAATGGGTTATGCCACATGGTTGGCTAGAGGAAAAGAAAGGTGTTAATTTGTTCTTCACCTAATCTAGAGGAATTATAAGTGATTACGTACGTTCACACAAGGAGGGATTATGCGAGAATAGTTAGGCCAGTTGTATACCGTATTGTTAGTAGATCCAACGGGTTGAGCCCCCGATGGATATTATTTCAAGAAAGTTGTACACATGTGAATACCTGTCTTTCTTCAAGGAGGATTACACGTTGTTTATCATTAGTGATCCTAAAGATTATTCAAAGATTACTAAGGCATTAGTATTGTTTCACTAAGCCTCTTAGACAGAATTGAACTTCCATCAATATTCTAGTTTTGCTTCTCTGATTTGATTATCGCTCATTCTTATTAAACTTAATGTCTTGCAGGGCATGGTCCAAAGGTTGAACCCTCTGACAAGGGAAAAACAAAGATGATCGGCTATTGAGTTTTGCTAACCCTATTGAGTACTAATAAGGAAGGAAGAAAGGAAGATGTTCTGAAAAGTGATGTTTTGTATTATAATATAGAGATAGAATAGCTTCCACTGAGAATGTAATATTTTGGGTTGTAATAACTCTTTACTAATTCCTTTTATTAATATTTATGCTATGAATGGATGTGAAGTTATCTTTTCCTTCTCTTGACGAAGCCTAGGTCTAATAAGGGATTTTGGGGTCGTCACATAAATGGGTCTTCAAAAATAAACTAGATGATATTTTTACAATTACAACATATAAAGCAAAAACAAGATTGGTAGGAAAGGAGCAAATTCTAAGTGCTCAACCATCAACGGTTCATCCATAGTCTTTGCACGTACAAATTTTCTTAGCTTATATGGACCTTTTTTCAATTCTATCAATATAATCAGCATCAGTAGCCCTTAAGTGTATATACATCTTTTGTTTCCAGATAGAATATTCCTCTCTTTTCAGTACTGGAATTTTAGTTCCACCATCTCGATTCCCAGCTTAGTTCATCAGGTTGGAGATGTTTCCTTCATCATTGGCCGTCTTTTGGATCTTTTGATTTGTGTTACATCAATCAGTCTCTAATAGCCTAGAACTTGTTCGGGGGTGGGGCGGGGGGGGGGGGGGGGGGTGAATACAAGTTCTTTAAACTTTTTTGAGTTCTTGTTCTTTAAAGTAATTAAACTTGCGGAATATAAAGAACAAATTAAATATGTAAACAATTATTTTTATTGATCAACAACTAATTACAAACATTAACAATCACAAGTCGATTGTCAGCTACCTCTCGATTTATTCAAAAGCTTGACAATCTGTACTAAATGAATAAAATCAATGGGTCGTACACTGATACGTCAAATTTACATACCTAGGGTTAGGGTTACAAAACACCCTAATTGTTGATTTAGTTTGACCGCAAATTTAACGCCTTTATAACCTGCAAAGAAAATCTTCCAAGAATGGTGGGGCTTCAGCCCTTTGGAAGACCCTCGGGTGTGTGTGTTAGTAAGGGCTCAAAAGAAGAAGCAAAAGCTGTATGGAAAGAATTAGTTACCTCATATGTGGTTGTCTGGCCTCTATTTATAAACACCCAAACTATTAGAGTCCTGCATGGATTAGTCTTCCAAGTCCTTATCAGGATGGTTTCCAAATCCTATCAGGATTGTCTTTTCAAATCCTATCGGGATTCTGTTTTCAAAGGGATCTCAACCCTTATCTTTATTTCTGCCCTACCTTGTGTTCATTGAATGTAGACACATCAGCTATTATAGACCTTCCAGGCCTCATTAGTACTTATATTATATTTATTGCATTTAGGCTTATTATTTTTGGCCCATATCACTTGCCCCCTAATTTTTGGTTATTATTTATTGAAACCAAAAATTAAATAATTTTTTTTTTTAACGGGGAGTGCCTTTCC
The DNA here is from genome assembly GCA_014636745.2 of Centella asiatica. Classification (NCBI taxonomy): domain Eukaryota; kingdom Viridiplantae; phylum Streptophyta; class Magnoliopsida; order Apiales; family Apiaceae; genus Centella; species Centella asiatica. Next base: position 22,179,286 of record CM025788.1, read on the forward strand.
CCGTCAACTTTGGGGTACCACCAATGTTGACAGGCCAAAACAACTTAGACCCCGCTAAAATTTATCTTGTCAATTTTTAAAGTTAACGGGCGAAATTGACGAATATGTAGCTACAAAACACCCCGTCAATTTTAAGAAGTTGACGGGCCAATTTGGCGATTGCGTCGCTCCTAAACACCCCGTCAACTTTAAGAAGTTGACGGGCCAATTTGGCGATTACGTCGCTAAGAAATATCACGTCAACTTCAAGAGTTAACGGGTCACATTTGGCGATTGCGTCGCTAGGAAACACCCCGTCAACTTTCAGAAGTTAACGGGTCAATTTGGCGATTACGTCACTAAGAAACACCCCGTCAACTTTCAGAAGTTGACGGGCCAATTTGGCGATTGCGTCGCTAAGAAATACCCCGCTAACTTGAGAGTTAACGGGCCAAATTGGCGAAAACGTCGCTAGAAAATACCCCGATAACTTACTTATTTTTTTGGGCTTTCTCGCCTTTCTCTTTCTCTCTCTCTTCGAGGTTCAGGGTGCCATCTTTGTACATATCGAGTCAATTGCCCCCTTCTTATGAGAAATTCTATCTCATCCTTCAGCTGCTTGCAGTCATTGGTGTCATGACCATGATCTTTATGAAATTGACAATATCGAGAAGAGTCTCTTTTTGATGGATCAGTCCTTAATGGCTTCGGCCATCGAACATACGGCTTTGAGGCAATCTCCATCAATATTTGGCTTCTTGGCTAGGTTAATGTGGTGCATTCATTGAACTTTTGGCTTATGATTTCTTTTGGGAAAGAAGTTTCCCCTTTAGCTTTTTTTGTTGAATCTGGGATTTTTACCTCCTCAATTCCTCGCTTTTTATCATCCTTCTTTCCAACTTCTCTGCCAAGGGACTCCTCTACGACCATATATTTCCCAGCTCGGCCTTGCAACTCGTTCATTGATGTTGGAGGCTTCTTGGCTAGACTCATCTTTAAGTGCTCATTGGTCGTCCCATTTGTCAGTGCCACAATAGCAACTGACTGATCCAGACTTGGGACCTTCAAGGCTTCCTTAGTGAATCGAGACACGTATTCCCTAAGGCTTTCGCCCTCTCTCTGTCGTACGTTCATTAGAGAGGCCGAGCTCTTTCCATGCATCTTTCCCGCTATAAATTGGTTGACAAACAATTGGGCAATTTTTGCAAAAGACCCAATTGATGCCGAGGGAAGTTGCCTATACCACTCTTGAGCTGGTCCCTTTAAGGTTTGGGGAAAGGCCTTACACTTGATGGCATCCGATGGGTTCAGGAGTAAGAGCGTTGCCTCAAACTGTTGTACATGACTAGTGGGATCACCCATGCCGTCATATTTTTCTACAACGGGCATCTTAAAATTGTCCGGGAGCGGTTCGTCCTTGATGGCTTGAATAAAAGGTGGGGCAACTGCCCTGTAGACTGCCGTAGATGTTGCAGTAAGTTGAGCCAACACACGAACTTCGGGGACTATCGTAGGCTCACGATATCCTTGGTTGGCTAGCCTTTGCTCCAGCCTACGCTGCACTTCTCTCTCTATGAATTCCTCGGCTTTATGAGGTTGTTGAGGTCGGGAATTTATCGAAAGTTCCCTTACATGCCCCCTTTCGAACTCCTCCAGTCTGTTTTGCAGATGTACAAGACTTGCCGGGAGATCCTCATAACCCTGCGGGGGTGGCTGGTTCCTGCGGGCTTCTTCTCTTGATAGCCGACCCCTCAGATTTTCCTGAGGAGTAGGGTCTCGAGCTGCTGACCTTCTCCGTACCAGAACGTTGCGTAAATCCCGCGAATTCCTATTCTCGTTTTCTTCAGCCTCTGAATCAGCATCATAAGGACCACTATGAGTCCTCTGTACACTCTGCGTTCTTCTTTCATTCTGTTGCACCTCTTGTTCAGGGAAGGGAGGCATACCCAATTGTCTTTCGAGCATGGATCTCCCTTCTCTTTCGCAAACAATCGCATGAGTGTTCACCATGACTTTTTGTAAGAATTTCCCACAGACGGTGCCAATCTGATACGTCAAATTTACGTACCTAGGGTTAGGGTTACAAAACACCCTAATTGTTGATTTAGTTTGACCGCAAATTTAACGCCTTTATAACCTGCAAAGAAAATCTTCCAAGAATGGTGGGGCTTCAGCCCTTTGGAAGACCCTCGGGTGTGTGTGTTAGTAAGGGCTCAAAAGAAGAAGCAAAAGCTGTATGGAAAGAATTAGTTACCTTATACGTGGTTGTCTGGCCTCTATTTATAAACACCCAAACTATCAGAGTCCTGCATGGATTAGTCTTCCAAGTCCTTATCAGGATGGTTTCCAAATCCTATCAGGATTGTCTTTTCAAATCCTATCGGGATTCTGTTTTCAAAGGGATCTCAATCCTTATCTTTATTTCTACCCTACCTTGTGTTCATTGAATGTAGACACATCAGCTGTTGTGGGCCTTTCGGGCCTCATTAGTACTTATATTATATTTATTGCATTTAGGCTTATTATTTTTGGCCCATATCATACACCTTCTATATTTTATAAATCAAACAAATTACTTCTTCTAATCTACTAGATAGTATTTATCTGATTTATAATAACAAATAAGAATATAACTCTTAATATTAATCTAATAGAAACACTTCTTGATTATTTCCTATCCAGCTTCGTCTTTAACACAATTCCTTTACACACGCTGAATCAACTTCTAGTTAAATCAAGACTCTTAACTATATCATAGGGTAGCTTCACTTTAGTCTAGTCTCTTACAGCTTCAACAATAGTCTCTGACAAAACAATACTTATTCTTTGATAGGCTAATCCTTAATCTCCGATAGGCTAATTTGTAGTCTCTGAGAGGCTTGACTAACTTCAACTCATCTTCAGTCTCTGGCAGTTAGTCTCTGATGGACTAAACATAATCTCTGATATTGTTAAACTCTCCAATACATTCTTGGAAGTCTCTTACAATACATTTTAACTTACTCTCTTACAATAATATTTCACAAAAATTAGAGAGTAAACTATGAGCTACAAAATCTTAACTATTATACACCAGTAGTCAATGTACATTTGAAAATTTAAATATTCTAAGTGTATTCATCATCATCAAATGCTATAAACCTAATACTTCCCAACACCAATAGAGATCGTAATTGATGGGAAGGTAGAGTTAGTCTATCCTCAAGAACAAAAACTTGTTGAAGTTTATGCACTTTATGTACAACAACTACAAAAGGAGGAGGAGATGACAACTGAAAAAGAAAAATAAACTGAAATTATGTTTCACAGTAATAACTTGAAATTATATTTTAGAGGAAGAACTTGAAATCATATTTCAAAGAAGAAAGTCTAGGTAAAGCTAAATTTTAAGGTCTAAGATCTTAGTTCAGGTACATTTGTAAATAATACATTCTTTAATTTTCATTTCTAAGTTATATTTATAGTTTTGAGTTTTAACATCATCATCAACCTTGATTTATGTTTGTCTCATTGATAATCATAAATAGGGGAGATTGTTAGGTTTACAACAGTTGATGATGATGAATATACTTAGAATATTTAGATTTTCAAATGTATAGTAGCTGCTGATATGTAGTATAAACATTAGCAGATACGTTTTTGTAGCTGGTAGTTTATTCTTTGATTGTTGTAAAATATTATTATAAGAGAGTAAGTTAAAATGTATTGTAAAAGACTACCAGGAATGTATTAGAGAGTTCAAAAAAGTTAGAGATTGTGTTTAGTCTATCGGAGACTAACTGTCAAAGACTGAAGACAAGTCAAAGTTAGTCAAGCCTATCGAAGACTAACAAATGTAGTATCGAAGACTATTGTTGAAGCTATAAGAGACTAAAATAAAGCTACCCTATGATGTAATGAAGAGTCCTAATTCAAATAAAAGTTTGATTCAGCGCAAATAAAAAAATTCTATTGAAGATGAAGCTGGTGAAAGGATGAACTAGAATTGTTTCTATTAGATTAGTATTCTTATTCAAATTGTAAATCATAGAAATACTATCTAATAAAATAAAAAAAGTTGTAACTTTGATTACAAAATACACAAGAGATTATAGTTTATAGAGATTAGAAGTTGTAATTGATGTATAGAGATTTGAAATTGTACGATTCGTTCATTCATTCATTCGTTTAGTACATATTTTGAAGCTCTTGAGTAAATCGAGAGGTAACAGACATCGACTTGTGATTGTTAGAGTTTGTAATTAGTTGTTGATCAATAAAAGCAATTGCTTACAGATTTATTTTGTTCTTTATATTCTGCAAGTTTAATTAATTTAAAGAACAAGAATTCGAAAAGGTTTCAAGAACTTGTATTCAACCCCCTTCTACAAGTTCTAGGCTATCTATCTAAGACAACAACTTTATTTTTCCAAGCGTGCTTTCTAACAATTTGCATGGCAATGCAATTATATATACATATAACCTTATAATTTATTTACTAAAGATTAAAGCACTAATTCTTTTATTTCCACTAACATGGATTTTCAAATTTAATATGCTTTGATGAGACTACACATTTCCACTAGTTTACTTTTATCTTATAATACAGACTTACATATATACACATACACACACTTATATATATAGATATATATACCGATACACACACACACTTTCGTTTATACTTTCAAGTATATGTATAATGTAGACACCCAAAAATTTCATAACCCTATGGATATAAATCAATTTTGTGCCTTACAGTTGCCTCTTTATCATTTATTTTTATCATTTAATACTTTAAATAAAAATGGGTTAGGTTACGGTATTTATGAAGTATGTACAATATGATTTTACATCAAAATCATGAAACAATTGAGTCAAAATGACATTTTAGTAATTTTATTAGGCATTTGAGTCCATTTTTTATTTTTAGATTCATCAATATTAATTTTCTAGGTCATCTCGCATTTATTAGATGCATTTATATCATTTACTAGATTTATTTTATAATTTTCTAGTCATTTCTAGTATTTAATTAAGCTCATAAAGCATCTTTAAATTCAATTTCAATTATTTAAAGTCATTTTCTAATTTTAAAATATATTTCTAGCATTTCTGTTATTTTTAGGCATTTTAAAAAATTTAATTTCAATTTTATTGCATTTTTAATAATTATTAAACACATTTTGCATTTATCAAAAAATATAAAATCTATCAAAAATTTCATTTTCAAGTCCAATTGCATTTGCATCATCTCTAGTATTTTTATATTTTTTTTATTAATTTTATGGCATTTTTCTAGTATTTATTCCCACAATTAATTAAAATGTATAATTAATATTGTAATTAAATATATATGTATATATATATATATGTATATATATATATATATATGTATATATATATATATATATAATTAAAGTAATTAATAATTGTTAATAGTAATTACTAATTAATACTCATTTTTGCAAGATATAGTAAATATATTTTAAGGTGGATTCAAACCAAAGCACAAATACCACATCCAAAAATTGATTCGATTATTTTGTTATACTCCTGCTACCATGTAGACATTCCAGTAATATTTTCATAATTTTTGGATATATATGTTGTTTTTTATTAATTAATTAGTAAACGTGAATTGTTTTGATACTGTTACCCATCTTCTTCTTTTCCTCCAATTTTTCTCAAACACTCCAATTCCTACTGGAAACATTTGTACATTTCAAATATAAAATCTAAAAAATTGTTTAAATAATTTTTCTACGATGATCATTTTATGTACTAATTGTAAATCTAAAAAATTGTTATGTATTTATTGTGTAATAATTACAAAATCAAACAAATTCAACATAAAATGTTTTCTTCTTATCTCATGCATTCATATTCTATAAAAAAATATGAGAAAAGTACTATTAATTGCATGTTATACTGTTAATTGGTTAGTTTCCTAAGTAAAAATTTCTAAAATTAATTTTTCTTGTTTAATTTTATTCCTTAAGTAAATCTCAGTCAATATCTCAGTCATTAATAATTTTGAATATGTAAAATACTTATTTTGTAATATTTATTAATTACTAATATAAATAAGTAAATTTCTTAACTACTAATATTTTATTCATTAGAAAGATCTTCATTAATTGTAAATATTTATTTCTTTAATGCAATATTCTAGTTTCCTTTTGATGTTTACTTTGTCTCTAAGCCAAATCTTTAATTAATGATGTAAATTCTTTAGTTACTCAATTCAATTTCCTTATTTGTTTTTTAAGTAATAATTTTAATTAATTAATTGTAAATTGTAAATAATTATTTTAAATATTAAATAAGGGAGAGAGAATCGGCAAGCATGGCTTCCATTGATGTGAGTTATGCCTAACATCTTCCCCTAGCATAATCAAGCACATGAACCTAGATTTCTCCATTTCGTAAACATCAAAGTCATCAAAATCTAAGGAGTTCATAATTAATCAATTTTTCAAAAAATAAATAGGATGAGTTGGTACATTCTTTTTCATTTAAATAAATGTCAGGAATTATAGAATTTGATGATGATGTATAACACTTAGAATTGTTAGATTTTGTAATTGTACTGAAGCTGAAAGTACAACTGGTCTTGTCTAAATATTATCCTTGACAGTATAAATTGTTCATCAGTGGATAATAGACAAACCAGTGAAAGGTATCCTCTGATAATGTAAAATGCACATCAAAGAGATAAATCATATGATATTTCACCACAGTAGCCATAAGAAGATATTCTGCAGCAACTGATTAACTAAGATTGAAGATTGATGAACTAAACTTGAATTTGACTATTAACGCTAAAAGATGACTATCACCAAAGTCATTTTACTATAGCCAAAGTCTTCAGGTAAATCAACAATCGCGCCAAAGTCTCACAATCACTAAAGTCAAGTGAAACCCAAGTTTACTCAAAGCCAAAATTGTCAGGTAATCAACAATTACTTTCGCAAATACATGTGTCACACTGCTCTTGGCTAGTGTTGCTTCTATTTTAGTCCCTATTCTCCATGTGTTTCTAATATAAAGGTTATTTTTGGACCACCAAATTTCAAGGAATATCTTCCCAGTTATACCCCTTGCTTCTTTGTTAAGTATCAGTGCATATCTTTTAAGCCCTGATGACGTGTGGATTAGGTCTAAACTATCCCCTAATGACAAGCCCTGAAATTGCCTTAAATAGTGCTTCTGGATCCCCAGATGACAAGCCTTGATGTAGACTTGATCAGTGCTTCACTATCCACTGATTTTAATCCCTAATGTGGAATTGGATCAGTGCTTCTTTATCCACTAATGTTAATCCCTGTTGTAGAATTAGATCAGTGTTTCTTCATCTCCTAATGTTAAGACCTAATGATATCCAGTGATGTCATTCATTGATGTAGTGTTCAGGTTATCCCCTAATGATATCCCCGACAGACTCGACTGTTGATGGTATACCCTGATGGTATCCGCTGATGATTAAGCTATTCCTTAATGGTATCCCCTGACAGTCAAGTTATCCACTGATCACATCCCCTGACAGTATCCCTTGATGGATTTATCCACTGACGACATCCCCTGACGTAGTATTTGAGCCATCCCCTGACGGTATCCCTTATCGGGTTTATCCACTAATGTCTTTTCAAATACTTATGTCTGTAATCACTAATATTATTTTTGGCCTTTTCGTGAATGTCTAATGTGTGGTATACTTGATCATTTAAGTACAACTAGACATTTTCTGACACTAACAAGTCCTACAGATATTCCCTGATGACTTGCCTAGTGCAGTTAAGACTATCCCCTGACAGACTAAGTCGTCCATCAATGGATGCTTATTTGTGCAAATATACTAAGTCTTATATCATACACTGAGTATTTACAAGTGCACAGTTATTAAATAATCCTTATATCATCATCAACATCATTATACCTAACAATCTCCCCCTATTTATGTTTATCAAGTGGATAACCATAAATCTAATTTCTTTATTGATGATGATGTCAAAACCAGAACTATAAAGAATAAAGAATGAGAAATGCAATTGCATTGATCTATGTGTATTTGTACAATAATAAAGAGCAACTATATACAAATCTAACAGAGTTGATACAATTGTTAGACACTTAGCCTTTAGGATCCTTCTTTTGTTGAGCAGTAACAAAGGGCAATGAATGACTTGATTTAATTGGTTGAGAGTCACTTCTACGCCTTGTTTTCTCTAGTCAGGATTTTGGTTTGAAATATTGAGTTTTTTATGTTCACCACCAACCTTCAATGTCTCAAGCTCCTTTTGTAGCAGTTTTATAAAATTGACAATGTTGACATTTTTTTTGTGTTCCAAAGCTTTAAGGATAGATCCAATCTCTTCCAAGTCGGCTACAATAAGTTGTGACCAGTAAAAGGTGACAATCTCCCCTTTGGAATTCTTGAACTCAATGCCCATGGGGTTTGCAATAATCTTTGGATATTACTTGAATCCTTTTACTGGGGGAACATCCCTTACAACTGTTGAGATCCCATCATTAGTTCTAGTCTCTTCAATCTCTTTCAATACTCTCCTGAGAAGCATGGTTCTGAACTTGATGACATGTTCATTCTTGTGATAAGTAATTTGGCTTAGAATATGCATTGCCTCCTCAAAGTCAAGCTCATCAACATCTTGGTCTCTAATGTTCTTGTCTTGCCCATCAGCAGCTTTGTAGAATAATTTCAAAGGTTTCTCTAAAGCTATGGGCAAGTTCCTATTGTCGTTGATGGCTTTTCTCAGCTTCTCAAGTGCTTCCCTCAAGCTTTTGTTGAGTGTCGATGAAGCGTTATCCGGAATGATTGGGCGTAAAGCGTCTGTAGGTGGCGTTGCATTACTTATAGCTTCCTTGTTCGTAGACAAAGCGGATTCGGAATTGTCTTTCATTCCAAGGCCTAACTTATATCCATGCGCTTCATATTCGCCCGGACACAAACTCTAAGTGTTATGACATCAGATCCTCCAACTTCTCACTTCTTGGAGGAGCCCATTCAAAATGATTCAGTGATTGAGAGTCATGATCTATTAATGATTTATTCTTTTCTTAATGACCCAATCACTGATGATCAATTAGGGGATATAGGAACCAATGTTAACAAATCTTGTCCTTATCAAAATCTCGTGGAAGTTGATGCACTCTATGCATAACAATTCCAATAAAGCAATTGTTTATAAATTGATTCATATTCTTGTTCTTTATATTCCGCAAGAAAAGTTAATTTCTTAAAGATCAAGTAATACGAAAAGATTTTAAAGAACTTGTATTCAACCCCCCTTCTACAAGTTCTTAGCATCTCACTGGGAAAACAATTGGTATCAGAGCCTGTAATTGAATTTAGTCAATTAATACGTTCCAAGAGATGGCCAATGATGAAGCAAGCAGCTCTAGCATAATGGTGTATGCGGGAAGTCGTGATGGTGGTACTAGAATCCCTATTCTTAAACGAGAAGAATATCCAATGTGGAAGCAAAAGATGTACATGCACTAGAGAGCAACAGATCCAGATTATATTGATAGGATTGAGAAGGGTCCCTATTTACCCAAGAAATTTATTCCTGCTAAAACTGTCGATGGATCTGTTGTTGCAGAACACTTTGAACTTGCTCCAGAATGTGATTATACAAACCAAGACAAGTTGCAAGTGTTAAAGGATGCTAAGGTGATGAACATACTTTATAATGGAATTGATAAAAATATGTTCACAAGCATCATAAATTGCACTACATCAAAGCAAATCTGGGACACCATCAAAGTCCTGTGTGAAGGGACTAACCAAGTCCAAAAGAACAAAAGATCATTGTTGACACAACAATATGAGTTCTTTCAAGCAAAGCCTGGTGAACTAATAACGTCAGTATATGACAGGTTCGACACTTTGCTCAATGATTTGAAAATACTTGGAAAGTCTTATAATAATGAGGATATAAACACCAAGTTAATGAGATCTCTCCCAACAAGTTGGGATCCAAAGACAACAGCAATAAGAGAGGCTCATGACTTGGATATACTCACACTGGACAGGCTCTACGGGAACTTAAAGACTTATGAACTTGAAGTAGAGTAACGACAACGCATGCATGGCAAGAATAGAGGAGCTGCGTTGATGGTTGAGACAAGCAAGTCTCAAGAGAAGCTTGATGATGAATCTTCCAGTACTAGCTCAACTGATCAAGAAGATGAACTGGATTCTGATGATGACATAAGTTGGAGACAGACAAGATTAGAAGGTGCTATGAAGGACACTTGCCAAGGAGGACTGTCACAACAATTGATTCATTAGTCAAAGATAAGTCCAAGACTGACAGTCTCCTTCAAGTCCTCGAAGCAAATATCCAACTCCTGATCCAAAAGCAAGATCGAATGGAACAACTTTTGCTACAGGCAATTCCAACACTGGCCACCTCCTCTAAACCCCAAGATGCTGATGTCAAAAAGGGGGAGAGTGGTCCATTCAAAACTGCTCCTGTACATTCACACAAGTCTGGTTCTGTCCTTGATGCAGAATTGCAAGCAATGTTGGACAGTATCCTAAAGAAGCATTGTAGGGACTCAACTCGAATAACAAATAAACAGCAATTACAACTCAAATGCCATACTTAACAAGTCATTAAATTCAACATCAAAAAATCCAAAATATTAGACTCTTTTAAACAACATAAACACAACCTATTATACAAAACACATCTTTATACAATACAAGCCAAAATCCTAATCAGCCCTGAAATATACATTCTAAGAAAAACTATATGCACAACTGGACTGGAGAGAGAGAGTGTGATCACGGCTTCCCGACCTCTGTTGCGTCGAAGTATGCACAAAGCTGCAAAACAGCTCAAAAGCTATACTGCACAACCTGAGACATTTAGCGCTTTATATGAGTCGCAACTCAATGAGTAAACCCCACACATATCATACAATTTACATATATAATTCATATAACTCAAATCAGTCCAGATATATCAAATATGCAATGCTATATTCTTTTCTTTTTCCGGTAATGGCTCGATGTGTCAGAATATTGCCCCGGGAATTCCTGTATACAAATCATAAGATCTTTCCAATAACCAACAGTATGAACCCGTAGGTTTAATCAAATAAATTGCTGGCCAGCCAGTATGATAGAATGGATCCCAGAGGTGGCTCATACGGGTTTTCACCTCGTACAGCACTTAGTCCACCTATTTTCTCATGTAACCAATATAACCAATATATTTGCAAATACCTGAACACATCAGCCATACCATTTCCTTTAAGTCATATGAAATCAAATGCACAATATACATATAGTTCTTATTTCAATTTAGTACCAATAGCTCATATACCTAATTCCTCATATCGATAATATTCCAAATATAGTTCGGATCATTACAATTACCAATAGCACATATTTTCAGCTTGTACACCAAACTGTCAATTACACATTTAATTCACCAAACACAGCAAGTAATCCCATATAGACATGATATAATAAGCAAACAATCATATATCATCCAAGATACACAAATATAACACATAAGTATACCATTGGTTTACTCACAAATTCAGCGAAACTAACGCTGTTGACCTCCCCTCTCGCTGCCCCCGAAGTTCTCTTCTCCTATAGCACATATTGACATGTTTAAAACTCATTCACCATGCATAAGTACCAATCTATATGCATGAAACATGGCTATGATGCATGATGTAAGCTAATTTCAGCAGCAACAGCAAGCTAATTTCAGCAGAAACTAAGTGCAGCAGCAA
>CM025788.1:22191031-22222495 GCA_014636745.2 Centella asiatica
TTGCTGCTGCACTTAGTTTCTGCTGAAATTAGCTTGCTGTTGCTGCTGAAATTAGCTTACATCATGCATCATAGCCATGTTTCATGCATATAGATTGGTACTTATGCATGGTGAATGAGTTTTAAACATGTCACTATGTGCTATAGGAGAAGAGAACTTCGGGGGCAGCGAGAGGGGAGGTCAACAGCGTTAGTTTCGCTGAATTTGTGAGTAAACCCATGGTATACTTATGTGTTATATTTGTGTATCTTGGATGATATATGATTGTTTGCTTATTGTATCATGTCTATATGGGATTACTTGCTGTGTTTGATGAATTAAATGTGTAATTGACAGTTTGGTGTACAAGCTGAAAATATGTGCTATTGGTAATTGTAATGATCCGAACTATATTTGGAATATTATCGATATGAGGAATTAGGTATATGAGCTATTGGTACTAAATTGAAATAAGAACTATATGTATATTGTGCATTTGATTTCATATGACTTAAAGGAAATGGTATGGCTGATGTGTTCAGGTATTTGCAAATATATTGGTTATGTTGGTTACATGAGAAAATAGGTGGACTAAGTGCTGTACGAGGTGAAAACCCGTATGAGCCACCTCTGGGATCCATTCTATCATACTGGCTGGCCAGCAATTTATTTGATTAAACCTACGGGTTCATACTGTTGGTTATTGGAAAGATCTTATGATTTGTATACAGGAATTCCCGGGGCAATATTCTGACACATCGAGCCATTACCGGAAAAAGAAAAGAATATAGCATTGCATATTTGATATATCTGGACTGATTTGAGTTATATGAATTATATATGTAAATTGTATGATATGTGTGGGGTTTACTCATTGAGTTGCGACTCATATAAAGCGCTAAATGTCTCAGGTTGTGCAGTATAGCTTTTGAGCTGTTTTGCAGCTTTGTGCATACTTCGACGCAACAAAGGTCGGGAAGCCGTGATCACACTCTCTCTCTCCAGTCCAGTTGTGCATATAGTTTTTCTTAGAATGTATATTTCAGGGCTGATTAGGATTTTGGCCTGTATTGTATAAAGATATGTTTTGTATAATAGGTTGTGTTTATGTTGTTTAGAAGAGTCTAATATTTCGGATTGTTTGATGTTGAATTTAATGACTTGTTAAGTATGGCATTTGAGTTGTAATTGCTGTTTATTTGTTATTCGAGTTGAGTCCCTACAATTTTGCAAATCTGATTACCCCTTTCCACGGTGAAACTCGCAGAAACACTTTGTCACCGACTTCAAACGTCATTTCTCTTCAATGCTGATCTGTGTAACTCTTTTGTCTATCTTGGGTAGCTTTAAGTCGATCTTTCACAATCTTCACCTTGTCGACAGTTTGTTGTATTAATTCAGGCCCTTCTAGTGCTCACATACCTTCTTCATCCCAATACAATGGACAGCTACATTTTTTGCCATATAAAGCTTCATATGGCGGCATTCCGATACTGTTATGATAATGATTATTGTAGGCAAATTCCATCAATGCAATGTAATCATCCCAACTACTATGAAATTCAAGTACACAAGCCCGAAGCATACCCTCTAGCGTTTGGATTGTTCTCTCTGATTGTCCATCTGTTTGTGGATGAAATGCGGTGCTGAAATGAAGTTTAGTACCCAATGCTCGCTGGAGGCTTTCCCAAAATCGAGAAGTAAAACGTGGATCACGATCTGAAACAATGGATATAGGTACACCATGTAGTCTAACAATTTCAGTAATGTATTTCTTTGCCAATTGTTCTAATGAACATCCCCATCTGATTGGTAAGAAATGAGCTGACTTTGTTAATCTGTCCACAATTACCCAAATAGCATCATTCTTCTTTTGCGTTTTTGGTAGGCCAATAACAAAATCCATCGTAATTCTTTCCCATTTCCACTCTGGAATCGGTAATGGATGCAACATTCCTGCTGGTGCTTGATGTTCAGTCTTCACTTGTTGACAAATAAGGCATTTTGCAACAAAATCAGCAATGTCTTTCTACAATTTTGGTATCCGAGCGGGGATATGGGCGTTTATGGTCAAACAGTTCAAGAAATTTAGAGCAAGCAGGAAAGGAAGAAAATCGTCAAGGAAGCCTAACCCAAAACGTGAAGGTCAAAAAGTCACCTTCAACTTAAAAAAGATAAGATGCTACAACTGTGATGGGTTAGGGCACTTTACCAATGAGTGCAGGAAGCCTAGATCTAGTGATAGATCTAAGGATGAAAAATCAAGGAAAGACTTTGCTGACAAGAAAGCTAAATCCAAGAGCAAAGCCTTGATAATTGAGGGAAAAGATTGGATTGACAGCAACTCTGATGAAGAAGTTGTCAACTTTGCCCTAATGGCTCGTAGTGACGAGTCAAGTGATTTGACAAAGGTATGTGATGCAAATCAGAATTTTAACGTGCTTAATTTACTTGATACATCTAACATTGAAAGCATGCAAGAAGATATGTCTGATTTGCATGTCAGTTTTAAATCATTAACAATTGAACATACCAATGTAAAAGAATCACGTGACAATCTTTTAAAAAGAAACAAGTTTCTTGAAGAGAGATTGGCACAATTTGACACTATCAAGTTTGATTTAAACAAAGCTCATCACATGATTGATGCTTTGAAAAAGAGGGAATATTACTTAGTAGAGCAACTTGAAATTGCTCAAGCTAAGATTAAACAATGGAACACTTCCTCAAAACAATTAACTGACTTGGTAGAGTGTCAAACAATAGGTCAAAAATCTGGACTAGGTTATGATGAAAATCTTGACAAAAGTTTAGATTTAAATGATCTATTCGAAGCTGCAAACTCCTCAATTAGCAAGCCAAATTTTAAAAGAATTAATTTTGTCTCTCCTATTATTGAACCTAAATTTATTAACATTCAAGATCAACAATTCACTGCAAAAACAGAAAGTGATCAAAAGACAGTGAATGTTGTTGATAAGAGTGAAACAAAAAGATTAAATATTGGGTTCATGACAAAGACACAACTAAATAAAAAAGTGGAGAATCTTCCAGACAAAAAGGCTGAAAAATTGGTGGAGTTAAGCAAAAAGAACAAAAATAGGAATGGAAAGATTGGCATTAATAAACATACAAACTATGCTAGAATGCCTGATGCTCCTAGAAAGACATGTCATGTATGTGGTAACCCCAACCATATAGCTATAAACTGTAGTAGCAAAAATAAAATTCCTATAATTGAGACTGCACCTTCAAAGAGAATAAAAGATAAATCACCAGTAAAAAGGTTAGAACATCTTTGCATTAAAACTGAAAATTCTAAGCTTGGCAGTCTCTCATAAACAAGTAGCAAGACTAATGATTGTCCTATTAAAGTTAAAACTGTTAAAAGAAAATCAACTCAATCTGAGTCAAGTCTTGAGTCTACAACTAGTGAGAAAGAACCCAAAAAAGTCTGGGTTCCAAAAATCTCAAACTAGTTATTCTCTACTGTGCAGGGCAAAAAGAAGAAATCATGGTACTTGGACAGTGGTTGTTCAAGGCACATGACCGGAGATAAGACCCTGCTAAGACAGTATGAAGAGAAAAGTGGCCCAAAAGTCACTTTTGGAGATGACAGCAAAGGCCATAGAAGGGGATATGGCAGTGTTGAACATGGAGATGTCATCTTCACAGAAGTAGCACTGGTTGACGGCTTAAAGCACAATTTACTTAGTGTGAGTCAACTATGTGATAAAGGATTCCATGTCATCTTTAAAGAAGACCTATGCCAGGTGTGTGACAAGGAATCTGGGAATGTGATATTGACTGGAAAAAGAAAAGGAAATTTATATATTACAAATCTTATTTCTTTTACTGATCAAATCACATGTCTGTATAGCAAAGCTTCAACTGATGAAAGTTGGCTTTGGCATAAGAAGGTTTCCCACTTGAATTTCAAGAACATCAACAAGCTTGTGAGGAAAGGATTGGTAGCTGGCATTCCACAATTAGAATTTACACAAGAAGGATTATGTGATGCATGCCAGAAAAGGAAACAAAAAAGTGTATCATTCAAGAGTAAACTAGCAACATCAATCACTGACCCGCTACAATTGTTACATATGGATTTATTTGGTCAAGTGAATGTGATGTCTATCTTAAGAAATAGATATGCACTGGTTATTGTGGATGATCACACGAGGTATACTTGGGTAAAATACCTCTTTACAAAAGATGAAGCTGCTCAGTTGATAATTGATCATATCAAGAAGATAGAAACTGAGTCAGGAAAAACAGTAAGGGTTATAAGGAGCAATAGAGGAACAGAATTCAAGAATTCCCAAGTACTTGAATTCTGCACTGAAAAAGGAATAACACATCAATTCTCAGCTCCAAGAACCCCTCAACAAAATGGAGTTGTTGAGAGGAAAAATAGAACCCTTATTGAAGCAGCAAGGACTATGTTACAAGAGGCTAAGCTTCCCACATATTTTTGGGAGGAAGCTATAAGCACTGCTTGCTTTACACAGAATAGATCCTTGATAAACAAAGCATACAACAAAACACCTTACGAGTTAATGACTGGGAGAAAACCAACTCTCAAGTTCTTACATGTGTTTGGTTGTAAATGCTTTGTACTGAGAGATTCATCAGAGTCAAGAGGAAAGTTTGATAATAAATCTGATGAAACAATCTTCTTAGGTTATTCTCTGTCAAGTAAAGCATACAGAGTATATAATCTAAGAACAAAAGTCATTGTGGAATCAATACAAGTCGTGTTTGATGATAAAAAGATTCCAGGAATGATTGGACAAGGATTGCATGAACCTCTCAGTTTTGAGAATGAATTGGATGCATGGGAATATCCATCAGAGACTACTGAACAACTCCAAGATAGTAATGATCCCTACTTAGTTGAGGGGAAGCTAACAGTTGTGCATGAAGTGCCAAGATCTAATAATTTATCAGAGAATAGATTATTAGATGAAACTCAAGAGACTGGTGACATTAGTAATCCTTCGGAGACTAATGTTTCACCAGAGACTAGAGTCACTGATGCACAATCTGAAACTACAGTGACACCGGAGCAAATAGAAATAAACAGCTCAGGGGGAGCTGATAATGCAGGAGTCAATGGTTTAGGGGGAGCAGTCTCTGATCATGAAGCTAGAATGGATAACACCAATCTAGACAATGAAGCCTCAACTTCAAGATTAAATCTGTCACGTGCAATTCCATGGTTGAGAGACCACACGCCAGATTTGATAATCGGAAGTTTAGAGGATGGAGTTAAGACTAGAAGTGCAACTCAAAATGAATTTTTATATCTCAGTTTTCTTTCAAAGATTGAGCCAAAAAAAATTGAGGAAGCACTTCAAGATCCCGACTGGATAATTGTCATGCAAGAGGAGTTAAACCAATTCACTCGAAACAAAGTCTGGAGACTGGTACCCAAACCAAGGAATAGATCAATAATTGGTGCCAAGTGGGTCTTCAGAAATAAATTGGATGAAGCTGGTACAATCACAAGGAACAAAGCAAGACTGGTTGCAAAAGGATATTCTCAAGAAGAAGGAATAGACTATGATGAGACTTTTGCACCAGTAGCAAGACTTGAAGCTATAAGAATCTTCTTGGCATATGCAGCCTACAAGAACTTCAAGGTGTACCAGATGGAAGTCAAAAGTGCTTTCTTGAATGGAAAATTGGAAGAGGAAGTCTATGTTTGCCAACCCCCACGTTTTGTGGACTCCAAATTTCCAAATCATGTCTACAGGTTAGAAAAATCACTTTATGGCTTAAAACAGGCACCAAGAGCCTGGTATGATACTCTATCTCAATTTTTGCTTGAAAATAAATTTGTTAGAGGTATCATAGATAAAACCTTATTTTATAGAAAGCAAGGCTCAAACATAATATTGGTGCAAATATATGTAGATGATATTATATTTGGATCTACAAATGAAAAACTTTGTGAAAAATTTTCAAAACTTATGCAGTCTAGATATGAAATGAGTATGATGGGAGAATTAACATTTTTTTTAGGTTTGCAAATAAAACAATCAACTGATGGAATATTTATCAGTCAGTCCAAGTATATCAAAGACTTATTGAGAAAATATGATTTGGTTGATTGTGCATCTGCAAAAACACCCATGCCTACTGCCACTAAGCTAGATAAAGATTTAAAAGGAAAGAAAATTGATATTACTAGCTATAGAGGCATGATAGGCTCTCTTTTGTATCTAACTGCAAGTAGACCAGATATAATGTTTGCTACATGTTTATGTGCTAGATTTCAAGCTAACCCTAGAGAGTCACATTTGATTGCTATAAAAAGAATTCTCAGATATCTAAAGGGTACCCCAAACCTTGGTTTATGGTATCCCAAATAATCTGATTTTAAACTAATCGGTTATTCAGATGCAGACTATGCAGGTTGCAAGCTTGATAGGAAAAGCACAAGTGGAAGTTGCCAACTTCTTGGAGGCAGACTTGTTTCTTGGTTCAGCAAGAAACAAAATTCAGTTTCTACTTCAACAGCAGAAGCTGAATACATCGCAGCTGGGAGTTGCTGTGCTCAAATCCTATGGATCAATAATCAACTTCTAGACTATGGTATGTCATTATCCAAAATTCCTATTTATTGTGATAATACTAGTGCCATAGCAATAACAGAAAATCCAGTGCAACATTCAAGAACAAAACACATCGATATTAGATATCACTTCATAAGAGAACATGTAAGTGAAGGTAATATCGAATTACACTGGGTAACAACTGATAAACAACTTGCAGACATATTCACAAAACCTTTAGATGAATCTACCTTTTCTAGATTAGTTTCTGAATTAGGAATGTTGAATTATGCCTCTAAAAATTGATTAATTTTTTTTTAAAACAAGTTGTTTAGTTGTATGTAGCTAGAATTTAATTTCTAGAAAGAAGCTGTTTTATTTTATTAAAACAAAATTTTAGAAGCTAGAATTAATTTTCTGGATTGCAGCTGTTTTTAATTAAATAGAATTTGTGAAGCTAGAATTAATTTTCTGGATTGCAGTTGTTTTTAATTAAACAGAATTTTTGAAGCTAGAATTAATTTTCTGGATAGAAGCTGTTTTTTTTTTAAAAAAAACAAAAACAGAATTTTAGGAGCTAGAATTTTAATTCTAAAATTTTCTTTTGATGAAATGAATAATCAAATGGTTGATTATTGAATAATATGAGTTAGAGTGAGTAAGAGACTATTTTAGTCCCTGATAGTTGTTTTTAATTAGTCCCCGACTAAATTAAAAAATTGAACTATCAGAGACTAACTAGTCCCCGATAGTTAATACTATCAGAGACTATCTTAGTCTCTGATAGTCAATACTATCAGAGACTACCTTAGTCCCCGATAGTTAATACTATCAGAGACTAACTAGTCCCCGATAGTTAATATTATCAGAGACTACATTAGTCCCCGATAGTCAACACTAGCAGAGACTAATCTTCTTCTAGTCTCTTACAAGTGAACTTACCAGAGATTAGGGCAATCTCCAATCGAGGGTAATATGGTAGTTATCCCTCCCACGATCAAAAACGGTTCACTACCCTTACGAATTGCAAACGTTTCAAACAATTTGATAACACAAAATTCAAACATCTTTGCAATCACAAACACTCAAGCTCTGAAATTAGTTTCTCTCTGCAAATACTTTGCAATTTAACCCTTTTTCAAGTTTTCTTCCAAAGTTCACAGATCTCTGAAAATGGTCGCTAAAACTGTTCTGTTCAAGTTTGGAGACTTTGACATCATCAAGACAAACCATGCAGGGGTGGCTGATAAGCATGTCTTTGAAGCCCAGTACCACCCCTTTGTGGATTTCCTTCAACACTCTAGTCTTTCGTATGCCATTTACGAAGCCCCCATCCAAGCCGTTGAGGTTATCACGGCTGTCTGGTCTACTGCTACCATCCAGGGTGAGAAAACTGCCTCCCCTGTGGTAAGTTTCAGGTATGCAAACTCTGTTTATAATATAGATCATACCGTAGTTAATAATGCTTTACACTTGCCAATTTATGAAAACTTTGACTCACTTGCTTCTGATGAAGAAATTGTTTCTATGTTTAAAAATTTACATTATTCTGCAGAAATTACTTCTGTTGGGTCTATAACACGACCCCATCTAAGGCAAGAGTGGTCACTGTTCTTTGACATAATAACTAAAGCTTTTACTTTTAAGTGTAGTGGCTATGATGCTATCACTACACTCACACAACAAATCACTTTTAGTGTGTTGTATGATAGGCATATTAACATTGGGCTTTTAATTCTGCAAAATCTTTTGATAAAACTTAAAACCAGTAAAAATTAAATTTATTATTCTAGGTTTTTAATGATGATTGTTAAATATCTAATTCCTAACCTTGATATTACTGGAATGCAAGTTTTACCAACTGTTTTGCAGAGTAAAAGAATATTTACAGATGTGAAGCATAAATCTGCAAAGGTAATAGTTCCTTTATTTTTTTTCTCCTATCATGAGATCTATTCTCATTGATAGGCTTCCAAATCTTTATTCTTTGCAATTTTTTGAGGATATTGAAAGTCAAAACCCCATTAATCCTCCAACCACTTCACAACAACTGTCTATAGCCCCCTCCACAGTCTCTCAACAGATTGTGGTTGTAAAACCAAAGACAATCACAAAACTCGCAATTAAAAGAAAAATAATTGTGGGAGCAAGTGAGGATGAGGGAGAACAAGAAGCTGAAGTTCCACTTCAGAGAAAGAAGAGAGTTATAACCCCTAGCCAAAATCAATCCATTGCTTCCCAAAAGGTAGTGGAGGTTATAAGGAAAAACAGTGAACTGTCACCATTCTCCCAAAAGGATGTTGACATTGAAGAAAGTTCCCAACCAGGAACACACTGTATAGAGTCTGCACAACCTCTTGTTCACCACCAAGAGGAAACCCAAAGAGAGAAAATAAAAGAAAAGAGTGACACAAGGAGTGCACACACATAGTCATCTTTTGATGTTCCTCAATTTTCAATGTCTGAGGAACAGCCTACACTCCAAACTGTACATTCTTCTCCTTTTTCTCCCACTCTTGATTCTTTTGATATACATATGATTGATTCTCTTGATTTTTCCCAAGAGGAGTCAATAATTGAGACAAGCTCTCAAACAGATTCCATGGATAGAACCCTAGCCCAAGATAAACAAAGGGAACCCCCTATCCATGTTGTCACAAGCAATTCTCAAACCCCCACTTCTGTAGGACAGAGTGACACCATCCATATGAGTGATGTTGTGAGAATAATTAGTGAGAGTCAGGCTCCTTCCTTGGAAAAAGGAGAGACCATACACATACAAGAGAGTCAAGCTTTAGATAGCTTGGAAAAAGGAGAGAAAGAGAAGCTGGGTGCCCAACCCCAGGCAAAAGGAGAGAGTGTAAGCAAGGATGAGATCCTTGAACAAAAGAATAGAGAGAAATTTTCAGCAGGTATATTCTTACAACCTGTTGAAACAAGCTCACAAGAAGCTCTGGTTTCTTCTGCTCCCTCCATCAATATCCAAACAGAAGAACCAGAGATTAGATCAAGCACAGGGGATGCAGCTTTACAAGTCATATTAGAAATGTCCAATGCAGATTTTGAACAATTATATGGTCTACAACAGAGACAAGATCATATTTCTGCATTGAAGACAAGGCTAGCAGATGAACCTGTGCCTGATGAAGCTCCAGAGCATAATGTTGATGAATGGTTTGATGCCTCTTATGCCAACACTCTGGAGGAAGCAGCCGCCCAATTGAGGCAGGATTATGTGACCAACATCGGGTCCATTGCAGCTGCACCATCCATTAAAGATTTACTTGAAGAGGTAACCAAGGTGGCCAAGAAACATACAAAGTTTCACCACTTCTTGGTTACTGGCGTAAATGGTGCAGTGCAGCAAATAAAGGAAAGGATGGAGTTGGAGACAGACAAGATTAGAAGGTGCTATGAAGGACACTTGCCAAGGAGGACTGTCACTGCAATTGATTCTTTAGTCAAAGATAAGTCCAAGACTGACAGTCAACTTCAAGCCCTCAAAGCAAACATCCAACTCCTGATCCAAAAGCAAGACAGAATGGAGAAACTTTTGCTGCAGGCCATTCCAACACTGACCACCTCCTCTAAATCCCAAGATGCTGATGTCAAAAAGGGGGAGAGTGGTCCATCCAAACCTGTACATTCACACAAGTCTGGTTCTGTCCTTGATGTAGAATTGCAAGCAATGTTGGACAGGATCTTAAAGAAACATTCTGATCTTGCCGCAGCAACAACAATGACATAACTTCCAACAACAACAGCAATAACAGCAATAGCAACAACAACAGCAGCAACAGAAGCATCTCCTTCTTCCTCTGCTCAAGCCCCAAAACCAAAAGACAAAGGCAAGGGAGTCATGGTTGAGGAACCAAAGAAACAGATTTCAACTCAACCAGGACAACCTAAGCTATTGGGGGATGCCATGAAGACTGCTCACTTTCCTACTCTTATTGAAATTGAAGTGGAAGGGAAAGTTGAGTTAGTCAATCCTCGTGATCAAAGATTAATAGACTCTGATGCGTTGTTAGCTCAGAAACTTCAGGAAGAGGAGGACATGGCAGCAGCAAGGGAGGAGGAAGAGGCAAAGAAGAAGAAAAAAACTTCAACAAGGAGATCAAGTGCACAGAAGGCAGTCGTTACCAAAAAGAAAAATAAAGAGATGGAAGAGGCAGAGAGAAAGTCAAGGAGGAAACCTTTGGTCCAGGAATCTGCAAAGAAACTTGTGATCAAGGCAACCATTAAGAAGCCTACCTCTCAAGATCCTCCAAGGTCAACCGAGACTGCCTTGGTGGCTGTAAGTGGATCAACAAAACCACGAACAGTTTCATCAAGGAAGTCCTATAAGGTTGAAATGGCTAGCACTGAAGAAATCATCAAGGCCCTGAAGAAAAGTACAAAGAAGATTGATCTTATCAAGGGTAAAAACAATGAAGAGTTTCTCCATGTCTTTTTAAAAGATGGAGAGTCTCTAAAGTTCGAAAAGCTAGCCTTGGAGGGACAGAATAAAGAAGAATTGGAGTGGTTGCTGACTGTTGTGCTTGAGACTTCTGATCTCAACATGAAACTTTGAAGCCAAATTCAGAAGGTGATGAAGATGGAGCATAAGGTGGATTCAGTACCGGAAGCTAAGCCTAAGCCTTTGGGATTGTGGTATGAGACTTTTCATGGAGAGAAGGTTTTCTTTGACTACAACAGAGATATTAACAGTATCAGTGAGAGGCACTTTGAAGAATTTCCTACTCTCCTCAAAGATGCTGAAGAAGAAATTGAGCTTGTATTGAAAAATCTGTTGAAAAATAGGCTGGAGTTGCTGAGGAAAAACAGAAAAGAACGAGTGGAGTTGTTGAAGAAAAAATGTGGTAAAATTGTTGTGTTGAAGTTGTTTGTTAAAAATAAGCTGTAATTTTTTTTTATTTTTGAAGCCAGACTTATAGGATTTAAACCTGAGTCTTGGTGGAAGCTGAACAACAGATCAAAGATCTTAGTTCAGAATACATTTGTAGTTAGAAATTCTTTATTCTTTTTCTAAGTAATTGTAATGTTGAGTTTTGACATCATCATCAACCTTGAAATTATGCTTATCATTCTGATATTCATAATTAGGGGGAGATTGTTAGGTTTTAGAACATTTGATGATGATTGTCTTTAGATTACTTAGAGTACAAATGTATAGAAAGTGTTAATTAGTAACACTGAAGTTTTGTAGCTAGCAGTTATCTCTTTGTTTGTAATTCATTCATTCTTTGTAAAGAGATATAAATATTTCTTATTTGTAAGTAACTGCTGGAATGGTGTATCGAATCTTCAGAAAGTCAAGATGTGTATTTAATCTGTTAGAGTTTGCAAAAAGGCTTATCGGAGAGTAGGAGAATTGGTCAGGGACTAAAAAGATCTTATCTGTCGGAGACTAGTTTTGCCTATCGGAGACTAAGACTTAAGTCATCAGAGATTAAGTCTAAAGGAGTTGGAGACTAAAGCTTACGTCATCGGAGACTAAAGTTAAAAGCATCAAAGACTAAGCTGACGTCATCGGAGAGACTAAGCCTTAACGCGTCAGAGACTAAATAATTCTATCGGAGACTATACAAGCTGACGTCATCAGGGACTAATTGCACCGGAGACTAGTAATGACGTCACCAGAGACTAAAGATGAAGCATCAGGGACTAATCGTGATTTATTTCTTGAAAGATACAGAGTTCGAATTAAAAAGGAATGTCTTCCACGTAAAGTAAAATATTATTGAAGACGTAGCTGGTAAGGAAACTAACCAGAAATCTGTTCCTATCAAAAAGGAAAGATTGTATTTGATTCGAATAAGGAAGCTGAATTTTGTTTAGAATAGGAACTGAGTCAATAGTAATTCAGTTGCTAGAGAAGCTGTAATTAGGTTTACAGAGAATTGTAACTTCGAAGCTGTATAGGTTTTTCATAGTTTTGTATCTTTTCTTATACAGAATAGAAAAGAAGCTGACGATTACATTATTGTAATCGTTAGGATTTGTATTTAATTGTAAATCAATAAAGCAATTGTTTATAAATTGATTCGTATTCTTGTTCTTTATATTCCGCAAGAAAAGTTAATTTCTTAAAGATCAAGTAATACGAAAAGATTTTAAAGAACTTGTATTCAACCCCCCTTCTACAAGTTCTTGGCATCTCACTGGGAAAACACAACCAACTGACTTTGGTGACAGCCAAGTGACTTTGGCGACAATCAAGTGACTTTGGCAATAGTCAAGTGACTTTGGCGCTAGTTTCCTGAGTTTGGTGATGAATAAATTTTTATTCCCTGTCAAATAAAAATTTATTCCCTGATAATTAAAATTTATCCCCGATGAATAAAATTATCCACTTACTTATTAATTTATTCCCTGAAGTACATATTACACCTTCAGAGGGTAATTAACCCCTGAACCTAACCATCACCCACTAATGAACAAGAACTCTCACATGTCAACACTTAGAGAACTTCAGTGATAAAAGATTTTTCACTGATGCGCAGTCTATCCTTGAGGTGTAGAATTTTATACTGTCACAAGTGGTTAAGGAATTATTTAAGATAATAGTAATTAATTGATAAATCTCAACTAGTAATGATTTATAAGTTCAACTATGCTAAGATTTGCTTAATGGATTATTAACATACAACCTCTAATAACTCAAATGAATTATATACGAGCCTACAAGTGACTAAATGCTAATTTGGAAAAAAAATCTCTCAGACTTGATTGGGATTTAAAAGCAATCCCAACATTTCAAATGTCAAATTAAAACATTAAAGATATAAAGACATCACATATGTGCATTCACATATCTATATTCAAGGCATGAATTTTTCATGTTATGTCAATGTACATGTTTTCCAAAGTCTTTCACTCAGAAGTTATTTGATTTAAGAATAATTAAAGACAAAGACAAGTATATACTTACTCTATCTTTTTCATTTAATACGTATTATCATTCATTCAATATACGTACGTATCCAGTGTTATGTTATATCCTATTCAAGATCAATGTCGTCAAAGATAAGTAACGTACAATCCATTGATCCGATGTAGGTGAAAAATGTTGTACTAGAATCAAGCATTTCTGGGTGGATGTTAGCTATTCAAATTTGCTAACACCCCAAGGTAAATCCTATACAGATATAAGAAAAGAATTAATTTTTCTCACCCCATAATTGTAAAGTATATTCATGTGGGTAACTACAGACTACTGGGATGCATCAGCCTGACACCCTGAGCCTAGAAATGATAGGGAACGAAAATCGAGGCATTAGTAACTAAACCCTCACAGATAGAAGATTTCTGCTTTGACTACATATGTCATTATGATGAAGTCAGACGGTGGTCAGGCTGGCCAAACGAATATGGTTACAAGGCACATGTGAATTATTCAAGATTTTTTTTCAAGTAAAGGGTCAAATTCCTCGTTATCACTCGGGGACCCTGGAAGCGATGTCAGCATTGTCTCCGCCCAACATCACAAACACTTGTTAGGAATTCTAGCATTTGATGATGATGTACAAACTTACAATTGTTAGATTTGTAATTGTACAAGTATATGCAATAGTGTACTATGAGAAACTACTATCAAAGACTATAGGTAAGCATTAGAGACTACAAGGAATGCATTTGAAGAGTTCAAGAAAAGTCAAAGTTGGTCAAGCAAAATTAGCCTATCGGAGACTAAGATTTAGCCTCTCGGAGACTAAGAAATTAGACTCTTGGAGACTAAGTTTCTAGTTATCGGAGACTAAAATTTAGCCTATCGGAGACTAAAATTTTAGCTTATCAGAGACATTTTAGCCTATCACAAATTAAGGTTTGTACTACTAGAGACTATTGTTAAAGCTATCAGAGTCTATGGCAAAGACTCTTTATTTCATTGAAGTACCCTTGAGAAGATTTGACCGTCGCCAAGCACAACATTACTCAACACCAAAGGCGTTTGCCTATTCCCAAAGTCGTCGGGCAAATCAACAACATCGCCGAACTCAAAATGACTATCGCCAAAGTCATCGGGAAATTTTCTATCGCTGAAGTCAAGTGAAGCCCCAAGATTACTCATCGCCAAAGTCGTCGGGTAATTTACTCCAGTGCCAAAGTGCTCGAGCATCAGTGGATAAATTGTGAAGCACCAAAGTGCTCACGCATTAGGGGATAAGTTTCTTGGGATCAGGGGATAAGTTTCTCAGCATTAGGGGATAAGGTTTTCGTCATTAGTGGATGTATTTCTTGGCACCAAAGACTGTCCATCATGGGATAAAATTATTAGAGACTAAAGATGACATATGGGATGACACATGGCTAAGTTCATAAATCTACTAACTTAATTTTAAAGGCGGTGAAATTAAAATAAAGATGGTGGTTCAATAAGTAGAGATTGACTACCAAAGAAGCTTCAACTACATAAGTTATGCACTGCAGGTGTGAACACTGATAAAGTAAAATATGGAGATAAGTTATATTTATACACTAGCATGCGTATATATATGTTGATGTGAAAACTTTAGAGAAAACTTATAAAAACTTGAAGGAGAAAATTTTGGATGTTGGTCCAATCAAAACCTAAGAAGCTCATAGAGATAAGTTATTCACTACATAGATAACTTATCATGGGATCTCCAAGAGGAAAATAAGGAAGCTGGTGTGCTAATACACTAGAGATGTTACATAACAGGTTGGGGTGCAAGGAAGGTTATGCAAAAAGAAGTTATGTGACAAAACTGCAATTACCAAAGAATATCAGAGATATTTTTGGAGGCAACTCATTTAAGAAGCTTGGAGAACAAGGGAGCTATGTCTATAAATAGACATGAAGCAGCTGAGAAAAAAAATAATACAGATACAACAAGATATCACTGAGACACACAAAAACACTAGTATACATATTATCTCAGTTCATATCGCAACTGTAATAAACTTATAGATAGAGAAGCAAGTTTTCATAACTTGAGAGAAGCTAGAAATCATATTCTAGAGTGCAACTGTTATTTTCAACAGAGTTGTAAGAAGCTGGTCATTCACACCAGCGAGCTTTTGTAATATTTCTTTGATTTATAAATGTTCAAAAACACTTGTGATATATTGTATTCTTTCAATTACGCAACTTTTAATATAGTATAGTCACTAAACTCACAAAGTTCGAAAGAATTTTGTGGTTTGTATTTAACCCCCCCTTCTATAAACCATCTTGTGGGACAAACAACACTTAAGCCCTATAAAATATATACCTTTCAAGGCTCAACCCAAGAGACATTTATACCTAAAAAGCCAAATGAGCTATTCAAGGAAGAAAAAGAGGAAGTTCTAAAACACAGAAAAATTATGAACATCCTCTACAATAGGTTGGACAATGATATGTTCAACAGTGTCATCAACTGCCAAAGTTCCAAGGAGATATGGGAAACTATTCAAGTACTATGTGAAGGAATTGAAGAAGTTAAGGCCAACAAAAGATCATTACTCATTCAACAATATGAGTATTTCACTGCCAAATCTAAAGAATCTATTACTCAACTGTATGATAGATTCAACAGACTCATCAATGATCTTAGATTACATGGAAAATTCTATGAGAATATAGACACATATATTAAATTCATAAGGTCACTTCCATAATCTTGGGATGCCAAGATAACTGTTGTAAGGGAAGCTAAGGACATGAATACCATGTCCTTGGACAAGCTTTATGGAAATCTCAAAACTTATGAGCTTGAAGTGCAACAGAGAAGCATGCTAAATCCTGACTTCAAGAAAGAGAAGTCTGTTGCATTTACAGCAGAGACAAGTAACATGAAGCTTGATGGAAAAAGAGTTCACATTAAGGAATCAGATTCTGATCTAAAATTTGATAAAGAAGTTAAAGATGCGGAGTTAGAGGAAGAACTTTGCACACATGAAGATTTAGAAGACATTGATGAAGTTCTAGCTATAATAGCTAGAAAATTCAAAAAGCTTAAATTTGCTAGGAGAAAGCCTGGATTCAACAATGTCTTTTCATCTAAGAAAGAAAGTCAATCTGGCAAGGTTAACAGATCTAAGTTCAGGTGCTTTAACTGTGATGTTCTTGGACACTTTTCTAGTGAGTGCAGGAAGCCTAAGTCTGACAAAAAGACAATGGAGCCTAGGGATTCTACAAGAGATGAGGATTACTATAAAAAGAAATACTATAATCTCCTTAACAACAGCAAGGGCAAGGGAAAGGCACTGATCACAAAAGGTAAGGATTGACCTGATTCATAATCAGAGGATGAAAAATATGTCAACATGGCACTGATGGCCAACTCCTCTGATAGTAGTGACATTGTTGGAAGTCCAAATTCCAAGAACTCCCAGGTAACTGACTTGACTATTTCTTCTACTGTGTCATTATCTGATTGTCAAGAAAGCTTAGCTGACATGTGTAAAGAAATGTATCATTTAAAAGGAACACTTAGATGCTCAGTAAAAGAAAATGCTCAGTAAAAGAAAATGCTCAGTAAAATCTTCTTAGTCAAGAAAGGGAAGTCATTAAGAGATGGAGTGAGTCTAGCAGGAAATTGGAGGATCGTTTAAAAAGTCAGAAATCTGATCCAAAATCTGGTTTAGGCTATGAAGAGACTCAAGTGCAGCAACCTCCCATTGAGGTTGAAATGGCAGCTAGTTTTGGAAAAAGGCCAATACAACCTATCAAGTTTGTTAAGGCAGGCACAAAGCTAGAATCAGGGAATGTTTTCCCAGTGAGTGAAGCTTCCACTAGTGGTGGGAGAGGTAAGAAACTTATTCTTGCCAAAGCACTCAACCCTCCAGTTATGAAAGAACTAGACTGTGCATCAGTGGATACACAGTCATCAAGGGGAAAGAGTGCATCAGGCCGTTGTAGCCCATCAAGGGAAAAAGGCCTGTCAGGGGAAAGCAAAAAGAATAGAAATGGTAAGCTAGGTGTTAATAAATCTAGGAATTACTCTTGCATTCATGAAGCCCCTACAAAAGTGTGCTGGAATTGTGGTAACTGTAATCATTTATCTTTTCAATGCAAAGAAAAACCACAAATTTTGACTGGCACAATTTTGTATGCTGATGATTTACCAACTGTTAAAGCCTGCTCCTCCAAGGATAAAGGCAAGATAACTGTTGAGAAATCAAAAGCATATATTGAAGCTCCTAAAAAGGAGAAAGTTTTAAATTTGCCAAAACCAAAAGTCACCAATAAAGTTAAAGTTGTTTTACCTATTACTGTGTCTAAACCAAGAGGACCCAAAGTCAATTGGGTACCAAAAACAATTTAAATGTTTTCTTGTGTGCAGGGAAAGGTCAAAAGCAGTCAAATCTGGTTTCTAGACGGTGGCTGCTCAAGCCACATGACAGGAAACAAAGCCCTGCTCACAGAATTTCAAGAAAAGGATGGTCCAATAATTTCTTTTGGTGATAACATCAAAGGACTAACTCTTGGTTATGGCAAAGCAGCAAATGAGAATGTCTCATTTGAAAATGTAGCACTGGTTGATGGGCTTAAGCACAATTTGCTAAGCATAAGTCAACTTTGTGACAAAGGATTCATCACTTCCTTCAAAAGAGATCAGTGTCTAATCTCAAATAAAAGTGATGGGAAGCTAGTTTTGTCAGGGACAAGAAAAGGAGATCTCTATGTTGCTAATTTTAATTCAGTAAATGGAGAATCATGTTTTTACAGCAAGGCAACCCCTGATGAAAGCAGACTATGGCACAAGAAGCTTTCTCACCTGAACTTTAAGACAATCAATGATCTGGTGAAGAGAGAGTTGGTAACTGGACTACCCCAAATGGAGTTTATCCAAAGGATTATGTTCAGCATGTCAACAAGGGAAGCAAAGGAAATCATCCTTTGTCAGCAAGGAAGCCACCATGATCAAAGATCCAATTCAATTGTTACATATGGATCTCTTTGGCCCTGTTAACATTATGTCACTGTCAAAGAAAAGATTTGCAATTGTCATTGTGGATGACTACACCAGATATACGTGGGTAAAGTTTTAGCATGCTAAATCAGAAGTTCCTCAACAAATCATTGACCATATCAAGAAGGTGGAAACAGAATCAGGGTCAGTGGTTAGAATGTTGAGAACATACAATGGAACTGAGTTCAAGAATGTAGCTGTTGAGGGATTTTGTGTGGAGAAAGGCATAAATCATACATTTTCTGCTCCAAGGACTCCTCAACATAATGGTGTAGTGGAAAGAAAGAATAGAACCCTGATAGAAGCTGCTAGGACAATGCTAGAAGAGGCAAAGATTCCAACCTATTTTTGGGTTGAAGCAATTTCCACTGCTTGCTTTACTCAGAATAGATCTCTAATTAACAAGGCTCACAACAAGACACCATATGAGCTAATGACGGGGAGAAAGCCAAGCATCAAGTTCCTCCTGTCTTTGGGTGCAAATGTTTTATTCTGAGCAATTTTGGTGAGAACTTAGGAAAATTTGATCCAAAAGCTGATGAAGCAATTTTCCTAGGTTATTCTCTGTCATCCAAGGCCTATAGGGTTTACAATAAAAGACTTCAGGTGGTGATGGAGTCTATAAATGTAGCTTTTGATGATCAAGAGATTTCTGGACATGAAGACCCTGGTTTTCATGAAGAACTCAGGTTTGAATATGAAGATGAAAATGATTATCAAGAGACTGAAGCCGATGAGTGCAGACAAATGGAGAATTTATCCATTCCTGATGTCAATCCAAACAATGTAGAAGCCCCTTCAGCAGATAGAGTCAATTTCCTGGACAACAGATCAGGGGATACTCCATCAGGGGATCATTCATCAGGACATGCACCATCAGGGGATAACTTGAACCTTGAATTATCCACTAATTCAAGGGGAGCGTTCTCAGAAGCTGGGAGCACAGGCTTAGGGGGAGGAGATGATAGTCAAGCAAGCTCATCAAGACATATCTCTAATCCTAAATGGGCCAGAAGTCACACATCAGATCTGATTATTGGTGACCCAAGCAAGAGAGTGCAGACCAGGAAAGCAACATCTAATGAATGCCTATATGCTTGCTTTCTTTCTCAAATTGAGCCAAAGAAGTTTGAAGAAGCTGTTCAAGATGCAGACTGGATCTTGGCTATGCGGGAAGAGCTAAATCAATTTGAAAGAAATCAAGTATAGAAGCTTGTACCTAAACCCAAAGAAAGAATCATAACAGGTACTAAGTGGGTATTCAGAAATAAGATGGATGAAGCTGGCATTGTTGTAAGAAACAAAGTAAGACTGGTTGCAAAAGGATATCTTCAAGAAGAAGGGATTGACTTTGATGAGACCTTTGCACCAGTAGCCAGACTTGAGGCTATAAGAATTTTCTTAGCCTATGCAGCACATTCAAATTTTAAAGTATATCAAATGGATGTGAAAAGTGCTTTTCTAAATGGGAAATTGGAACAAGAGGTGTATGTCCAACAACCTCCAGTATTTGAATGCTCAAAATTTCCAAATCATGTCTACAAACTGGAAAAGGCACTTTATGGACTGAAGCAAGCACCTAGAGCTTGGTTTGTCACACTGTCAAAGTTTCTGGTGTAAAATAAATTTTCAAGAGGTATCATTGACAAAAACTTGTTCTTCAGGCAACACCAAGGTCATCTGATTTTGGTTCAAATTTATGTTGATGATATTATTTTTGGATCCACTGACACAAGACTGTGTGAAAAGTTCTCCAAACTCATGCAAAGCAAATATGAAATGAGCTTGATGGGTTAGTTATCTTACTTCTTGGGATTGCAAGTTAAACAAGTCTTTGATGGAATCTACATTCATCAGACAAAATATGCCAAAGAACTTCTCAAGAAATTTGATATGGAGGACTCAAAAGTAGCAAAGACACCCATGGCCACTGCAACCAAGATTGACCCTGATAAGAATGGTAAGAAAGTTGATTTGAAGACTTACAGGGGAATGATTGGATCATTGCTATATCTGACAACAAGCAGGCCAGACATAATGTTTGCAACATGTCTTTGTGCAATATATCAAGCATATCCAAAGGAATCTCATCTCATTGCAGTGAAGAGTATCTTGAGATATATCAAGAGCACTACAGAGTTGGGACTTTGGTATCCAAAGAAGTCTGGATTTGAATTACTAGGATATTTTGATGCTGACTTTGGAGGATGCAGGATTGACAGAAAGAGTACAACGGGAAGCTGTCAATTTCTAGGAGGAAGGCTTGTATCTTGGTTCAGCAAAAAGCAGCACTCTATTTCTACATTTACTGCTGAAGCTGAATATATTGCAGTTGGAAGTTGTTGTGCACAAATTCTATGGATGAAAAATCAGCTAATGGATTATGGTCTGAAGTATTCCAAGATTCCAATAAGGTGTGATAACACAAGTGCCATTGCCATTGTTGAAAATCCAGTGCAACATTCCAGAACTAAGCATATAGAAATCAAATATCATTTTATCAGGGAACATGTTATGAATGGGAATATTGAACTATAGTTTGTACCTTCAAACCAGCAGCTGGCAGACATATTCACCAAAGCTCTTGATGAAGCCACGTTTTCAAATCTTGTGGGAGAGCTGAGAATGGTGAATTATGCGTCAGGGTCAGAGTCAAACTCCTAAGTTTTGGTATTTCTAACTCATTTCATAAGTTCTTGATAAAATCAATTGATATGTGATTATATATATTCAAATTGTAAATATGTATATACCTGTATATTCTGTATTTTGTTGTTTTGTTTTTGGTTTGACTGATGCATCAGGGTCAGGGTGTTTGGCTCGCTCGTCAGGGTCAGGGTGTCCGGCTCGCTCGTCAAGGTCAGGGTATTCGACTCGTACGTCAGGGTCAGGGTGTCTGACCTGTGCGTCAGGATCAGGGTGTCCATCTTGTGCATCAGGGTTAGGATATGTACATATAGTAAATCATCAGGGAAAGTTTAAATGTTTTTTTTACTGCATCGGGATTCACGGTCAGTTAAGTGATGACAACACATCATTAAGTTCTTCTCTCACTGATGACGTCTCATCACAGAAACTGAATTGACTCTCTGATGGCGTGTTTTCAGGAGAAGTTTTCAAACGTCAATATGCAGGTATTAATACTTTATCTCTCCTACTTTTTAAAACTCCTCAAAACTTTTAATCTTTTTCTGATTTTTGCTCGACTTTTCTTCTTCTTCTCTCTCGTTTTCACAGAAACCCTAGAACTTCAAATCTTCAAAGCATCCATGGCACGCCAATAGATTCCGAGGAACTTGACAGTCCCACCCACGAACTATGTGGGTTTCTCTGACATTGATGAGGTAAATGAATGCTTTAAACCAATAATGAACTATCTACTCAACTCAGAGTATAGTAAAGCCATCTTTACCGATGAAGAAATGTCGGGGGAAGCACTGTCTCAACTGTGGACAAGTCCCAAGTTCATGTACTCCACAACTAGGCCTGATGTCGTCAAGGGAATCTCATTCAAAGTTTCCTCTGAGAAAGGGAAAATAACCCCTTCCAGACTTAACTCTGCTTTGGGGCTACCTACTCAAGATCTGGTGAACGCACCTAGTGATGCAGACCTACTGGATTTCTTGAGGGAATTGGGCTATAATGTTGCTCCCAACGCAGTGTTAAAGTTCAAAGACCTCAAGAGGGTGAATGTTAAGCGGGAGATCTCTTACCTGTTTGATACAATCACCAAGGCATTCTCAGGTAAGTGTCCTAACTTTGAGGTTATTACCTCTTTAACTTTGAAAATAGCATACGCAATAATTAAAAATGTAAATATAAATATAGGTAAAATAATTTTTGATGACCTTGTAAATAAACTAGGTAATTTTAATAATAGGAAAACTGAAGTATATTATGCAAGATTTTTATTTATGATTATTAAAGACCAAATTACTAATTTTTCTTTTGAGAATGATATACCTGTACAGACATACAAGCAAACAAAGAAATTATTTGTAGAAATAATAAAGAAATCATATACAGCCGAACCATTTGCACTTCCGCAACATATGGTACATGTAGTAAATTCTTCACCTTCAACTTCTCAAACTGTATATTCTTCACCTTCATCTACTACGGCAGAGAAAACAACCACCTCTCTGCCTACCCAAGTGGAACAACCAATTTCCACCCAACCACTCTCAATAACCCAACCAATAGTCTCCCAAAAGACTATTGGGATTAAAAGAAAACCCAATGAAGTTACCACATCAACTGAGGGGGAGCAAGGAGAGAGAGTGATTGGCTACAGGCGTAAAAAGAAGAAGGGAGCCACGAGTGTTACCCAACAGCCTGACCAGGCAGTATCCTCTCAAAAGGATACTGCTTTTGATAAAGAATTAAACATATTTCTAATTAGTTCCTCTCAAAAGGAATTACTTATTGAAAATAGTCCCCAACCAGGGACACAGTTGAGTGAGGCACATACACTAACCATAAACACTGATGAACCTACCATCAGGGTCTCTAAGAGCCACTTGCAGATATCTAACACAGTGAGTGCACACACCACTCAAGATGTTGTAGTTGAGAAGCTTCTCAATAAGATCAACATGAGTCATAAGCATTCTTCTACAACATCTTTTGATGAATCACCTCCTCATTCAGTGATTCAGCCAACACTCCCATCTACACCACTTCCTTCTTTCTCTGTTCCTCAAATTTCTTCAGATATAATGACACAAACATTAAGTGTCATACAATCAGATTCTCCACATTCTCAATTCGTGGAGGAGCCAATATTCTCTGACATAGTGTTTGGTAGTCAACACTCTCAAATGGTTGACTCATTTTTACTTGATACAAACACTGATGATCAGACAGGGGACATAGACTCCACTGTACATACTACAACTATAACTCTTTATGTACCCCCAATACTTCCTCTATAGAAACATACACTTCTCCAATTATACATACACACTTTACTTCTTCTCCTACTCCTATCACAACTGTGGAACCAGAATCTGTACATACATCACTTGAACTGGCCACAGTTGATGATTTCCAAGCCCATAGGAGCCCCTCTAGGACAATTTTGAGTGAGACTGACAGAATACTTAGCGCAGAGAGGCAAAGTCAAACCCTTGAGAGGACATTGGCAAAAGGAGATCAAAAGAGTACTGCCTTAGTAGGCAAAGAAAAAAGAGAGAATAAGAGTGATGCCTTAGAAGGCAAAGAAAAAAGAGAGGATGAGAGATATAAGGATGAGATCCTTGTAAATAAAGAACAGAGAGAAAACACATTTGCTGTATATACTTTTTCTACCTCTGACAGTGATGAAGATGTTGCTCCACAAGATGATTTTTCCCAGTTCATCGGAGTTGATTTGTACTTTCAGCAAAATCAAATGTCGGACACTGTACAGTTGTTAAAGCAAGAGTTAGCTAGGTCCACTGATCCCATCTTGATCAAAGTGTTAAAATCACAGATCATGATCGGTCAGTCAATAAATATAAAAAATCAAAAATTGTATACACATTTTTCTTCAAAGATACAAAATGTATAGCAAGTTGTCGACTCCCTACTCACCAGCCAGACCCTGCTCCGGATGAAGAAACAAGCTGACACTGTAGACAAGAAGCTTGCTGATCTCACTTCCCAACTAACCAGCATGGAAACTCTACAACATTCCATGGCTAGCACTTTACAACAAGTTCTTCAAGTCATATCCCGACTCTCAACTCCCACTGATGATGCTGTCAAAAAGGTGGAGAAATCAGCCAAGCAGTCGTTAGGGGATGTTGCTGAGAATTCAAGTTAACCATCAGGGGATGTGACTGCTCCTGTTCCTATTCCAAAATCCAAGGATAAAGGCAAGGGTATCCTGATTGAGGAACCAAAGAAGAAATCCAACACTCAATCAAGGCCTAAGCTACTTAGAGATGCCATGAAGACAACCCACTTTCCAACACTCGTTGAAGCTGTAATTGATGGGAAAGTGGAGTTGGTCTACCCTCAAGATAAAAAGCTAGTGGAAGTTGATGCACTATTTGCACAACAACTTCAAGAAGATGAAGAGAGGGAAATGACAAAGGAATAGGAGGAAGCAAAGAAGAAGAAAAGTGTCAGGCCCAGGACCTCCAGGAATTTTCAACAAAGAAGATCTCAGAAACCTAAAGGGGCATCAGGGGATAAAAATCAAGACAAATCCGAAGACCCTGATGCCACAAAATCCAAGTCATCTAAAGCCAAGGATCAAGCACCTTCTCTTATTACCACAGCATTTGGTCCACCCACTCTAGCTGAATCCCTCAAAGAAGAAAGGCGCAAAAACCTGTCATTTATGTTCTCCATAAAAAGCTTAGATATCAGGTTCAACAATAGAAGGGATCAGCTGATAACAGTTCAACTTAAAAGTGGGTCGCAATTTAATGTCACAATGGACTAGTTTAGGAGAATGGATGCTGAACAGCTGGGATTAGTTCTGAATTTCATTTCAAAATCATCAGTGGCTAACAGAGACTTGAGGGGACTGATTGATAAGCTGAGGAGAGCCATCAACGATGATAGGAGTCTGCCCACAGCCTTGGAAAGACCTTTGAAGTTGTTTTACAAATCCACTGATGGGCAGGAGAAAAACATTAAAATCAAAGACGTTGATTGTCTCGACCTAGAGGAAGCGATGCATGTTCTAAGCCAAATAGCTTATCACAAAAATGAACATGTCATCCAGTTTAGAATCCTGCTGATTCAGAAAATGTTGAAGGAGATTTAAGAAACCAAAGCTAATGATGGGAACACTGCAGTAAGGGATGTGCCACCAGTGAAGGGATTCAAAGAATATCCAAAAATGATCACTAGCCTCATGGGTGTTAAATTCAAAAATAAAAAGGGGGAGATCATTACCTTCTACTGGTCACAACTTGCTGTAGCCAATGTTCAAGAAATAAAATTTGTCCTTGAAACTTTGGAATCCAGCAGGAATGTCAACATTGTCAACTTCAGAAAACTTCTTCAAAAGGAGCTGGAGCAACTGGAAGCAGGAGGAGAAGACAACAAACTAAGGATTCCTGATCAAAACCCAGATTAAAGAAGACAAGGCCTTGGAAGTGACTCTCAACCGATTGAATCAAGTCATTCATTGCCCTTTATCTCAGCAGAAAGGAAAAGGGATCCTGATGTCTAATATAACATTCTTTTTGTAATAGTTATAGGAAAATACTTGTACAGAAATTCTTTTATTAATTCATTCAAAAAATTTTCATGTATTTAGTATTGGTTTTGACATCATCATCAGTGCATCTAGGGATTTATGGTTATCAAATTGATAAACATAAATAGGGGGATATTGTTAGAGATAAATGATGATGATGATGATTATGTAATAAATTGTGCAACTGTAAATACTTGAAGTATTTTATAAACCTTAAGATCAGCACAAGTTATGCATCCACTTATAATAAACTTATTCATCAGTGGATGGTCAATCTCTTCACAAGACAAGTCAGAAAACAGAAACATTCAAAGGACTTGACAAAGTGAAGAAGAATGTCTGATGTTACTTGTAAACAATCAAAGTATTCCGCACATTAGAAATTCTAAACAAAGTTACGTTGATTAAGTACTGTCAGGGGGAACCCATCAGGGGTAACTCATCAAGGGGAACCCATCAGGGGGAACTTATCAGGGAAACCTGTCAGGGTATGATGAAGGCAGACCAACCAGTCAGGGAAACACTTCAGGACATGTCAGTGTCAGGCCAACCTATCAGGGTAACCCGTCAGGGGGAATGGCCAGCATGGCATCAGTGGAAGCCATCAGTGTGTACCGTCAGTCATAACCATCAGGATCAAGAAGCACCGAGTGAAACTCAAGTGAAAGTTGAAGCCCTGATCCAGTCAATAAGCATCAGGGGATTCAGAAGCACTGATCAAAGTCCATCAGGGCTGGTAGTCAGTGGATCGTTATGACAGCATACACCCGTCATCAGTACTTACACGAAAATCAACGTAACGTGTTATAAAAGCAAGAAATATCAACTGGAAACATATTTCTTGAAGTTTGTTTTTGATCCAATGAGAACTCTCTCGCATTAAATGCACACAGATCAGGGGAGGAAAAAGTAGCAACAAAGTATGCAGCAGTCTGACACATAGGGCTACGATGTGACATACTTGTGGCTAAGTTGAGGGAAGCAACACGTCTCAAGCACGTGATTTCAACCACTAATTCGACATATAAGCAAAGGAGTTCTCATTACAAAAACATACAGAGAGATTGAATCTATCCAACAGATCAAACAAACATAGAAGCACACAACACTAGGAAGCTCTGTAATATATTTCTTGAGAGATTTATTTTTCAGAGAAAAGTTTTTCGTAGCTAGTGAGTGTGAGAAGCTGTGAATTTTATTTACAGAATTTGTAGCTGTAAATCACATTTGTGATTATACAGATTTCCAGAAAAACCCCAAGTTTTAATATAACTATTTTAACTTGAATCTGTGTGTTCATATTACATAGTTTTTCTGATCTGTGTAGCTGTTTCCTGTAAGTTCTTTTAAAAGATAAAAAGAGCAAAAAGTTTGTAGTGTTTGTATTCACCCCCCCCCCCCCTTCTACAAACACTTAAGCCTATTTTGCATCAACAATTGTTCAACGACAAACTCTTCGGAGACTAGTATTTTTGTCTCTCGGAGACTAACATAATTTGTTTATCGGAGACTAACATTTGTTACTCTTTGAAGACTAACATTTTTTACTCTTCAGAGACTAACATTTGTTACTCATCGGAGACTAATATTTGTTACTCGTCGGAGACTAACATTTGTTACTCATCAAAGACTAACATTTGTTACTCATCAAAGACTAACATTTGTACTCATCAAAGACTTAACATATAATCTCTTAGGGACTATTGTATACTATTAGAGACTAATTTTATGTTGTCAAAGACTAAGTTAGAACTTGTCTCAGTTACAAAGAACCTTTCATATGATCGCGGATGATGTCTAACAATGGATAAACCTAGCTTTAGGGTGCCTCATTATCCTATCTGTTGTGTTAAAAAGAATACTACTGTAGCTTTTGAAACTTTAATCTTTTCTTGGATAACTTTTAACATGCACGACTAATACTTTCAAATGTTATGTGCATAAGAAAATAAAATAGAACAAAGTATACGTATAGTATAAAGCTCTTACCTCTTCGTCTTTAAGGAAGAAGTTAAAAGCTCAGGCTGCTCTAGAAAAGGACAATTGCTTTAGAAAGTGAATCTGAAATTTTATGTGGGTGGTCAGCTAAAGAGAAGTTTTAGAAGAGAGATTAGGATTTATACCTCAGATGATGTATTTATAGTGTTCGTAAATCAATTAGAACAGTTGGATCATTTTGATAAATAATTCTCAACCATTGGATAGAATTATATCCTTGGGGTGATGAGATTGGCCAGCTTGGTCAGTGTAGTGGCTGCTCATCATATCACTTTCAATAGTTGGTCTAATATCAACCAGCTGTTGGTATACATGCAGTTTAATCTTAATTAGTTGTTGGCACATATGCAGCTTACTAATCAAACACTAATACACATAATACTCTGATTACCCACAACAGTCTCCTTAAATACGCGTAATCCTTTCATTAACTTATCTTCATACATGCTTGATTAATTTAATCTCATATGAGATTTGAGATTCTCATATTCATGTCCCTTTGATGGTTTTACAAAGGAATTGACATTATTAAATTTTGGACATCACTTTAACATAAAAATTCTCCTTCAAGAAATGATTTGATTATTCATACAAAATGTGAATTAATCCTTCATACATAATATGAATGAATAAATTATTCATTCATCATATTCCTATTTTTATTTTTAGGTTCTTAAAGGTG
Organism: Centella asiatica; assembly: GCA_014636745.2. NCBI lineage: Eukaryota > Viridiplantae > Streptophyta > Magnoliopsida > Apiales > Apiaceae > Centella > Centella asiatica. Next base: position 22,219,373 of record CM025788.1, read on the forward strand.
AAATTTCTTAGTCTCTGAGAGACAAAAATACTAGTCTCAGAAGAGTTTGGTGATAACCAAATGAGTTTGGCATTTGGCACTGAACAACTTATCGACCGATAAGTTGGCGATAGCCAAGTAAGTTTGGTGATGGCTTATGAGTTTGGCGATAGCCAAGAGAGTTTAGTGGTAGTCAAATGTATTACCAAAGAGTTTGGCGATCAACAAAATTTATCCACTGGTGGCCAGTTTATCCACTGATGAGAAATTTATCCCCTGATAAGTAAATTTCATGCCCTGATGGCTATCCCCAGATGAGTGAATTATCCCTTCATGAGTAAATTTCATCCCCTAAGGGGTAAATTATCCCCTGATGAGTAAATTTCATCCCCTGACGGGTGAATTATCCCCTGATGAGTAAATTTCATCCCCTGATGGCTATCCCCTGACGGTTATGTACATCCCCTAATGATCGAAAGTTATCCCTTGATGGACCAAAATTTATCCCTTAATGAATAATATGGATATTTAACGGTCTGAAAAAAAAAAATCCCTCAGGCTTGTTTGAATTAAATGTCTCAATTTCCAACACACCAAATGATTAAATTAAAACATCAAGAGATAGGAAATGCACAGACATCACATATGTACATACTCACATTTATATTCAAAGTATAGATTCTTATGCTATGTCAACATACCTGTTTGACAGAGGTATTTCACCCAACAAGTAAATCAAATTAGCTCAGCTAAGGACAAAGGCAAGTATATTCTCACTCTTATGCTTATTTCAGTTAAACGCATGATCAATTGATTCGACATGCATACAAGGTTATGACTTCTATGTTTGAATTTCCTTGTGAATCAGAATGCTATGCTTTAATTTCTGCTAGCATGATATGAATGAAAGTGCATGGATATAACTGAGCTTTGATTTATCAGTTATTTTTCAATATCATATCTGTGAAAATAAATGAAACTGTTATGTTTGAAGCGAAGAGATTGTTACGTTCCTTAAAATGTGAAACATGTCACGTAATTGGCAATAGGAATGGGAAGGTGCTAATGTGTTATGTCACCTGACCTAGATGTAACTACAAGTCACCTGACCTAGATGTAACTTAACTACAGGACCATGTCTGACCCACTGATTACGGTATGGTTAGTAGATCTAACAAGTCTAGACCCCGGTGGATAAGAGGTCATTTTATTCAAGGAGGATCATATGATTGTGTTATCATCTGAGATCCTCAAAAGTTTTATTAGAACTCTAAGGTGGTGGTTTTGCTTCACCCACACCTCATAAACAGAATTATAATATTATTAAGCATTTCAGAGATTCTATTTCCTTTTCCTCTGTGTTTATATACTTGTTGAGTGTAAATCGCTCATTCTTGTTTAGCTCTTGATTTTCAGGACCTGAGTTAGCCACTGTACTATGACAGCAAAAGAAAGGAATGAGTTGATTTACCTATAAGGAGCACCCAAGGATGATAGCTACAATTGTTGTAATAGATTAGTTTCTACTGCAAGATTTATACTCTAAATTTTGTAAGAATATACTATTAATATCTTAGTACATTAATGTTGTATGAATGTATTGTTGACTGTTTCCTTTTACTAATAGTGCCCGAGTCCTGTGTGGGATTTTGAGGGTGTTAGAGAGGGTCCTTAGTAAGGTTTATCTATTGATGACTAACTCTCTACAGAAAAGGATCACCACACACACACACACATATATATTATCCACTGCTGTAGTGACTTTGGCTAAATGACTTTGGTGATAGCCAAATGACTTTGGCGATAACCAAATGATTTTGGTAATAGCCAAATGACTTTGGCGCTATTGTTTAGAGTTAAGCGTTAAAGCATGCAGCGACAACTTTTGTGAAGACCCCGATTTGTAAATAAATTTCGTGATGAAATCTAATTTTTTTTTTTTTGCTTATTATTATTTTTTTTTTTTATTATTATGAAAATTATTTTCTTATAAGTTGTGAATATTGAAATTATTTTCTTATTATGAAAAATTTATCTGCAATGTGATGTCCAAAAGATTTATTTTCTAAATGATTTTGTAAAGCTTATGAGGATTATAAGTTATTCTACCTTTAAAGGAGTGTTTTGGCATGAATGCTTCGGGTAGCTACAGTACCCCTTTTTTTTAAAATACTCCACTGATGGGGGGAGGGAACAGCAGCATTAAATGCTCATCATCCCTACCATTACCCTAGAGTCAGCTATGAAAGATGACCGAAGGACACAGCAGCCATTTCAATCACTCTCTCCTTCTTCAGTCATTTCCTTTCTTTTCATAACCAACAGCTGAGATCAAGTTGATCCTACGGTTCTTGTTGTTCAACCAAGTGATATATATACACATCACGCTGTTGTAACCTTGATTCTACCTTTCTAAACTTCCATCAAACTTAAATATAATTTTCGAGACAGCAGTTCTTCTTGAAGGATAAACCGAAGCATTTATTTTCTTCCTACAGTAAGGAGGTAAGAGCATCTTATTTAAGTCTTGCTAAATTTCTTGCGTCTCTGCTCTACCTACCACCTTTAATACCATGTTCATTTATTCTCAAAAGTATGACTTAATGCATATTATAACGATCGGAGTAAATGTCATTTATTTCAAGTTGTCTAGTTGGGTGTAGTGTTGTTGACAACCACCTGATGGACAAACCTTTAACTACCAAACATTCTGTTGACAGTAGTCGCAACCCCATGCTTGAATATTCTTTAACCTGATTTTCTTTACCCTAAACCGTGTTTAGGATGGCATGCAGACCAAAAGAAATGTTATGTATCACTGAGAGAATGATGAGTTTTGACCTAAGTGTGGCTATGGTTGAGGGCACCACACATGGAGGAATAAGGAAGACGACCCTGTATCTGAGGCAGACTTTAACTTAGTCTCTGACGAGTATGGGTTAATCCCTGATGAGTTAATCCCTGATGAGTTAATCCCTGATGAGTCAATCCCTGATGAGTTAATCCCCGATTAATCCCTGATGAGTCAATCCCTGATGAGTTAATCCCCGATTAATCCCCGATGAGTTAATCCCTGATGAGTTAATCCCTGATGAGTTAATCCCCGATGGGTTGATAATCCCCGATGGGTTGATAATCCCCGAT
>CM025788.1:22222505-22295378 GCA_014636745.2 Centella asiatica
ATAATCCCCGATGGGTTGATAATCCCCGATGGGTTGATAATCCCCGAAGGACTGATAATCCCCGATGGGTTACTAGTCTCCAGTGAGTTAAAGCATAGTACTTCCCTGATGCGCAGTTTGTTTTAAAAACTATAAAATGCTATTTTCTTAAATTATTTTAAGATGTTTGAATTGATTTCTTAACCTCAATAGTTTTATATCAGATTGAGACGTTAAAAGTTAAGGACATCACATGTGCATTTCTCCCTCATATTTTAAACCCAGATAATAAATTCATTTTTGTGATATGTATATTCTTACAGAATTTTCCACTCGCGAGTAAATTAAATTTGGTAGTGAGCAAAGGACTGAGGCAAGTATATTCACAATCTCATGCTTATTTCAGTTTAACGCATTATCATTTGTTTCGATATGCGTAGAAGGTTGGATTTATATTTTCATTGTTCTGATGCATGAGCATGCTATGCTTTTGATTCTGCTAGCATGATATGAATGATGATGCATGGATATAAATGAGCTTTGAATTTCAGCTATGTTTTCAATCTTATGTCTATGCAACGAGAATGTGAATGATGCCCCTTATGGGGGTTATGCCACATGGTTGGCAAGAGGAAAGGAAAGGTGCTGATGTGTTCTTCACCTGACCAAGAGGAAATGTTATTTGACTACGTAGTCACTCAGAGGGATCATGCGGTCCAGCCTAGCCAGCTGTGTACTGTATGGTTAGCAGATCCACGGGTGTAGCCCCCGTTGGATATTTGAGAATGTTATGATCAGGTGTATACCTGACTTTCTTCAAGGGGGGATCACAAGTTGTATATCATCAGTGAATCCTCAAAGATTTTGAAGGTTTCCGAGGACTTGGTATTGCTTCACCAAGCCTCACAAACAGAATTTGAATTTCTCTCCTTTGATTCCAGATGAAATTCGTTGAATTATTCATATTTGCCTCTACGTGTATATACTGGCTGGGCGTAAAACGCTCACCCATGTTGAATGTTAATGATTTGCAGGACAGAAAGCTAAAGCTGAACCCTCTGACAAGGGGAAAGCAAAGATGATAAGCTGCTAAGTGTTTATCTTTTTGATAGAACTGATGAAGGAAAGAAAGGAACGAATGAAGGAAAGAAGGAAGACGTTTGAAGAGTCGATGAGATTTATTTTGTTATTAGGAAATGATGTAATAGCTTCCGCTGTAATTACTTAATTCTTGGGTTGTAATAACTCTTAAATGCTGTTTTTATTCAGTATTTATTTGGGAATGGATGAATGGTTATCTTTACCTTCTTATGATGATGCCCTAGTCCGGTATGGGATTATGGGGTCGTCACAACTTTGGCGATAGCCAAGTGACTTTGGCGAAAGTCAAGTGACTTTGGCACTGGCTTCTTGAGTTTGGTGATGAACATTTTTTGTTCCCTGATGATTAAAATTTATCCCTGATGAATAAAATTATCCACTGACTTATTAATTTATTCCCTAAAGTACAGATTACACCTTCAGAGGATAATTAACCCCTGAACCTAACCATCACCCACTAATGAACAACAACTGTCAAATGTTAACACTTAGAGAACTTCAGTGATAAAAGATTTTCCACTGATACGCAGTCTATCCTTGGGGTGAAAAATTTTATACTGTCACAAATGATTAAGGAATTATTTAAGATAATATTAATTAATTGATAAATCCCAACTAATAATGATTTACAAGTTCAACTATGCTAAGATTTTCTTAATGAATTATTAACATACAACCTCTAATAACTCAAATGAATTATATAAGAGCTTACAAGTGACTAAATGACAATCTAAAAAAAAAAACTCTCAGACTTGATTGGGATTTAAAAGCAATCCCAACAATTCAGATGTCAAATTAAAACATTAAAGATATAAGGACATCACATATGTGTATTGTCATATCTGATTTCAAGGCATGAATTTCTCATGTTATGTCAATATACATGTTTTACAGAGTCTTTCACTAACAAGTGATTTGATTTAAGAATAGCTAAGGACAAAGGAAAATATATACGCAACTCTATCTTTTTCTTACGTATTATCATTCATTTGATATATGTAAGTATCCAATGTTATGTTATCCTACTCAAGATCAATGTCTTCAAAGATAAGTAACGTATGATCTATTGATCCAATGTACGTGAAAAATGTTATACTAGAATCAAGCACTTTTGGGCGAATGTTAGCAATTCAAATTCACTAACATGCCAAGGTAAATCCTATACGGATATAAAAAAACGTAATTTTTCTCACCCCACACTTGTAAAGTATATCTGTGTGGGTAACTACAAGCTAGTAGGATGCATCTGCCTAGCACCGAGAGCCTAGAAATGATAAGGAATGGAAACCGAGGCATCAGTAACCGAATCCTCGCAAATAAAAGATTTCTACTTTGACTATGTATGTTATTATGATGAAGACAGACAGTGGTCATGCTGGTCAGCTAATATACTGTTTGATATGGAGTTCCTAAAGGCACATGCGCAAAACAGATATGGTTATAATGCGCACGTGAATTATTCAAGATTTGTGTTTCAAGTAAAGGGTTGAATCCCTCGTTATCACTCGGGGACCCTAGAAGCTATATTTTTCCAATTTGTCAAGAGGTGTCGACATTGTCTCCGTCCAACCTCACAAACACTTAAGCCATATAAAATATTTATCTTTCAAGGATCACCTAGTGTATGAATATATACTTACGAGCGTAAATTGTTCACATGGCTATTATTAAATGTTTTACAGGTTATGGCGAGAAAGCCAAGTCGTCTAGTAAGGGCAAAGCAAAAATGGTATGATGAACATTTCCTGATCGCTCTCTTGTGGATGACATTTAGAGGAAGAGTGAAGCGTGAGGTTATTATAGAGATGTTTAGATTGTAAGGTTTGTATGGGCCCTTCACAGACTTCCGTTGTTAGACAATTATTTTGAATAATGTAATAGAGATTATATTTCTCTTATTCACTCATATGTATGCTTGAATGATATTATTTTTCTGTTGTCAATTTTTTACGGTGCCCAGAGTCCGGTATGGGATTCTTGGGGCCGCCACAGGATAATTACCCTCTGATTATTTATAGTAGAGAAACTAATATAATATGAAAGATTCCTTATGTTTAATGTTCATCATCTAATTAAGGATCATATAATAGTTGATTCAAGTATTATCTTAACTCTCTACTATTTTATTCTTTATTTCTTCTAAATTCTGCTACAATAAATGATGTTAGTAATGATCCAGCTTCTTCTACCCAAGTAGTAAAACCCTTTAAATACAAATCTATAACAAAAAGCCACCTCCTCTATCTCTCAAAAGATAAAAGTTATAAAAAAAAAAACAACCTCAACTAGTAATAGCTGAGGGGGAGGATGAGCATTTAGAGAAAGTTATAAGGAAGAAATAAGGAACAATGAGAACCTTGGATGCTACTTAATATTCTCTCAAAAGGATATTAGGACTAAAAGGAAAAAACACATTTCTAGGTGCAACCTCTCAAAAGGCTGTATCTATTGAAAATAGTTCACCTCCAAGGACACAGGTATTTTAGTCTACCATGATCACATCTTTAAATACCTATCAAAGGAAGAAGAAAAAATATGTTCTGATCAATGATCAACCTGTCACTAAGAATGCACACACAAAGTCTCAAATTGATGCTCCTTTTTTCTCTATTCAAGAGGAACAACCAACACTCAATTCTATATTCTGATTTCTCTCCTTGATATTTCTTTAGAAGCAATAGAAATCTATTAATTCCATTGGTTTCAAATTCTTTGATAGTTTAATCATCAAATAAGCTAATTCTAGTAGTTGAAACACTGATAGAAACTCTTAACTTATTAATGGATAATACAATTGTTATTTCTCAAGCATCCACTGAAGAACATTTACTTCCTACATTTCCTACACCACTCTAGGTCACCTACAACAGAAAGATTTAATATTTCTAGTGAGCCTGAAAGAATCCAAAATGAGAGTCAAACCTTGTGTGTAGAAAAAGGTGAGGAGGAAAGCTTAAAAAGAGAATAAGTGTGAGAGGCTGACTTGTAAAAGTCAGGCAAAAGGAGAAGGTGTGAGCAAGGATGAGATCCTTGAAGAAAAGAATAGAGAGAAATTTTCTGTAGGTTCCCTATTTCAACCTATTTCACACACTACTACCTTTGCAGCTCATGTATTCTCTGATCACCATCTGATTACCATTCTGATAAGATATCAGAGGATATTGAGAGAAAAAATTATGGATGATTGGTTGGATACAAGCAACATAAGATTATTAGATAATGCAGCAACACACCTCATACCAGAATAATTAATCACACAAGTGTTAGAACAAAATAAGCTCAAGTGTTTATAGAAGGGGGGGTTGAATACAAAAACTTCAGACTTTTTGCTCTTTAAAAATAGTTACAAGATCAGAAAAACTATATTGAATTTAAAATGAACATTCAAGCATTCAAGTTAAAATAGTTGTATTAAAACTTGATGTTTTTCTGGAAATCTATTTAATCACAAACGTGATTAAACAGCTATAATTTCTGTAACGAGTTACAGCTTCTCTGTAATAAAATTACAGCTTCTTTTCCACACTCACTAGCTTCTTATTTTCTTTGAATATCTCTCTTCAGATCTATTACAAAGTTTCCTTCTAGTGCTTGTTGTGTGGCTTCGTGTTTCTTCGCTTGGTTTTCTGTGTAACAACTCTTCCTGTATGTATAGCAGAGTAGTTGGTGAAACCATGTGCTGGACATGCTTCAAGTTTCAACTTAGCCATAGTTCTATCACATCAACGTCCTTTAGGAGTGGTGTGTCAAACTGCTATTTGCTTTTGTTACTTCTTTTTCATCCCCTGATCTGCATGTAATTAATGCTCGAGAGTTGTTATTGGTTAACCAAACTTCAAGGAATATCTTTCCAATTATACCCCTTGCTTCCATGTCAAGTATCAATGATTTGCATGTCAGTCCTGATGACGTGTGAATTAGGTCATAACAAATCACTGATGCCAAGTCCTGATGTCGACTTGATCAGTGTTTCTGGATCCGCTGATGACAAGTTATTGAAGGTAACTTGATCAGTGCTTCTTTATCCACCGATGTCAAGCCCTAATGGAGACTTGATCAGTGCTTCATTTATCCACTGATGTTATGACCAGCTTCTTATCCACTGAAGGGTTCCACTGATGAGTGATCTTTTGTCGTCGCCAAACTTGTTGGGCAATCTTAGTCATCGCCAAACTCGTCGGGCAACTTACTTCATCGCCAAACTTTTCGTCAGTGGATAGAAATGTTGTCGCCAAAGTCTGGACACAAAAGTGTTTCCCCTGATAGGTTCCCCTGACGAGGTCATCCCCTGATGCCTTCCCCTAACGGCTTCCCCTGACTAGGTCATCCCCTAATAAGTTCCCCTGACGAGGTCATCGCCTGACGTGTTTCCCTTGATGGCTTCCCCTGACGAAGTCATCCCCTGATGGGCTTCCCCTGACGAAGTCATCCCCTGACAGGTTTCCCTTGACGAAGTCATCCCTTGATGGGCTTCCCTTGATGGTGTCATCGCCTTGATACAATATTTTTAAGCTTCCCCTGATGGGTTCTTCTTACTAATGCCTCTTAAAAATACTTATCCTTTTGATCATCAATACTTTGTTGGCTTTTCTTAGAATGTCTATTGTGCGGAATATTTATCTTTTTAAGTAACAACAGTCATTCCTTGACACTGTTGAGTCCATTCAAGTAAACACTGATGACTCGCCCAGTGCAGTGAAGTTCATCCCCTGATGACTAAGTCGACCATTAGTGGATGCAAAAACTCATGCAAATATACTAAGGTTTATAGAATACCTTGAGTATTTACAGTTGCACATTTATTCTCTAAAACATCGTCATCATCATTTTCATCTAACAACAAGGATCAAGTGTAGTTGTACTCATAGGATGTTTATAAAGCATTAATCAACACAGAAAAGATAAACATGAAGCTTCAACACTTCATAATTAATGGTCTTCAAACTATGCTCAAGAATGTCAAGGAGATTCATGGGCTGAAACATTTCTTACTTTTAGTCAACCTAATCTGGTTATTTCTACCCTCCAACATTAAGATGTTGACGTCAAAAATGGGGAGAATGACCAGGTCAGGGGGAGTAAAGTGTAATTTCTAATGAAGACAAGGGGAGAATTGTTAAATTTTAGTAGGTTGATGGCTAAGCATGGAGGAACCGCAACGACAAAGCCTATGAAGCCATCACTGTTAAGTTCATGTATAATTATGTTTTCACTTGTTTAATTTCAATTATGTTATAAGGTTGTGTTTTGACATCATCATTAAACCTTGATTTATGCTTATCATTGATAATCATAAATAGGGGGAGATTGTTAGGGATTATAGCATTTGATGATAATGTATACCACTTAGAATTGTTAGATTTTGTAATTTTACTGAAGCTGAAAGTATAGGAGGTTTTGTCTAAATATTATCCCCCTGACAATGTAAACTGTTCATCAGTAGATAATAGACAAACCAGTGGAAGGTATCCTCTGACAATGTAAAATGCACATCAAAGAGATAGCTTAGAGGATATTTCATCATAGTAGTCATAAGAAGATATTATACATTAGTTGATGAAGTAAGATTGAAGATTGATGAACTAAACTTGAATTTGACTATCAACGCTAAAAGATGACCCTCGCCATAGTACTTGTTTTTCTAGTTTACACACTTTTGTCCGTATTTATGTTAATGCACTTCCCAATGATACACAAACAAGGTATTGTTGGTCTGGATTCGTAGTTAGTCATTGTGTTATGACTATGACATAAAGGAAGGAAATAACGAATTTTGTGATGCTTTCTCTACGGAACTCCCTTAGAAGATAGAGATTCAGAGTTACTATCGCCAAAATCATTGGGTAAATCAACAATAGTGCCAAAGTCTCAAAATCACTGAAGTCAAGTGAAGCCCAAGTTTACTCGATGCTAAAGTCGTCGGGTAATCAACAATAACACCAAAGTCCAAAACAAAGTTGTGAAGCACCAAAATGTTCATTATCAGGGGTTAAAGAGCTAAGCGCTAAAGTGTGCATCATCAATGGATAAAAAGCTTAGCACCAAAGTTTGTTCTTCAGTGGATAATTCCTTCATCAGTGGATAATCTATCAGGGGATAAAATCCTCCATTAGGGGATAATTTCTTCATCAGTGGATAAATCCTTCATCAAGGGATAAATCCATTAGGGGATAAATGATTATTATCAAAGATTAAAGATGACCTATGGCTTACTGCAATAGTCCACTAACTCAGTTTGGGGTTGTGACAAAAAAATAAAGATGGTGGTCCAATAAGGAGAGATTGGCCACCAGAGAAGCTTCAAGAAGATAAGTTATAGCTACACACACATATGTATAAAGTTGCAAGTGTGAAACTGCTGAGATAACTTATAAAGCAAAATAATGAAATAAGTTATACACATACACATCATATGTATAAAGCTGCTGGTGTGAAAACTGCAGAGATAACTTATGTAAACTTGAAGAGAAAAATACGAAAGTTGGTCTAATAAGAACCAAATAAGCTCAAAGAGATAAGCTATACAATTTCAGATGCTACAGAGATAACTTATTAGGAGAACTCCAAGAATAAAATAAGGGATCTAGTGCAATAAGAAGAGAGCAAGCACCAGAGAAGTTATATAACAGATTGGCGTGTAAGAAAGATTATACAAAAGAGAAGTTATATGACAAAGCTGCAATTACCAAAGAACATCAAAGATATTTTTGGAGGCAGCTCAAAGAAGAAGTTTGGAGGACAAAGGAGTTGTGTCTATAAATAGAGACACAGAGCAGTTGAGGAAAAAGACATCTGAAATCATCAGACCTCTCTGAGAGATATAACTAAGAACACATATCAACTACATATCTCAGAGATAGCAGTTGTAATTTATTTACAGAAAGAGAGAAGTTGTATCATTTCGTAAGAGAGTTAAATATTAAGAGAGATATAGAGAGAGCAACAAGTTAATAGAACTTGAGAAGCTAGAAATCAGTTTCTAGATTGCAGTCATTCTTAGTTGAACATAGTTCTTAGAAGCTGGTCATCTACACCAGTGAGCTTTTGTAATCTTTAATTGATTAATAAAAGTTCAGAAATATTTCTGATATCTTGTATTCTTTTAATTCCACAACTTTCAATACAATATATTCATTAACCTCACAAAGTTCGAAAGAATTTTGTAGTTTGTATTCAACCCCCTTTCTACAAACCATCTACTTTGGGACAAACAATAAATACCAATTGGCAGCTCTGAAATTAAATGAGCTATTTTGATTTGTCGCATAAATTCAGAATAATTATTTTAATTAAATTCAAAACAATCCCAATTTTTCCCCAGGCACAACAGTTGGTGACTTTGTTGTAGATCACGAAATAAAAAAAGAGGGCTTAGGCTTTTTTTTTCTCTCCCTTAATTAATATTGTTGTAATATTTGTTTATTTAATTTCATGCTCTGATATTTGTTTAATATATGTCATGTTCATTAATTTATTATTATTATCATGCACACATGCATGAGTGGAAAGGACGCATGTTATTTAAATATTTTTAAGTTAGAAAGGGTGACAACCTAGGGCACTTAGTGGATCAAGTCCACATGGTGTACCATTGGGTGGCATCCACTCAATATTTGGTTGCACCAAAATTAGGAACCTCCATGCTGAATTAGGTGCATTATATCAAGCCATGTGTGTACGCATGAATGTATGGGCCTAGAGGTTCAAATTAAGTGGTTTATAAATCATTAGTGTCTAAGGCTAGCCCACAAGTGCTTACCTAGCCAATGGGGAATAAATCATGATGTTAGGCATAATAAAAGGGCCCATATTAAAGTGCAGAATCTATGTTTATTTTCAAACATTTATTATATTATGCCATGCATTTTAAATTGTTATGTTCTTGCCGTAATTGATTTTGCTTTAGATTTCAATTAATTGTTATATGATTGTATCCTCCCTTTGACTTGTTGAATAAAATAAAATATATAAAAAAAACCTTTAAAATTTGTATGTATATATGTGTGTGTGTGCGTGCATTACATATATATATATATATTATTCTCTCACATGCCTTTTTAATTGAAAAAAAATAAAAATCCATGTGTAATTATTTAATGATTAGATAGAGAATTTTAGTTTCATCCACATAAAAAATATATATATATATATATATATATATATATATATAATTTTTTTTAATTTCTACATAATAATTATAGCTTTGAATGTCTTTTCAAAAAAAATATTCGTGTATATACAAATATATATATATCCAGAAGGACACGGAAGCAGATGCTAGAAAGTAGAAATTAAACTAACAATCTGGGGAGTAAGGGTGCATAAGAATGCAGAAATTATTATGAAAGCAGATAAAATTAGGCGATTGAACCGACCATATGTAGATGAATGTAAACAGTATGAAACAACAATATATGATAAAAGTTAGGCGGTGGAACCGACCATAGATGCAGATTGTATTATAAAATTAAAACTTTATTACAAGATTGAAACTGAAAATTACAAGTTTGTAAGATTGAAACACTAAAAGAAGCTGACTACCTTCAGAGGGAGAGAGGATTCGGGAGAGAAAGCTCTCAAAAATTACATGCCTCTTCAGAAAGGAAGAGGTCGGTATAAATAGACAAATTTTGGACTGCTACAGTGACTTATAGTAAAAGTGCTATAATGAAAGTCAAACTGCTACAGTGACAGTCTACAGTAAAAATGCTACAGTAAAAAGTCAATTTTGCTACAGTAGAATGCTACAGTGAAAGTCAACACATTCTTTTTTTATTCTTCGTCTTCTTCAGACAGGAGGAAGTCTTCATCGTCATCTAGGTTGACGTCGAAGTGCGGTTCTGCTTCTTTTGAGGCCGAAGTACTGGCTTCGGTAGATTTGGAGCTGAGCTTTTTGGAGAGCTGGAGCATAATCTTGAGAAGGTCTGCTTCTGAAGAGGCTGCGGCTAGGCTGGCTGATAAAACAGATTTCTGGGCAAGGAACTGAGTCTGCTCAACCTTTGTTGTCTTGATAAATTGTGGATTTGTCTTGAACCACTGTTGGATTGCTGAGGTAGTGGCATGACTGGCATTGAAGTCTTTCCACCATTTTGTGTAGCCTCGGCGGGCGAGGAAAGGGAGACCTTGCAAGCCATCAGGCTTGTAATACTCTATTTTTTGACAATGGATCCATGCCAGAGCAAATTTAGAGAAAAAATGCAGAGAGATGGGTATAGGGGTAGATTGAGGTGGCTGAAACCTGTCAGAAAAATATTGGTATCCTTCTTTGACAAGAGGAGGAAGGATTTCAAGGGATGGACCAAAGACAGGCCACCATTGGATTAGGAACCAGTTCGGGAAATGAAAAGGTTGGTTTCTTTTGAAGTAGAAAAACCATGAGTGTTTTTCTATAGGGTTTTGTTTTGTAAAAGCAAGTCTCCAAGCTTCAACATAATCCCAGTAATTGTAAGTCTGGGGGGTAAAGGATTGGGAAAATCTGATCGAATCAGACAAAAGTTTAAATTTGTTAGAGGCTGGAGTTCCTCTAAGGATTGGGTGATTTTTTATCCACTCAGAAGGAGAAATAATTTTCATATTCTGAACGGTGGTATGGGTGATGAAAGTTTAGGTTTTATCTTGATATTGTTTGAGAAGGATAGACTTAGAATCTACCAAGATAAATTCAAAAAATCTCTGGTTTTTGTGGGGGTGACTAGGGATAAATCTATGGTCACCGAGAAGCAATTGCTTGCCTGCAATGTTTGGGTCAGGATGCAAGAAATCTGGTTCCATTTGAATAATTGTTTGGATAGATTGGGATTTGAAATATTGAGGCGCTTCGGAAAAGGGAGGAAGCGGTTTTGGAGAAGGGATAAAAGGAACGAGAGTGCCTTGGGTTTTACCCACCAGAGATTGGGATTTTCCTGGGATTTTACTCACCACGGATTGGGATTGGGAAATGGGGTATTGAATCTGAGATTCATTAGCCTCCATTTTTGGGATTTGAGGATTTACCTGAGGGGGAGGGATCCCCATGTTTTTGCACCAGGAAAGGAATTCTTCTGGGTAAAAGGATTGAGTTTGGGAATCTTCATCCTCATCAGAGGGAATGTCCGCCCATCTCTTGACCTTATCAATAGATAAAGGTTTTGTCTCTACAAGAGCAGAGAAATGATTTTTGGTTTGGACTGGCTAATCAGCATAGTCCGCCGAGGTCAATGGCTTAGGCTTTTGCGAAGATTCAACGGAATCTTGAGATTTTGGAGAAGATTGACGGGCTGATTTCTCAACTAAGGCGGCTTTTAAGGCAAGAGCCTTATCCTTCTTTTTTGGGGTCATATCTGTTTTGAAAGAATTCCCGGGTTAGAAAATCTGGGATATGGTTAGAGCTTCCTTTAATATATTCAATGTCAAAATCGAATATTGATAAAATAGCCTGCCATCGGGCAAAAATTTGCTTACTGGCAAGGTTTTTTACATCCTTTTGTAAAACAGATTTTGCTGCTTGATAATCAATTCGAACTAAAAATTTTTGATTTAATAAATCAGATTGAAATTTTGTAATGCACAAAATGATGGCTAAAATTTCCTTTTTAATAGTAGGATAGTTATGCTGGGAACTATTCCAATGCTTTGAAGTGAATGCAATGATATGTTCTTTTCCTTCTTTCTTTTGTTTTAAGATGCCTCCATATCCTATGTCAGATGCATCAGTTTGAACAATTTTGTATGCAGATGAATCAGATAATGACAAACATGGTAAATGCTTAACTTTTCTTTTAACTTCCTGGACTACATGAGTATGCACCGAGGTCCAGGGAGGAGGAGGTTATTTAAGCCGATCATGCAGAGGTTTTAAAAGATTGCTTAAACCAGGGATAAATTCAGAAACATAATTGACACAACCAAGAAACCTTTGAAGTTGTGTTTTGTCAATAATTTGATCAGGAAATTTATCAGCGAATAAAATACAACGATTGATAGGGACAATAGTTCCTAACTGTATAATATGACCTAAAAATCTGATTTTTGTTTGAAAAAGACAGATTTTAGTTTTTGAAATAACTAAACCATTAGTTTTGATAATGTTGAAGAAAATATGCAAATGTTTAAAATGTTGTTCTAGGCTATCAGAGAAGACTAAAACATCATCAATATAAACGATAATAAATTTCGAGTAATCATTAAAGATATTATTCATAATTTTTTGAAATTCTGAAGGGGCATTTTTGAGGCCAAATGGCATGACATTCCACTCGTACTGTCCGAAGGGGACCGTGAAAGCAGTTTTGTAACGATCTCTTGGATCAATTTGAATCTGCCAAAATTCAGATTTTAAGTCAAATTTTGAAAATATATGAGAGGCATATAAACGCTGGAGGAGGTCCTTTTTGTTAGGGATGGGATACCTAATCCATCTTAGGGCTTGGTTAAGAGGTTTGTAATTGATGACTAAGCGGGGTGCTCCTCTTTCAATTTCAGAGCTTTTGTTGACATAAAAAGCTGCACAGCTCCAAGGAGACTTGCTGTGCGATATAATCCTCTTCTTTAGGAGGTCCTAGATCTCCTTTTGACAATGGGTGATGAGTTCATGATTCATCTAGATGGGTCTGGCTTTGGTTGGGATGGTTTTCTCATCAAAATCAGGCTCGTAAGGGAGTCTGACACTATGATGTTTTCGATCCCAAAAAGCGTTGGGTACGTCAGCACAGAGCTGAGTGATAATTTTGTTTTCAAAGGTCTGGATTCTATTCTTAATAGAAGGGTTTTGCAGCTGGCTTTCGATGCGCTGATGGGCTATCTCTTCCTTCAGATAGTTAATTTGTGCTTTTTTGGACTTCAGCAGATGGAGGTCTTTATGGATAGGAGGTCTATCAAAGGGAAGAACGATGGAGGTACCGAGATACTCAATCTGGATACCATGATTGGTGACCATGAAAGGAATGATCTGCTGGATGAAAGGGGTTCCTAAGATAATGGGATTGGTAATGTCTTTAACTAATAAGAAGGAAGTTTTAATGGAGAAGGCAGAGTTAGGAATCTTGACATCAACATCTGAAATCTTGTAGTTGATCCCTAATTTCTTTCCGTTGGCATCACGGAGTCCTTTAGTAGTTTTTTCAAAAAACTTTGTAGGGATAAGGCCTTCCTATATGCAGTTAAGGTCTGCTCCAGTGTCAAGCAAGGTTGGGATTTCAAGGATAAAATCTTTAATCTGAAGGGTAAGTCTAACGTGCGATCTCTGGATAGACATTTTTGACATATAATTTAAAAAACTACTATCTTGGAGTTTGTTGGAGGGTTCCGGTGAGGGAGCACGAGAAGGACTCGGTTTTTGGTCAACTAGTTGCTGGAGGACAAGTTGATCAATTTCTTGACGAGCCTTAATCTGCCGAATGTCTTCCTTGAGGATGACAATCTCTGTTTGGAGATCTTGGACAGTGATAATCTTTGGTTTCGTAGGGAACCGATCAAGAATGTCTTTAAAATTGTAAGTATTGTTGAGTCTTGGGTCTTTGTGAAAAGTCTTCTCAAAAGAGGAAGGTTTCTCCAAAGTCTTTTTGAATTGGTTAAGGTAAGATTGTTTTTGGTCAGGATCAAAGAGTTGTCCTATTAATTCAAGAAGAAGGTCTTGCTCTTTGGTAAGGACATTAATGGTACCTTGATCTTCTTGGTCAGAGGATTGATCGGAAGAAGATGAGTATAATCCATCATCGCGGAGATGATTAAGACATTCATCATCAGCCTCAGAAGAATTCTCACTGTCTTCGATCAGCAGATTTTGGATTTGGTCAAGAAGAGAATCATCTATTCCTGAAAGGGTTCTAAGTCGTTTGGAAAAGCGACAATACTTCGCTATGTGACCAGGTTTATGGCATTTGAAACAAAGGTTATTGTTGGGAGCGGGCAAGGCTGGCTTAGTTGGGTTGCTATCACGCAATCTAGTCTGATTGTTGCTATGTTTAGGGTAAGATCTAGGTTTAGTTTGGAATTTTCTAAAGGGTTTATAGGGGGTCTTGTGAGGCTCATTTTGCATAAGCCTGTTTTTGGGCCTTTTGTGGGTTTTGGTGTTACAGGAAGGTAATCCAAATTGTTCACAGAAACTTCCCAAGTCTCTGCTTCTTTGGGCTCGATCCTTGGCTAAGTGCCTCATCATTTTATCCTGACGACAAATTTTGAGGGCGACCTATTGGATTTGGCTGGATAATTGACCGTAAGTGATGTCTTGCCAAGGAATGATATCATTATATTGCTCTTTGAGGTCCTCACGAACAAGGTCACGTAAAGATTTTGGTAATCCATCCAAGAACTTTTCCTTCCAGTACTGGAGATTACCATCGGCTCTAGAGTAGATCCTGGTCATGAAGGTATCCTTGTACCATCGATAATCTGTTAGGGTTTTGCACTTAAGGTTATTAAGGATTTCTGTGGATTTTTCTCGGAAGATACCTGGGTTTCCGACGAAGGTTTTGGCAATGGTATAGATAAGAGTGGCTACAGCATCAGAGATGCTTTCGCCATCATGAACGATTGGTTGATTATCAGAATCTAACTTAATGGCATGAAGAATATCATGTTTGTCATTCTCTTGAAGGTGCTCATCCCACCATCCTTTAAGTTGACCAGTAAAACCAGCAATGATAATATGAGCAGCAAGCTGGTCAGAGGCATTGTGGGTTGTCCTATAGGCTGTGGCAACCATAGACATTTGTTGGAGCTTTTTTAGGATATTGTATTCAGAATCCCCATCTATGTTCCATTCATAGATGTTGTTGCCATTATAGCAATTCTGAAGGATATTTGGCTGTTCTTCAAGTGCTACATCAGGGTGAGTAGCTCTCGGGTAGTACAACTTTTGGGAAGTCCTCCAGTTTTGCCGATTGCTGAATCTTAGGGGAGCTATTCCTAAGTTAGAAGGGACTTCTCGTCGCTTTTGGTGGCTGTTTTGTGATTCGGTGTCAGAATCTGTTTCTTTAAGAACTGCAACTGAGTTCTTAGTGGAGTGATGGGGAGGAGTACAAGGTGACTCCGGGATAGTGACGGGAATGGTAGCCTGTATCTCGACTATTTTGTTTTGGAGCTCCGTAATCTGATGACTAGTGGTGCTCTTCTTCGAAAGTTCCCTTTTATACTTCTGGGGAATTTCGTGGGGTTTAAATAACGGAATATTGGAAGATTAAGTAGGCTTTGAGAGACCTGGATTTTGTACTGAAGTAGAAGGCTGAGGAGATTTAGTCGCCAGATATTCTCCAATAACTTGTAAATATTTATTAGTATAGTTATTTTGTTCATAAATATTTTGTATGTCTTTGGCAATAAGAACATCTCCGTCTTTTCTTTTGAAAGGTGTAGCATTTATTGTATTTATGGGATCAACATGCACTTTAATCCCTCTTGCTAGTGGAAATTCAGAAGTGATATTCTCACCTTGAATTGTCTGCCAGAGTCTAGAGACATTTAAGGTTTTGGAAAAAGGATAATCAATTTTTTTGAAATCAGCATAAGCTTCAAACCATTCAAAAAATTCAATTTGTTCTTTTGCAAAATTTAAAAACTCATAATATTGTTCTTGGACCTCCTGTCTAGCAGATCCTTGAAAAGTTTGAAGAAACCAATTTTTTCTAGAAACATTATGAGGAGAGTCAAACTGGGCTCTCAACTTTTCTTTATCAATTTGGAAATCAGTTTGTAAAACATTTAATTCTGATTGTATTGAAGAATAAGTCGGCGATATAGTACCATCAGCTTTTACCTCTTGATGGGTAGTTTCCGTTGGTGCCGATTGAACAGTGTAATGAGCTTGAGGAATCCTGGATTCAAGATTTAAGTCTTGAAGTTGTGTGATAACTGTGGAGACCGAATGCCGAGAAGGCTGGTGGTCTGCCAAGATCTCAGTCGGGAGACTATCAATCCTTTGACTAAAGGACCTATTACTATTAGACCTTTGGAAGGAGATTGAGACTGTGCCACTGGAAAACTGTTGTATCCTAGAGACAGTCGTATTCTCCAGTTTTTTAGCAGGGGTGGCATCCTTGAGAAGCCAATTTTGGGGTAAACTAACCCTATTCCATGAAATGGGTTTTGGGATAGATAGATGGGACTTTTGCAGGTCAGTTTGGAAGAGAACAGTTTCACCTTTGTGAAGAGTTCTCATGGCTCCTGTGTTGAAGGCAGAATTCATGGCTTTATACTGAATTCTATAGATAATAGCTACTGGTTGGGTTCCAGCTTTAGTCTTAAAGTTATTGGTCTTAACATTAAGGGTTAAGGAGTCAAGGATATTTCTGTCTCTAAGGGAGACAGTGAAGTTTGGGAAACAATCAAAGTAGATTGGTCCACTGCAAAGACTAGTTTCGACCATTCCTAAAAGGGAGTCATCGAACTCAAGCCATCTTTTGTCTCTAAGGCATAGAAGGATAGGCGTGTCTAAACCTTCACGGGATAGAGGTTTGGCAGCAACTTGGACAAGGCCAAGATGTAAATAATTGTACTTGTGTTGTAACTTTTCTATGGATTTGGGGGAGATCAGTCGGATATCCTCATGATCAGAATCCAAGGAGATGGTATGCTCTACGGTTTTTATGACATAGTCACTTGTAAGGCTCCATCTACTTTTGGCATAGACATCACTAGTAGGATGCTTAGGGATCTTCCAGTTGTCTATGGATTGTTGGAGATCCGAGAGGTAGATCTCTTCTTTAATCTAGGAAGAAGAAGGGTTAGGAGAAGAGGAGGAGGACGAGGAGAAAGATCGGAAGAGGCTCATTGAAACGGCTTTAAAAAAGAAACAGAAATAAAAATGTATATGAAAATGTTAATGAGACAACTCCCGAGCGTCCTGATATCAAGAGGCCATCATTGGGTTCCATAAGGTTCATATTCAGAAAATATCTTTAGAAGGATAGATAGATCCAAATCATAATCTGTTACTTAATAACACATATATAATATATAAAGGATAAGTCTGGTGATTCAAAGTAAATCTGAAATTTTATGACCCAAAGCTTTGTTAAAAGCATCTGTAGAACTGTGTGCGTCTTCCCTCGACCTTTCACAGAATTACCATACAGCGTAGATCTAAAAGATCACAGTGTCATAATATTCCCGATCTACAAGAATACAGAAAAGAACTACCCGAAATACATTAAGGAGTGTTATGAAACAACAGATCTGTTTCAGATCTAAACTATACTTAAGCAGACATTAAAAGAATACTTCACCTTACTTCCCCCTCTGGCTCTGATACCAGAAGGACACGGAAGCAGATGCTAGAAAGTAGAAATTAAACTAACAATCTAAGGAGTAAGGGCGCATAAGAATGTAGAAATTAATATATATATATATATATATCTTAGGTTTTAATTATTATAATTTTCCCTATGCTTATTAAAAAAAACTACATATGTGTATGTATTCCTCCACTTGTAATTTAATATCAATGTTCCTAAAAAAAATATACAAAAAATTCTTAATAGGTTTTTACTATTAATTTTAAAAATCATGTGTCTTCTTCAAGAAAAATAAAGTAAAATGGATGTGTGTGTGTGTGTGTGTTAATAATAATAATAAGTAATATATCTATATATTTAATTTAGTTATCTTTATCTAAAAAAATAAATAATATGTACTACCATTTAAGCATTTCAAATTCCAAAATTTGCCGATCTAGATATAATTATAAAATTTAAAAAATTAAGAAAATCAAAATCAAAAAGAGGTATTGCCCCTTACTCATATTTATTTGCTTAAGTGTCATAAATGTCTTATATAAATATTTCAATTTAATTGGTTAAGAGAATTTTGCATGCATACTTAATAAAAAAAGAATCATGTGTAAAATGTTCTTCCTTTATTTAGTCTATAATTAGTTGTTCATTCTTGTCTTTTTCATACTAATCCTTCATTTGTTTATAATTGATTACATGTCCATCATGTTTTTTATTTGCAATTTCATATCATTGTCAATTATTATTATTATTTCATCATTGTTATAACATTTCTCTCTCTTGTGTTTTTTTCTATTTATACTAACATCATAATCATCATGATGCATTCATTGTTTAGTATTTTCATACATTCATTTAATTTTCAACAATAAATAAATTTACCAAATTTTATCTATTAAAGCGATGGAGCATGCTTTGGTTTTCTCTGAAACTATGGTTCTTAGATTGAGATGTGACATTGACTATCAACCTGTGAAGTCAACCCCTGCGCACATGCACTGTTTTAAGTATTTATACTTAACATTTATTTGAAATTGATGATGTTGAAATGAATAATGTAATATAGTCCTTGCTTGAAATGTTATAAAAGGACTTAGAATAAAATCCTACTTGTTAGGACGATTTTAAGCATAGTAGAGCAAAAACAGTCCATACAAGGTTAATCATCAGCAAGATTTCATCAACAAATCGAGGATGTATCAGACTCGCCCAAATTATCCTCTAATGGACAATTATCCGCTAATGGACAATTATCCTCTGATGGCAAAATATCAGCTGAAAGACAATTATCCTTCGACAGAAAAATATCAGCTGACAGATAATTATCCTCCGATGGAAGAATATTAGCTAATAGATAATTATCCTCTAATGGCCAAATATTTGCTGATGGACAATTATCCTTTGATGGCCAAATATCCACTGATGGACAATTATCCACTGATAACCATTTATCATCTGATGCTTTAATATCCTCTGATCCAAACATATATGTTAGAGATAAATAATGATGATGATGTTTAGAGAATAAATTGTGCATCTGTAAATATTTAAGGTACTTTATAAACCTTAATATATCTGCACAAGTTTTGAATCCACTGATGATCAATTTAGTCATCAGGGGATGAACTGCACTTCACTAGGCAAGTCATCAGTTGGAACTTCTAAAGGACTTAATTGTGAAGGGGAATGTCTGTTGTTACTCAAAATCACTTTAGTATTCCGCACATCAGACATTCCAAACGAAATCAACAAAGCTTCAGTGATTAAAACCATCAGGGGAATTCGTCAGGGGAACACATCCATTCATAGTATAAATACTGATACAAGGAAATAGCGAAGAGTTATTGCAAATCAAAATATTACATTCTTAGCGGAAGCTATTCTATTTCTATATTTTAGTACATAACATCACAACTTCAAATTATCTTCCTTCCTTCCTCAGCGGCTAACTCTGTAGCCAAACATCTTTGCTTTCCCCTTGTCAGAGGGTTCAACCTTTGGACCATAACCTGTGTACAAATTCCTCAAAATATCCATCGAGGGCTAAACCCGTTGAATCTGCAATCATACGGTATACAGCTGGCCTAACTGTGATCGCATGACCCCTCTTGGTGTGAACGTACGTAGTCACTTATAATTCCTCTAGGTCAGGTGAAGAACAAATCAGCACCTTTCCTTTCCTCTAGCCAACCATGTGGCATAACCCATTTAAGAGACATATCATTCTCATTTAATAGCACGGATATAAAATTGAAAATAACTGATAAATCAAAGCTCAGTTATATCCATGCACTATCATTCATATCATGCTAGTGAAATTTAAAGCATAGCATTCTCATTCACAAGAGCATTTGAAACAAATAAACAAAGCCTTGCACGCATATCGAATCAAATGATACTGCATTAAATTTAAAATAAGTATCAGATTGAATGTATATACTTGCCTCGGTCCTTTGCACACAATCAAATTCAGTTTACTTGTGAGTATAAGATTCTGTAAATCATGCATATAATATTTTAATACCTTAATAAGAATTATGAAAGAAAATGCATATGTGATGTCCTTAGACTTTTACTGTCTTAAATCTGACATAAGAACCCTTAAGGTTAAATAAATAACATCATAAAATAATTTTAAGAAAATAATGTTTTATAGTCTTGAAGACAGACTGTGCATCAGGGGATGATCTACTCACCGCCAAACTACTCGGAGAAAAGTAGTTCAGCTCCAAACTCAGTTGGCTATTGCCAAACTCCTTGGGGACTAATATCTTTAGCCATCAGAGACTAACATATTTTGCCCATCAGAGACTGTGGATGACGTCATCAAGGACTAAACTTAGCCTGTCGGAGACTAAGGGTGATGTCAACGGGGACTAACTCATAAGAGACTGATGACGTCATCTTAACCCATCGGGGACTAAGGTTGACGTCATCATCAGAGACTAATGTCATTACTCATTGGAGACTAACCATGTCTGATCAAAGACTAACATTTGCTCATCGGAGACTAACATTAACTCATCAGAGACTAATGTTATCTCGTCAGAGACTAACTTCATCATAGACTAATATTTACTTATCGGAGACTAACATTATCTCATCAGAGACGAATGTTATCTCGTTAGAGACTAACTTCATCAGAGACTAATATTTACTCATCGAAGACTAACATTAACTCATCAGAGACTAATGTTATCTCATCAGAGACTAACTTCATCAGAGACTAATATTAGAGCTTGTCTCCATTCCGATGGAAGACCTAACATGAACAAACTCAACCTAGGATGCCTCATAAACATGTAAATGCAAAGGAATATAATCCTTTAAAGTTTTATTCCTTCTTGAAAACTTAGCATACAAGGTTAATAAATCTTTGATGCTATGCACGAAAGAAACTAAGTAGAGTACCAGGTTTTTACCTCTTCGCCTTTGAGGGAGAAATTAAAGCTTGTTTGAGAATAATTTCCCGAAAGAAGAACTTGGAAATTTATGAAGATGGTAAGTTTAGAGAAAAACTTTAGAAGAGAAATTTTTAGAAAAGAGATTAAAATTTTACCTCTGAATGAGGTATTTATAGTAGGCTGAGATTAAGCCTTGAAATAAATTAATTGGTTAATCTGGACAGTAAAACGACTGCTCATCATGATTCTTAACAGGTAATACAAGTAACAAGCAGCTGCTGTTACACATGCACATCAGCTTCTTTCATTAATAACACATAAGCAGCTTACTAATCAAAACAACATATGTACATAAGAAATCATTTCCCTTACGTAAGCCATTCAAATTGTTCTGAATGAAACTTGCTAACCTCCACACTCATATTTCATAACATCAATCTTTGTTCATGCTTGATTAAATTACTCTCATACAAGATTTTGAGATTAATGCACTTCATATCCCTTTGATGGTTTTTACAAAGGAACTGAAGTCATTGAATTTTGGACATCGCATTGCCATTGAACTTCCATTATTCGTTCCAAATAAAAGAAATTGAACCTCCATGCATAAAATAAATTACAAAAAGAATTAATTAAATAACAAAACTCATTTGAAATTTTAGATTCTCACATGGATAGGCTCTATGGCACCCTAAAGACATATGAACTGGAAGTTCAACAAAGATCTGAAATGTCAGGGGATGCCAGGAAGCTTAAATCTGTAGCCCTGATGGCTGCCAAGAAGGATAAAGAAGAAGCAAGACCAAGTGTCTTGATGAAGCAGCAGTCAGGCGATGCTGAAAAAGAAGGGGACAATGAAGCTGACTCAAAGGAGGATGAGTACACTCTTGACGAGTTAGAAGAACTGGATGAAACTATGGTTTTTCTTGCAAAGAGGTTTTCCAAGCTAAAATTTCAAAAACCTCCTGGATCTAAAAGATTTTCACCAAAGAAACCTAGTAGTACTAAAAACTTAATTGACAAATCAAGAATAAAGTGTTACAAATGCAATGAGATGGGCCATTTTGTAAATGAGTGCCGCAAGGTCACAAAAGAGGGTGAATCCAGGGGAAAGGAAGCTGATGTGGATTACAAAAAGAAATACTTTGACCTTCTAAATGCCACCTAGAAGGGAAAAGCTTACATTGCAGAGGGAAAGGACTGGGCTGACTCAGATGAAAAAGAGAATGAAGAATATGCCAACCTAGCCCTAATGGCCTCATCCACTGACAGCAGCAGCTCACAAGTAAGTCTTGAAATTTCCTCTAACATGTCTAAAAATGATTGTGTTAAAATTGTTAAGGAAATGGCTTGTGAGATAAAAGATCTTTATGACACCCTAAGGAGTGTTGTAGCTGAGACTGAGAGAGTGCAAAAAATAAATGAACATTTGACTGCTAGAAATACTCTTTTAGAATCCAAACTCTCTAGACTTGAGTCTTGAAAAAGAACTCTCAAGGACTAAAAATCTCCTTGATTGTGCTGTTAAAAGAGAGGAATGGACCTCCAATCTTTTGAGTCAAGAAAGAGAAGTCATAAAGAAATGGAATGAGTCTAGCAAAAAACTGGATGATCAATTAAACTGTCAGAAATCTGATCCCAAGTCTGATTTAGGCTATGCAGAGACTGTAATAAAGCAACCTCCTATTGAGGTTGAAAATGCAGTTAATTTTGGAAAAAGGCCAATACAACCTATCAAATTTGTAAAGGCTGTAACAAAGTTAGAAAAAGGGAATGTTTTCCCAATGAGTTAAGCTTCCACAAGTGGTGGGAGAGGCAAGAAACCTGTTCTTGTCAAAACACTCAAACCCCCAGTCAAGAAAGAACTAGACTGTTCATCAGTGGATACACAGTCATCAGGGGATAAGAGTGCATCAAGCCATCTTAGCCCTTCAAGGGATAAAAGCCTATCAGGGGATAATAAAAAGAATAGGAATGGAAAGTTAGGTGTAAACAAAGCTAGTAATTACATCTCTATTCATGAAGCCCCTAGGAAAGTGTGTTGGAATTGTGGTAGCAATAATCATTTATCTTTTCAATGTAAAGGAAAACCACAGATTCTTTCTGGCACAATATTATATGCTGATGATTTATCAACTACTCAAGCATGCACTCCTAAGGGTAAAGATAAGAAAATTGTTATTAAATCAGAAGTGTATAATGTAGCTCCTAAAAAGGAGAAAGTCTTTAATTTGCCAAAACCAAAAGTCACTAATAATGAAAAAGTTGTTTTACCATTAACTGTGACTAAACCTAGAGGACCCAAAGCCATTTGGGTGCCAAAAACAAATTAAATGTTCTTTGTGTGTAGGGAAAATTCAAAAGTAGTCAAATCTGGTTTCTAGACAATGGCTGCTCAAGACACATGACAGGAAATAAAGCCCTGCTCACAGAGTTCCAAGAAAAGGTTGGTCCAGTGATCTCTTTTGGTGATAACAGCAAAAGATTAACTCTTGGTTATGGCAAAGCAGCAAATGGAGATGTCTCATTTGAAAATGTAGCACTAGTTGATGGGCTTAAGCACAACCTATTAAGCATAAGTCAACTTTGTGACAAAGGATACATCATTTCTTTCAAAAGGGATCAATGTTTGATCTCAAATGAAGATGATGGGAAGCTGATTTTGTCAGGAATAAGAAAAGGAGATCTCTATATTGCTGATTTCAACTCAGTAAGTGGAGAATCATGCTTCTACAGCAAGGCAACCCCTGATGAAAGCATATTTTGGCATAAGAAGCTCTCTCACCTGAACTACAAAACTATCACTGATTTGGTGAAGAGAAAGTTGGTAATTGGACTACCTCAAATGGAATTTATTCAAGAAGGATTGTGTTTAGCTTGTCAGCAAGGGAAGCAAAGGAAATCATCCTTTGTCAGTAAGGAAGCCATAATGATCAAGGTTCCAATTCAATTGCTACATATGGATCTCTTTGGCCCTGTCAACATTATGTTAGTGTCAAAGAAAAGATTTGCAATGGTTATTGTGGATGACTACACCAAATACACTTGGGTTAAGTTTCAAAATTCTAAAACAAAAGTACCTCAGCAAATCATTGACCATATAAAGAAAGTGGAAACTGAGTTAGGGTCAGTGGTTAGAATGTTGAGGACAAATAACGGAACTAAATTCAAGAATGCAGCTGTTGATGGATTTTGTGTGGAGAAAGGCATCAATCACACATTATCTACTCCAAGAACTCCTCAACAGAATGGTGTAGTGGAAAGGAAAAATAGAACCCTGATAGAAGCTACTAGAACAATGCTAGCAGAGGCAAGGATTCCTACTTATTTTTGGGCTAAGGCAATTTCCACTGCTTGCTTCACTCAAAATAGGTCTTTGATCAACAAGGCTCACAACAAGACACCATACGAGCTAATGACGGGGAGGAAACCAACATCAAGTTCCTACACGATTTTGGATGTAAATGCTTTGTATTAAGGAACTTTGGTGAGAACTTAGGGAAATTTGATACAAAGGCTGATGAAGCAATTTTCCTAGGTTACTCTCTGACATTGAAGGCCTTCAGGGTTTACAACAAGAAACTCTATGTAGTGATGGAATGTATAAATGTAGCTTTTGATGATCAAGAAATTTCTGGACTTGAAGACCCAGGTTTTCATGAAGAATTCAAATTTAAAAATGAAGATGATTCTGATTATCAAGAGTATGAAGCTGATGAGTGCAGACAGATGGAGAATTTAACCATCCCTGATGTCAATCCAAACACAATAGAAGCCCCTTTAACAGAAAAAGTTAATCTCCTGGACAATAGGTCAGGGAATACTCCATCAAGGGATCATCCATCAGGGCTTGCACCATCAAGGAATAACTTTAACCCTGATTTAAACAATAATTCAGGGGGAGTTTTCTCAAAAGCTGGGAGCACAGACTTTGGGGGAGGAGATGATAATCAAGCAAGTTCATCAAGATACATCTCTAATCTCAAATGGTCTAGGAGTCACACAACAGATTTAATTATTGGTGATCCAAACAAGAAAGTGCAAACCAGAAAAGCAACATCTAATGAATGCCTATATGCTTATTTTCTTTCACAATTAGAGCCAAAGAAATTTGACGAAGCCATTCAAGATGCAGATTGGATAATGGCTATGCAAGAAGAGTTGAATCAATTTGAAAGAAATCAAGTATGGAAACTGGTGCCTAAACCCAAAGACAGAATTATAATAAGTACCAAATGTGTATTCAAAAACAAGATGGATGAAGTTGCATTGTTATAAGAAACAAAGCAAGACTGGTTGCAAAGGGTTATCTTCAAGAGGAAGGGATTAACTTTGATGAAACTTTTTCACCAGTAGCCAGACTTGAGGCTATAAGAATTTTCTTAGCCTATGTAGCTCATTCAAACTTTAAAGTTTATCAAATGGATGCGAAAAGTGCTTTTCTCAATGGGAAATTGGAACAGGAGGTGTATGTCCAACAACCTCCAGGGTTTGAAAGTTCAAAATTCCCAAATCATGTCTACAAACTAGAAAAAGCACTTTATGGACTGAAGCAAGCTCCTAGAGCTTGGTATGACACACTGTCTAAGTTTCTGGTGGAAAACAAGTTCACAAGAGGTATCATTGACAAGACATTGTTCTTTAGACAACATCAAGGTCATCTGATCCTGGTTCAAATATATGTTGATGATATTATCTTTGGATCCACTGACACTAGACTGTGTGAAAAGTTCTACAAGCTCATGAAAAGCAAGTATGAAATGAGCTTAATGGGTTAATTGTCTTATTTCTTGGGACTGCAGATAAAACAAGTCACTGATGGAATTTATATCCATCAAACAAAGTATGCCAAATAACTTCTCAAGAAATTTGACATGGAGGACTCAAAAGTAGCAAAGACACCAATGGCCACAATAACCAAGATTGACCCTGATAAGAATGGAAAGAAAGTTGATCTGAAGACTTATAGGGGAATGATTGGATCATTGTTGTATCTAACAGCAAGTAGGCCTGACATAATGTTTGCAACATGTCTTTGTGCAATATATCAAGCTAATCCAAAGGCGTCTCATCTCATTGCAGTGAAAAGAATCTTGAGATATATCAAGGGCACTACAGAGTTGAGACTTTGGTATCCAAAGGAATCTGAATTTGAATTACTAGGATATTCTGATGCTGACTTTGGAGGATGCAAAATTGACAGAAAAATTACAACAGGGAGCTATCAGTTTCTAGGTGGAAGACTTGTATCTTGGTTCAACAAAAAGCAGCACTCAATTTCAACATCAACTGCTTAAGCTGAATATATTGCAGATGGAAGTTGCTGTGAACAAATCCTATGGATGAAAATGCAGTTAATGGACTATATACTGAATTTTAATAAAATTCCAATAAGGTGTGATAACACTAGTGCCATTGACATTGCTAAAAATCCGGTGCTATATTCCAGAACCAAACATATAGAAATCAAATATCACTTTATCAGGGAACATGTCATGAATGAAACCATTGAACTACAGTTTGTACCAACAATGTGGCGCCCCCAAAAATCCCCCAAGCCGGGCCCCAGACACTGTCAGCGATTTGGGTGACAATCCCCGAGATCCCCAGGCTGGAACCCCGGGCTGCACCAGAAAACTACAACACAACATCACAACAACAAAACAAATAACACAGCCAAGCATTAACAACATACCTGTGGGAAATATATTCCCAAATACATCATTAAAAAAATCTTGTTTTCCCAGTGAGATGGCCTAGAACTTGTAGAAGGGGGGTTGAATACAAGTTCTTACAACTTTTTCCGAATTCCTGTTCTTTAAGAAATTAACTTTCTGCGGAATATAAAGAACAAGATCAAAACTTTATAAACAATTGTTTTTATTGATTTAACAATTGATTACAAGTTTTCTAACAATCAAAAACAAGCTTTGATCGTCAGCTTCTATTCTATGTATATAGAAAAATATAACACTTTCAATTCTCTCTATCTATATAGACATATACAGCTTCGAATTACAATTCTGTAATTTATAATTACAGCTTCTAAAACTAAGTTTATAAAAACCTAGCTTCCTAATTCAAATCAAATACAATCTTTCCAATTGAAAGATTTCTAATAAGTTTCCTTGTCAGCTACGTCTTCAATAAAGTCTACGTGTTCATGGAAGACTTTCCTTCTTTGATTTGAACTCTAACTCCATCAGCGATTAAGTCCTCGACTAATCTCCGATAGCTTCTTTAATTAGTCCCTGATCACTTCGAGTAATCTCCGATGCTTTACAACGTGTAATCTCTGATGCTTTACTTCGTGTAATATCCGATGCTTTACTTCGAGTAATCTCCGATGCTTTGGCTTTAGTCTCTGGTGATGTCAGCATTTAATCTCCGAGGTATTGTTTTAATCTCTGGTGACGTCAGCATTAATCTCTGACTCTTTATTACAATCCCCGATGACGTAAGCTTTAATCTCCGATGACCAATCCTTCAATCTCCGATGAACAAAACATTTTAATCTCCGATGAAGGATTCTTCAATCTCCGATGGGCAAAGTCCAATCTCTAATGAACAAAATTTTAATCTCTGATGGACTTTTCCCTTAATCTCCGACAAGCCAAAATCAATCTCCGAAGGACTAATTAACTTAAACAACTTGTTGAACAAACTCAACGAGTATTCCAGCAGTACATACAAAAGTAATGAACCTATCTCTTTATTATAATGACTAAATTACAAACAAGAGATACTACTGCTAGCTACAAAACTAAAGTGTTACAAACCAACACTTTTCTGTACATTTGTATTTCTAAGTATTCTAAAGACAATCATCATCAAATGTTAATAAAACCTAACAAATCTTAAGGTCCACATCATCTTACAAAACCTCAAGGCTTGAAAATAAACAAGCTGCAGCGGAAACAAAACTTTAGATGGCTCATATGGCCTTACAACTTAAACATACTTAAGCAATTCTCTCCTTCCCTCTATTAGGGGACTCAGCCTTCATGACATAACCTGAAAAACATTCATAGCATTCCACATGAGCGTTTACGTTCAGCAAATTTATATTCATAAGCTAGAAGAAAAGATAATTCAAAAGCTTTAGTATTCATTGAGGTTGGGCGAAGCAATGCCAACACCTCCTGAAAAATCAATCAACATGTATCATTTAGGGTTCCCGAGTGATATCAAGGGGTTGACCGTCTCTCAATAAATCAAGATTCGCCCTTTACTCATCAGATAATGTATCACCTGACCAGACTGATCATTATCTGACTACCTTACATAATCAAATTTCATCCCAGCTGGTCAACCTGGTCGTGTGATTCATCATTTAACATACGTAGTCACTTGCAGAAAGCATATGGTCTGCGAAAAGTCTCATTACCGATGCCTTGCCTCGGTCTATCATTCTTTATCATCATTGGCCAGAATACCAGGCGAAAGTATTCAACAGCCCCTTAACTTTCCATATGGATATATCTTCTTGTAAACATTTTCTCAATTTTGAATAGCCTTAACGTGCTGAACAATTAAAAGCAGCGACTGCCAGCAACACATATTGGCATGCTTAACAATTAAAAGACAGTGACCATCATAAGCGGAACTATATATCCATACAGAAGTTACTTGGGTGTGCATACAAGTCCATGACTTGCAACACCCAAACATCATCTTTATCATCATTTGGTGTGCTAGGAACTTTAAACAACTAGCAGACACCCAATAACACATTGTTCAAACATCAACATTTTTTCACGCACATCGGATTCAATGATCGTACGTTACTTAATAATAAAAAAAATCATCATCATGCATAGGCATTAACATCATTCATTTACATAAATCGAATCAATAATTCTACGTAATCAGTAAGAAAGATAGTGGAGTGAATATATACTTGCCTTGTTCCTTAGCTAGATTCACTATACCGGTTGAAAAAGAAGGGGTTCTGTAAAATATCATTGTTGGTACAACTTGAGAAATCCATACTTTAAAGATGGCTATTCATATTAGAAAATGGTTATCAGGGCATGAGGTTGCCCGTCGGGGAAAATTTCACTCGTTAGAGACTATTTAACTCATCAGAGACTGCTGACGTCATCTTTACTCATCGGAGACTAAGGTTGACTTCATCATCAAAGACTAACATATATCTCATCAGAGACTATGGATGACTTCATCAGGGACTAAACTTAGCCTGTCGGAGACTAAGGATGACGTCATCATAGACTAATTATCTCATCAGAGACTGACGACGTCATCTTAACCCCATCGGAGACTAAAGGTGACGTCATCATCAGAGACTAATAATTCCTTCATCAGAGACTACGGATGACGTCATCGGGGACTAAACTTAGCCTGTCGGAGACTAAGGATGACGTCATCAGGGACTAATAGCATCTCATCAGAGACTAACAATATCTCACCAGAGACTAAGAACACCTCATCAGAGACTAACAACATCTCATCAGAGACTAACTATATCTCACCAGAGACAAAGAACACCTCATCAGAGACTAACAACATCTCATCGGAGACTAACAATATCTCACCAGAGACAAAGAACACCTCATTAGAGACTAACATCTCATCGAAGACTAAAAACATCTCATCAGAGACTAACAATATCTCACCAGAGACTAATATTAGAGCTTGTCTCTGCTATGATGGAAAAATCTTACAATAACAAGCTCAACCTAGGATACCTCATGAACATGAATATGCAGAAGAACGCAGCCTTACTTTCAAAGCTTTATTCCTCCTTGAAAACTTGGTATGCACGGCTAATACACTCGGACGACATATAAAAAGAAACAAACAGAGGAGAACTTGAGATTCTTACCTCCTGAGTTGACGAAAGAGATCAAAGCTTGTTTGAAAGTGATAGTCCAAAAGAAAGAACTTGAAATTAAACGGAGATGGTAGGTTTAAAGAAGAACTTTGGAAAAGGAAATCTTTAGAAAAGAGACTGAAATGTTCCTTCGAAAGAGGTATTTATAGTAGGCTGAGATTAAGCCTTGAAATAAAATGATTGGTTAATCTGGACGGTAAAACGGCTGCTCATCATGATTCTTAGCAGCTAAGCAACGTAATAAGCCTGCTGTCCTTCATGCAAATAAGCCAACTATTAAAGCAGCTTACTAATCAAATTTACATACGTACTCATGATGGCATTCCCTTACGTAAATTATTACATTCCTCAGGGAACTTACTAAACCAGAAAAGTGAGCTCCTTCAAGCAATATCAACATAAATTGCTTGATCTTATAATCCAATATCCAACAAACATAATCCTTTAATGGATCCAAAAATAATTAGACATTCAAAAACATCATATATTAACTATACACGTTAATATATATAGAGGAAAAAAAATATGAATAAATAAATTATTTATAGATAAACAAATTTTTCGGGTCATTACAACCAAACAAGCAGCTGACAGACATATTCACCAAGGCTCTTGATGAAGCCACCTTTTCCAATCTTGTGGGAGAGCTGCGAATGGTGAATTATGCAAAATGAAATTAAATATTCTTGCTAAAGACTGGTCAGAATAGTTTATGTAACAACTCAAACTATCAAAGTCCCAAGTTCTGGTATTCCTAACTCATCTCATGAATTTCTGATAAAATTAAATGATATATGACTATGTATGTTAAAAATGTAAATATGTACATATATTTGTTTGTCTTTCTTGTGTTTGTTTGTTTTTGTCTGATGCATTAGGGTCAGGATATTCGACTCGCGCATCAAGGTCAGGGTATTCGACTCGCGCATCGGGGTCAGGGTATTCGACTCGTGCATCAAGGTCAGGGTATCTAATTTGTGCATCAGGGTCAGGGTATATATATACAATGAACATCAGGGACAGGTAAAAGACTTTTGACTGCATCAGGGGATTGTGTCGAGTCTGTGATAATAATTCATCAGGGAATTCTTTTGTCCTTGATGACATGTCACCATAGAATTGATGCGACACCCTGATAGCGTGTTTTAAGGAGCAGTTTTCAAACGTCAAAAGGCGGGTATTTATACTCTCTCTCTCTCTCTTTCTGGAATACCTCAAAATATTTAATCTAACTCTGATATTCGCTCGAGTTTTCTTTTTCTTTCTCTCTAATATACACAAAAACCCTAGAACATCAGATCTCATACAACATCAATGGCACCCAGTAATGTCCAATATCTTCCAAGGAATCTAGTGGTTCCACCCACAAATTATGTGGGTTTCTCTAATATTGATGAGGTAAATGATTGCTTCAAGCCGATGATGAACTATTTACTTAACTCTAAGTATAGTCGAGCAATATTTACCAATGAAGAAATGTCTGGTGAAGCCATCTCTCAACTGTGGACAAGTGCAAAGTTCATGTACTCCACAATGAAACCTGAAACGGTAAAGGGAATCTCGTTCAAAATTTCTTCCGAAAAGGGCAAGATAACCCCTTTAAGGATTAATTCTGCACTAGGACTACCCACCCAAGATCTTGTGGAAGTACCATTTGATGTTGATCTACTTGATTTCTTGAGGAAACTGGGCTACAACACTGCTCCCAGTACAGTGTTAAAGTTTAAGGACCTCAAGCGGGTCAATGTGTAGCGAGAGATTTCTTATCTCTTCGACACCATCACAAAGGTGTTCTCAGGTAAGTCTTCTAACTTTGAGGTAATAACCTCATTAACCTTAAAAATAGCTTTTGCTATGATTAAAAATATACATATAAATATAGGAAAATTAATTTTTGATGATCTTGTAAATAAACTACGTAGTTTTAACTCTAGAAAATCAGAGATTTACTATGCTAGATTTTTGTCTATGATCATTAAAGATCAAATAACTAACCTTTCTTTTGAGAATGATATTTTTGTACAGACTTACAAACAAACAAAGAAATTGTTTGTGGAAATAATAAAGAAATCATATACCGCAGAGCCATTTGCACTCCCGTCGCATATGGATCAGGTATCTCGAACTATTCCTTCTACTTCTCAACATACTACCTCTTCTCTTTCAATTACTATGGCAGAGATCACAGCCACTTCTCTACCTACCCCAGTAGTACAACCAGTTTCAACACAACCACTCTCATCAACCCAACCCTTAGTCTCCCAAAAGACTAAGGGTACCAAAAGAAAACCCTTTGAAGTAACCGCAACAATTGTGGAGGAGCAAGGAGAGAGAGTGATTGCCTATAGGAGATTGAAGAAGAAAAAGGTGGCCACGAGTGTTACCCAACATCCAGACCAGGTAGTATCTTCTCAAAAGGATACTGCTTTTGATAAGGAATTAAACACATTTATAACTAGTTCCTCTCAAAAGGAATTCATTATTGAAAATAGTCCTTAACCAGGGACACAGTTGAGTGAGGCACATACACTGACCATAGCCCCTGATGAAACTAGCATTAGGGTCTCTGAGAGCCACTTGCAGATAACTAACACAGTGAGTGCACACACAACTTCTTTTGATGGATCACTTCCTCATTCAGTGATCCAGCCAACACTCCCTTCTACACCTCTTCCTTCTTTTTCTAATCCTCAAATTTTTTCAGATATCATGACACAAACATTAAGTGTTATGAGATCAGATTCTCCAATTTCTCAATTCATGGAGGAGCCAACACTCTCTGACATAGTGATTGAAAGTCAACACACTCAAATGGTTGATTCATTTTTAATTGATTCATTCACTGATGATCAGACAAGGGACATAAACACACTTGTATATACTAATGCAATAACTCTGTATGTCCCCCCACCTATATATTCCTCTCCCATAGTACATACACCACAAACATCCTCTCCTTCTCTTATCACTTCTGTGGAACCAAAAACTGTAAAAATACACTTGAACTGGCCATAATTGATGATCTCACAGCCCATAAGAGCCCTACTAAGACAATTTTGAGTGAGGATGTGAGAATACTTAGTGAATTGAGGCACAGTCAATCCTTGAGAGGACTTTGGCAAAAGGAGAGTTTGAGAGTTCTGCCTTAGAAGACAAAGAAAAAGGAGAGTCTATAAGAAATGCCTTAGAAGGCAAAAAAAAGAGGAGAGATTGAGGGAGATAAGGATAAGATCCTTGTAAATAAAGAAAATAGAGAAAATTTTGATACTAATACTGTAAATACCGCATCCTCTTCTGATAGGGATGAAGATGACACTCATATGGATGATCTTTTACCAATCCTAGGAGTTGATTTATTTCTTCAGAAAAATGAGATGACAGAGACAATAAGGTTACTAAAACAGGAGCTATCCAGGACTACAGATCCAGTTTTGTCAAAGATGCTCAAATCAAAAATAATGATTGGGCAATATGTGGATGTTGAAAATCAGAAACTATATACACACTTTACACAAAAAATCAACAATGTACAACAAGTTGTTGACTCTCTTGTTACCAGCCAGACCCTGCTAAGAATGAAGAAACAAGCTGACAATGTTGACAAAAAGCTTGCTGAATTCTCCACCAAAATGGCAAGCATGGAAACTCTGCAACTGGTAATGGCTGACACTCTACAACAAATTCTTCAAGTCACATCCCGACTCTCGACTTCCACTGATGATGCTATCAAAAATGGGGAGAAATCTTCAGGACCATCATCATCAAGGGTTGTTGTAGAGAAAATCTTAAGCGCTCAACCATCAAGGGATGTGACTGCTCTTGCTCCAAAACCCAAGGATAAGGGCAAAGGCATCCTGATTAACGAACCAAAGAAGAAATCAAATACTCAATTAGGGCCTAAGCTACTTGGAGATGCCATGAAGACAGCCCACTTTCCAACACCCATTGAAGCTGTAATTGATGGGAAAGTGGAGCTTGTCTTTCCTCAAGACAAGAAGCTTGTGGAAGCTAATGCACTATATGCACAACAACTTCAAGAGGAGGAGGAGAGGGAAACGACAAAGGAGAAGGAAAAGGAAGAAAAGAAGAAAAAGATTGTCAGACCAAGATCCTTCAGGAAACCTCAGCCAAAGAAATCTGAACCTCCCAAGGGTGCATCAGGGGATCAAGACAAAGAAAAACCTAAATCCCCTGATGCCACCAAACCCAAGTCATCTGAAGCCAAGGATCAAGAACCTTCTCTTATAACTATAACATATGGACAACCCACACTAGCTGAATCCCTGAGAGACGAAAGGCGCAAGAATCTAACATTTGTGTTCTCAATAAAAAGCATAAATGTCAGGGTCAACAACAAAAGGGAAAAGCTAATCACTATTTAACTAAAAAGTGGGTCGCAGTTCACAGTCACAATGGACTGGTTTAGGAGAATGGATGCTGAGCAATTGGGATTGATCCTGAATCTAATTTCAAAAACATCAGGGCTAAACAGAGACTTAAGGGGGATGATTGAGAGGCTGAGGAAAGCCATTAATGATGAAAAAAGCCTGCCCACAGCTTTGGAGAGACCATTAAAGCTATTTTATAGATCCACTGATGGGCAAGAGAAAAGTATAAGGATAAGAGACGTTGATGGACTTGACTTGGAGGAAGCGATGCATGTTCTAAACCAAATTGCTTATCATAAGAATGAACATGTCATCCAGTTCATAATCCTGCTATTACAAAGAGTGTTGAAGGAGATTGAAGAAACCAGAGCTGATGATGGGAATGCAGCAGCAGTAAAGGATATGCCACCAGTAAAAGGATTCAAAGAATATCCTAAAATGATCACAAACCCCATGGGTGTAGAATTCAAAAACCCAAAAGGGGAGATCATCACCTTTCACTGGTCACAACTTGTTGCAACTAATGTGCCAGAGATCATATGAGTCCTTGAAACTCTAGAATCAAGCACAAATGTCAACATTGTCAAATTCAGAAGACTTCTTCAGAAGGAGCTGGAACAACTTTTAGCAGGAAGAGAAGACAACAGACTTAGGATTCCCTATCAAAATCTAGATCAAAGGAGACAAGGCCTTGGAAGTGACACTTAACCTATTGAATCAAGTCATCCATTGCCCTTTGTTTCAGCTAAACGAAAAAGGGGATCCTGATGTCTAAGAGTGTATATTTCTGTAATAGTTATAGGAAATACATGTACAGTTATTTTCTTAATACATACAAATACAATAAATTAGTTCAACACAATTTTTTAATTTCTGTTGTTAGTGTATAGTTTTGTTTCTGACATCACCGTCAGTGTGTCAACTAGATTTATGGTTATCAAATTGATAATCATAAATAGGGGGAGATTGTTAGAGATAAATAATGATTATGATGTTTAGAGAATAAATTGTGCATCTATAAATATTTAAGGTACTTTATAAACCTTAATATATCTGCACCAGTTTGAATCCACTGATGATCAATTTAGTCATCAGGGGATGAACTGCACTTCACTAGGCAAGTCATCAGTTGGAACTTCTAAAGGACTTGATAGTGAAGGGGAATGTCTATTGTTACTCAAAATCACTTTAGTATTCCGCACATCAGACATTCCAAATGAAATCAACAAAGCTTCAGTGATTAAAACCATCAGGGGAATCCGTCAGGGGAACCCATCAGGGTATGACATAGGCAGACTAACCTGTCAGGGGAACGTGTCAGGGTATGGTAGTGGCAAGCCAAACTCATCAGGGGGAACGCGTCAGGGAATGACAGTAACATGTCAACCTATCAGGGGAATATATCAAGGTATGACAGTGTCAAGCTAACCCATCAGGGGGAATGCTCAGCACTGCATCAGTGGAAGCCATCAGTGTATATTTTGAGTCTTAACGTCAGGGGATCAAGAAGCACTTGGATAACTCAAGTGAAGTTTGAAGCACTGATCGAGTCTTAGACAGGACTTGTCATCAGGGGATCCAGAAGCACTGATCAAGTTCACATCAAGGCTTGTTGTCAGTGGATAGTTATGACTGCATACACTCGTCATCAGGTCTTACACGCAAATCAATGAAGCTTGTTATAAAAACAAGAGATATAAACTGGAAAGATATCTCTTGAAGTTTGGTGGTCCAATGATAACTCTCGATCATTAAATGCACGTAAATCAGGGGATGAAAAAGAAGCAATAAAAGTAGCAGCAGCCTGACATATAGTTCCTACAGGACATCGATGTGACATGTATGTGGCTAAGTTGAAAAGACCAGCACGTCTAAGCACGTGGGTTCAACTACTGATCTTCTATATATGCAAAAGAGTTCTCATTACACAAAGTATCAATCCAACGGATCAACCAACACATTGAAGCACACAAACACTATAGAGAAGCTTTGGAATATATCTTGAGAGAAATATTCAAAGAAAGAGTGAAGCTAGTGAGTGTGAAATTGTAGCTGTAATTCATTACAGAATTTGTAGCTGATTAATCACATTTGTGATTAACCAGATTTCTAGAAAAACCTCAAGTTTTAATACAACTATTTTAACTTGAAATCTTGGGTGTTTATTTTAAAAGTCATTAAAGTTTTTCTGATATTATAGCTATTTGCATTCTTGCTTAACAAAGTGTTTTAAGATCGAAAAAGTTTTGAGTATTTGTATTCATCCCCCCCCCCCCCTTCCCTTTCTACAAATACTTGAGCCTATTTTGTTCTAACAATATGTACCACTACTTCAAGATTAGTATAAGACAAAACAATGGCTAGTAAGTACAAATCTCCAATAACTCTTTTTCAAATTAGCAATTGTCATATTTTGGAGAAGTTATAAATACCAATCATAAATTTTATTTATGATAAGTGAACAACCAAGAGAACGCTCTGGCATTTGACATCCTAAATCCTTCAGCAAGGCAATCAAATTCACGAGCTTGAACAAACTACTGGCTATCTACTCAACAAGGAGTTTTACTTGAAAGCCATCAAACAAGATTTTATATATCTTAGAGAAGTCTAAGTGACTTAGAAGTCTCTGTGACTTGTTTAAAAGTTTGTGTGACTTAAGGTCTAAGTGATAGGTTGTAACAGTGGACTAAGTGTCCTTGTATAATTAAGTTATGCATAAACTTTTATAATGAGTGTCTTCTCTTAAGTAAGAAGAGAAGAAGAGTGGATAT
The DNA here is from genome assembly GCA_014636745.2 of Centella asiatica. Lineage (NCBI taxonomy): Eukaryota > Viridiplantae > Streptophyta > Magnoliopsida > Apiales > Apiaceae > Centella > Centella asiatica. The sequence goes on from CM025788.1 coordinate 22,259,211, forward strand.
AAGCGTTGTTGAACCACTATAAAAATATTGTCTGATCTCTTGCATATTTTCATTTCCACGATTATATTTGTTATCTTTCTTAAATATTGATTGCTTGTCTTACAATATTGATAAGGGAATTTCTTATTCCATTACCTTCCAAAATTCTAAATAACTTTTCTCAAACCTTGATTAAGTAAGGAAGAGGTTTTTAGTAAGAAAGTGTTTAAACAAAGTGAATTTTGAAAATCCTATTCAACTCCATTCTAGTATTTTTCTTCAGACCTAACACAACCTTATGGTATCAAAACATGGGTTCAGAAGATAAAGAGATTATTTTCAAACTCTTGGTGCACACATGGGAGTTCCTAATCTTTCCTTTGTCGATTGGTTTTATAAAAGAGTTCATTTCAAGATGGGATCCACACAACCAAGTCCTTAGCGTTGGCTCTCAAAAGTTAATGCCCACTTTAAAAGAGATTCAAACACTAACCAACCTAGACCATGCGCTTAAGTCACAGTTGGGAGCACGGTAGATAGATTTGCTGAGGTGTTAGGATTGAGAAAGAAGTCCATCAAGGCCAACATAATTGGGTCCAACACTTTGCCATTGACATACTTGGAGGAAAGGTTCTCTAGCATTGAAGGGTTCCACCAACATGCCTTCAAATATCAAATCAACATAGATCCATTGAAGTGGAAAGAGTTGAGCAAAAGAGCAATTATCATTTGCATTCTCTCTATGGTCTAACTTTCTCCAAAGCCAAAGCACTTTGACATAGGAGTATCCTTATTGGTCATAACACTCATATCTGGTCACACCATCATTCCAACCATCTTGGTCGAGACATTGGGGTAACTCTCACATTGTGCTTTCAATCCCACTCATGAATTCTATGGAAGTCAAGCCTTGCTGTACATATAGACTATTGCTCACTTGCTCCCACAAAATAGAAGAAATTGGATGGCTAAATGGATAGAATCAAACAGAATGAATAGGTTTTGCATCAAACCCAAGAAATGTGTCAACAAAGAGACATGGGTTTACTTCTTTGAAAAAATTCCTAAAGATGATGTGTGCATAGATAACGGCCTTTGCTCACCAAAATCTTATAGATTACATGTACTTGGACACAAGTTCATTCCCATCATTGGTATTAGAAGAATGGTGGCTTACAACCCATCATTGGTAGCCCACAGTTTGGACATTAACAAAGAGTTCCCATCATCGAAGAAAATGGTTTTCATGGTGTGGTCACACCACAATCCGAGAAGCTAATGAGAGAAGCCTACCAACTTTGAGGAATGATACAAATAACTCAAGGAGAAGCCATGGATGGATCTTCAAAGGAGTATAATGTGACAACCCCAAAATCCCTTACTGGACCAAGGCTTCGTCAAAAGAAGGAAAAGATATCAACACATCCATTCATAGTATAAATACTGATACAAGGAAATAGTGAACAGTTATTACAACCCAAAATATTACATTCTCAATGGAAGCTATTCTATTTCTATATTTTAGTACATAACATCATAACTTCAAATTATCTTCTTTCCTTCCTCAGCGGCTAACTTTGTAGCCAAACATCTTTGCTTTCCCCTTGTCAAAGGGATCAGCCTTTGGACCATGCCCTGCAAGGCATTAAGTTCAACAAGAATGAGCGATTTACACCCAGCAAGTATATAAACAAATTAGAGAAACAAAAATGGAAATGTTGATGGAAGTTCAATTCTGTTTATGAGGCTCAGAGAAACAATACTAATGCCTCGGAAATCTTTGAAGAGTCTTTAGGATCACTGATGATAAACAACGTGTAATCCTCCTTAAAGAAAGACAGGTATTCACCTGTGTACAAATTCCTCAAAATATCCATCAGGGGCTAAACCTATTGAATCTGCAATAATACAGTATACAGCTGGCCTAACTGTGACCGCATGACCCCTCATGGTGTGAACGTACGTAGTCACTTATAATTCCTCTAGGTCAGGTGAAGAACAAATCAGCACCTTTCCTTTCCTCTAGCTAACCATGTGGCATAACCCATTTAAGGGACATATCATTCTCATTTAATAGCACAGATATAAAATTGAAAATAACTGATAAATCAAAGCTCATTTATATCCATGCACTATCATTCATATCATGCTAGCGAAATTTAAAGCATAGCATTCTCATTCACAAGAGCATTTGAAACAAATAAACAAAGCCTTGCACGCATATCGAATCAAATGATACTGCATTAAATTTAAAATAAGTATCAGATTGAATGTATATACTTGCCTCGGTCCTTTGCACACAATCAAATTCAGTTTACTTGTGAGTATAAGATTCTGTAAATCATGCATATAATATTTTAATACCTTAATAAGAATTATGAAAGAAAATGCATATGTGATGTCCTTAGACTTTTACTGTCTTAAATCTGACATAAGAACCCTTGAGGTTAAATAAATAACATCATAAAATAATTTTAAGAAAATAATGTTTTATAGTCTTGAAGACAAACTGTGCATCAGGGGATGATCTGCTCACCTCCAAACTCCTCGGAGAAAAGTAGTTCAGCGCCAAACTCCTCGAGGACTAATATCTTTAGCCATCAAAGACTAACATATTTTGCCCATCAGAGATTGCAGATGACGTCATTAGGGACTAAACTTAGCCTGTCGAAGACTAAGGATGACGTCACCAGAGACTATCCTTAGCCTGTTGGAGACTAAGCCTGACATCACCAGAAACTATCCTTAGCCTATCGGAGACTAAGGCTAACGTCACTAGAGACTATCCTTAGCCTGTCGAAGACTAAGGCTGACGTCATAAAAGACTATCCTTAGCTTGTCGGAGACTATGGCTGACGTCATCAGGGACTAATTAACTCATAAGAGACTGATGACGTCATCTTAACCCATCGGGGACTAAGGTTGACGTCATCATCAGAGACTAATATTATTAGTTATCGGAGACTAACTATGTCTGATCAGAGACTAACATTTGCTCATCGGAGACTAACATTAATTCATCAGAGACTAATGTTATCTAACTTCATCAGAGACTAATATTTACTCATCGGATACTCACATTAACTCATCAGAGACTAATGTTATCTCGTCAGAGACTAATATTTACTCATTGGAGACTAACATTAACTCATCAGAGACTAATGTTATCTCATTAGAGACTAATATTAGAGCTTGTCTCCGTTTCGATGGAAGACCTATCATGAACAAACTCAACCTAGGATGCCTCATAAACATGTAAATACAAAGGAATATAATCCTTTAAAGTCTTATTCCTTCTTGAAAACTTAGCATACAAGGTTAATAAATCTTTGATGCTATGCACGAAAGAAAGTGAGTAGAGTACCAGGTTCTTACCTCTTCGTCTTTAAGAGATAAATTAAAGCTTGTCTGAGAATAATTTCCCGAAAGAAGAACTTGGAAATTTATGAAGATGGTAAGTTTAGAGAAATACTTTAGAAGAGAAATTTTAGAAAAGAGATTAAAATTTTACCTCCAAATGAGGTATTTATAGTATGCTGAGATTAAGCCTTGAAATAAAATGATTGGTTAATCTGGATGGTAAAACGGCTGCTCATCATGATTCTTAACAGCTAATACAAGTAACAAGCAGCTGCTATCACACATGCACATAAGCTTTATCAACTAATGACACACAAGCAGCTTATTAACCCAAACATCATACATACATAAGAGATCATTTCCCTTACATAAGCCATTCAAATTGTTTTGAATGAAACTTGCTAACCTCCACACTCATATTCTAACATCAATCTTTGTTCATGCTTGATTAAATTAATCTCATACAAGATTTTGAGATTAATGTATTCAAATTCCTTTGATGATTTTACAAAAGAAATTGAGATCATTAAATTTTGGACATCACACTTCCATTATTAGTTCCAAAGAAAAGAGATTGAACCTCCATGCATAAAATAAATTACAAAATGAATTAATTAAATAACAAAACTCATTTGAAATTTTAGGTTCACACATATAAAATGTGGCTAAGGGGTAGAAACTCGTCTTGGAAGAAATGGAGATCTCAACCTCCTTCATCACCATCACCAAACACCATAAAAGTCTCTGTTAGAGATAAATAATGATGATGATGTTTAGAGAATAATTATGCATCTGTAAATACTTAATGTATTCTATAAACCTTAATATATCTGCACAAGTTTTGCATCCACTAATGATCAATTTAGTCTTCAGGGGATGAACTGCACAACACTATGCAAGTCATCAGTGAAAACCTATAAAGGACTTGATAGTGAAAAAGGAATGTCTGTTACTACTTAAAAGCAACCAAGAATTCCTCACATCAGACATTCTAGACAAAATCGACAAAGCTTCAGTGATTGAAATCAATAAGGGGGACCCATCAGGGGAACCCATTAGGGGATGATAATGGCAAACCAATCCATCAGGAGAACCCATCAGGGGATGACAATAGCAGACCAACCTGTCAAGGGAACCCATCAGGGGATGACAATGGCAAACCAATCCATCAGGAGAACTCGTCAGGGCATGACAGTGACAAGCCAATCTGTCAGGGAAACCCATTAGGGGGAATGCTCAACACTGCATCAGTGGATGCTGTAAGTCTTAACATCAAGGGATCAAGAAGCACTTGGGCAACTCTACAACAAGAGATTCACTTAAATAAAGCATGAAACACTGATCAAGTCATAAACAGGACTTGCAATCAAGGGATCCAGAAGCACTGATCAAGTCCACATCAGGGCTTGTTATCAGGGGATAGTTATGACTGCATACACTCGTCATCAGGTCTTACACGCAAAACATTGAAGCTTGTTATAGAAGCAAAAGATATAACTAGAAAGATATTTCTTGAAGTTTGGTGGTCCAATGACAACTCTCAATCATTAAATACTCGAGGATCAGGGAATGAAAAAGAAGCAACTAAAGTCATCAGCAGTCTGACACATCATTTCCAAAGGACATCGATGTGACATATATGCGGCTAAGTTAAAAAAGCAGCACGTCTAAGCACGTGGGTTCAACAACTGATCTTCTATATATGCAAAAGAGTTCTTATTATATAAAAGATCGACCACCCAACATGACAACCAACAGAGTGAAGCACACAAACACTATAGAGAAGCTTTGTAATATATCTTGAGAGAAATATTCAAAGAAAATAAGAAGCTAGTGAATGTGACATAGAAGCTATAATTTATTATAGATTGTAGCTGATTAATCACATTTGTGATTAAACAGATTTCTAGAAAAACATCAAGTTTTAATACAACAATTTTAACTTGAATGCTTGTGTGTTCATCTTAATATTCATTATAGTTTTTCTGAACTTGTAGCTATTTCCAACAGTGTTTAACAAATTTTTAAAGAGCAAAAAGTTTTGAGTGTTTGTATTTAACCCCCCCCCCCCCCCCCCCCCCTTCTACAAACACTTGAGCTCATTTAGTTCTAACAGTCTTCGATCATCAAAGGGTTCAAGTGTTGGAAATTAAGTTTGCTAAGCTTGAGGAAAGGTTGGAAGAAAAGAGCGTTGAAGCGGATTTAGTACAAAGGCAACTAATGGAATTCACCAAGGAAAGAGATGAGCTAAAAAGAAGAATTGACACTATCATAACAAATACCAAGAGGCTAAGGAAAGATCTTAGTTTTGATACCATTAGAGAAATCCAAGACATGTTGTCTCCTAGAGATGTTTAGCTTTCATTTATTTATCTTGTACTTTGAAAAACATTTTCTATTAATAAATAAAGTTTGACAAATTTATTTTCATTGCATTTTGTCCAAAGAGTTAAATAAGCATTGCATTTGTTTTATACAAAATTTTAATATCTTTAGTTTCCAATCAGGATGGATCAATTCATCAAACCAACTCTCTTGGAGAAAGTGGATCTTGCCGAGGAAATTTTGTCCAAATTATCTGCTAATGCTCTGCATCAATTGGCTTGTGTCAACGAAGAGAATAAAGAACGCCTCGATTTCACCCCACTGCATAAAAATGCAATCCTCAAACATGGAAAAGAAAGAGACGAACGTCATCATCTGTTTTCCCAGTGAGATGACCTAGAACTTGTAGAAGGGGGGTTGAATACAAGTTCTCACAACTTTTTTGATTTCTTGTTCTTTTAGAAATTAAACTCTTCTGCGGAATATAAAGAACAAGATCAAAACTTTATAAACAATTGCTTTTATTGATTTAACAATTGATTACAAGTTTTTTTTAACAATCAAAACAAGCTTTGATCGTCAGCTTCTATTCTGTGTATATATAAAATACAACACTTTCAATTCTCTTTCTCTATACACATACACAGCTTCGTATTCCTTTTCTGTAATTTATAATTACAGCTTCTAAAACTAAGTTATCAAAAACCTAGCTTCCTAATTCAAATCAAATACAATCTTTCCAATTGAAAGATTTCTAACAAGTTTCCTTATCAGCTACGTCTTCAATAAAGTCTACGTGTGTATGGAAGACTTTCCTTCTTTGATTTGAACTCTAACTCCATCAGTGATTAAGTCTTCGACTAATCTCCGATAGCTTCTTTAATTAGTCCCTGATCACTTCGAGTAATCTCCGATGCTTTACAACGTGTAATCTCTGATGCTTTACTTCGTGTAATCTCCGATGCTTTGGCTTTAGTCTCTGGTGATGTCAGCTTTTAATCTCCGAGGTATTGTTTTAATCTCTGATGACGTCAGCATTAATCTCTAACTCTTTAGGTACAATCCCCGATGACGTAAGCTTTAATCTCCGATGACCAATCCTTCAATCTCCGATGAACAAAACATTTTAATCTCCGATGAAGGATTCTTCAATCTCCGATGGGCAAAGTCCAATCTCTGATGAACAAAACTTTAATCTCTGGTGGACTTTTCCCTTAATCTTCGACAAGCCAAAATCAATCTCCGAAGGACTAATTAATTTAACAACTTGTTGAACAAACTCAACAAGTATTCCAGCAGTACATACAAAAGAAATGAACCTATCTCTTTATTATAATGACTAATTTACAAACAAGAGATACTACTGCTAGCTACAAAACTAAAGTGTCACATACCAACACTTTTCTGTACATTTGTATTCCTAAGTATTCTAAAGACAATCATCATCAAATGTTCATAAAACCTAACATCATCATAGAAGGATTTTACTATCCAAAGATTGGTCTAGGTATTATGCTCAAGTTGCCTTCCTCAAAGAAAATGATGCTCAAAATGTGGGAGAGCAAGAGGATGTTCTCAAATGGGTCTATGAACATGGAACCATCGTAGCGTCAAACAATAGATTTACTTTGTTGCCTCCATTGAAATAGCAATGAGTGTACCACTTTTCAATTATTTGGACAAATGTGTTACATCTGCATTGCATACTTGGACATGCATCCTATATTGAAAACTTTCATGTTGACTTGACAATTGGATTTAGGTACAATGTTTACATTGAAGATTCTCCCAAGGGTTCTAAAAATCAAATAAAATAATTGCATGAACATCTTCATATGCAAACATTGGCTTCCTCAGGCCATAGGAGACCATAGAGCAGCTCATCCCTAAAAAGGGAATCAATCACATAAATGAGGAGGAAAGTGAGAAAAAAGTTGAGTCCTCTTAACAAGGCAAAAAGAAAGTTGAACTTGAAGATAAATCAAAAGGAAGGAAAGGCAAAGCAGAAGATGAAACCAGGTTCTCAGCTGATTTCAAAGGGAAAGACTCTAGCATCAACAAAGGAGAAAGTGACCTTGAACAGAAATTCATGACTATGCAGAAGGAAATGGATATTTTCAATCCAACATCCTATGGTAGCCCACAAAAGATGTAAGGAAACTTCAATCCAGACCAACTATTGAAATATCAAACAATGAAGTAATAGACTTCCTAGAAAAAATCCAACATCTTGAGGTAGCCCACATTAGAGATATAGAAGTAGCTCCCTAGAAGATCTCATTACTGGAACTGATACTCAACTTTGATGAGCATAGGAGGGTAATTGTATAAGTGTTCTCTAGAACTTATATAGCCAAGAAAATCTCTGAGAAAAGATTGGAGGATTTGATTAGCACCATGGTAAACAGCAACATAATCAGTTTCTGAGAATGATATCCCTCCAGAAGGTACATGCCACCAGAAAGCCTTATCTATGGTTGTCCAATGCTTAGGATTCGTTATATGAGGACTCCTCATAGATGGTTGATTTGCACTTAATATTTGTCCATATGACACACTAATAAAGCTGGGTATCAACAAAGAAAGAATCAAGCACTGCTCCGTGGTGGCAAGAACATTTGATGGAACTAGGAGAGAAGTAATGGGTGAAATCGACCAACAAATTCAATGTGACTTTCCAGGTTCTTGACATTGATTCAAGATACAATATATTGTTAGGACACCCATGGATGTATACTGTTGGGGCAATCCCTCTAGTTTAGACCAACAAGTCAAATATGTCATCAATTGTGAGTTAGTTACCCTACTTGTTGAAGAATGGAACAAGGAAGCTAATGTCACATATGTGGGCTTCAATACCATTTCCACTAGTTCTCATACCAAAGAAGCAGCCCATACTTCTCATTTTGATCCATAAGCCAAAGTTTCCAAGGAAATCACGAACATGGCAAAAGAGCTCATTAAAGACATTCAAAGAAAGAAAAAGACTTGGGGCAAAACTGCAAGGTATTCCAAAGCCCATTGAAATTCCCCACCAGAAGAACTCAGTAGGACTAGGCTATCAAGGAAAATGGAGGAAAAACTTCAGCCAGAAAATTCTCAGCATCCCTCCTATAAACAAGACTTTCATTTAAGGAGGAACTATTCAAGAGGAGGAATAGAGCATGTTTTTCCAGTGAGATAGCTGAGAACTTGTAAAAGGGGGGTTGAATACAAGTTCTTTGAATACTTTTCGAATTACTTGTTCTTTAAGAAATTAAATTTTCTTGCGGAATATAAAGAACAAGAACTCAAATCAATTTATAAACAATTGCTATATTGATTTCACAACTGATTACAAATTCTAACAATCACAACAATGTGATCATCAGCTTTTTTTCTATTCTGTATAGGAAAAGATACAAACTATGAAAAACCTATACAACTTCAAATTACTATTCTCTGTAAAACTAATTTCAGCTTCTCTCTTTAATTGATTTTTCAGTTTTCTTATTCTAAACCAATATTGATTTAGCTTCCTTATTCGAATCAAATACAATCTTTCCTTTTTGATTAGGAAGAGATTTCTGGTTAGTTTCCTTTCCAGCTACGTCTTCAATAATATCTTGCTTTACATGGAAGACAATCCTTTTTAATTTGAACTCTGTATCTTTCAGGAAATAAATCACAATTAGTCCCTGATGTTTCATCTTTAGTCTCTGGTGACGTCATCAATTAATCTCTGGTGCTTTCAGTCCATGATGACGTCAGATTGTGTAGTCTCTGATAAAGTTATTTAGTCTCTGATGCTTTAAGGCTTAGTCTCTGATGCTTTTAACCTTAATCTCCGATGACGTCAGCTTTAGTCTCCAACTCCTTTAGACTTAGTCTCTAATGACATAAGCCTTAGTCTCCGACAGTCAAAACTAGTCTCTGATTGATAAAATATCCTTAGTCTCTGACAAGTTTTCCTAGTCTCCGACAAGCCTTTTTGTAAACTCCAACGGATCAAATACACATTTTGACTTACTGAAGCTTTGATACTCCATTCCAGCAGTTACTTACAAATAAAGAATAATTGTATCTCTTTACAAAGAATAAATGAATTACAAACAAAGAGATAATTACTGGCTACAAAACTTCAATGTTACTAATTAACACTTTCTATACATTTGTACTCTAAGTAATCTAAAGACAATCATCATCAAATGTTCTAAAACCTAACAGAGCATGTATGGAAAAGAAGTTTTATAATCCATCCCACACATAGATTGAACTACTATTGAAGTAGAAGACTATTTCAAGTAGCTAAACCTGAATGAGATCAATGCCATCATCACTGAAGAAGAAAGCCACTCTGAGAAATCTTCAATTCAGCCAGCACCCCCAAAGGGAATCAAAAACTGGAAAGTCGAGCCACTGTCAAAGAAAAGGGAGTTTGGGTATCTTTAGTTATTATATTAGTGTTTAGAGTCATATATTACTATATTTAGACTCATATTACTATAAAAATGATGTCATTTATATTTCCTACTATGCAATTTCAATTAATGTTATCAACTATTATAAGATTATAAAATTAAATGTTGGATGTTGCTAATCTATGGATTTTAAGTTTAATATTTCTATTAGGTTGCCTTACTTCAATGCTTGCAAAACTTTTGATTTACCCTATGTGGAGGTCGATGATTATAATTTTGACATAGAACTAGACTTCAAAATTCATGAGAATAGATCCAGATGAGTCCTTTGAAGAGGAAAACATTCCTGAGGAAATCAAAGAATGGGTGGAAGACAAACCTAATCACAACCTAGAGTAGACAGTCAAGATCAATATAGACACTACTGAGAACCCAAAAGAGGTGCAAATCAGAGTTGGCCTAACAGAGTAACGAAAAGAGGAAATGACAAAATTTTTGAAAGAACATCAAGATGTATTTGTTTAGTCTCACGAGGACATGGTAGGACTCTCTAGTGAAATTGTAACTCGTAAACTTCCTATCAAGGAGGGATTCAATCTAGTCAAGCTAAAATAGAGAAAGCTCAAACCAAAATGGAGCCTTAAAGTTAAAGGGGAGTTCATTAAATAGTTTTAAGCACGTATATCATAATTATCTCAAGCTACCCAAAATGGTTGGAAAAATGGAGATCCTTATAGGAAGCACGGGGCTCCAATTTGAGTTTCGATACTACATTCCATCCCTAGACAGATGGCCAATCTAAGAGAACCATACTGACTTTGGAGGACATGTTATGGGCTTGTGGTATTGATTAGAAGGGTAACTAGGACAAACATATGTCCCTCATTGTGTTTTCCTACGATAACTACTTTCAAACAAATATTGGTATGGCACCATTTGAAGCATACAATGGCAGGAAATGTCAATCACCTATTTGTTGGGATGAGATTGGGGAAAGGAGGCTACTTGGTCTTGAGTTATTATAGGAGTCCACTGAGAAAGTTAAAGACATCCGAGAGAAGCTTCGTACTGCTCAAAGCCGATACAAAAGTTATGTTGATAACCTGGAGAAGACCATTAGAGTTTTCTGTGGGGGATCATATATTTTTAAAAGTATCTCCAATTAAAGGTGTGATCATATTTGGGAAAAAAGGAAAGCTTACTCCTTGGTATATTGGGCCATTTGAGCTCTTGCAGAAACTTGGAGGTCTTGCCTATCGTCTTGCATTAACGCTATCATTAGCAGGTGTACACAATGTTTTCCATGTCTCTATACTTCCCAAATATCAGTTGGATCCATCACATCTGATCAACCATGATCTCTTCCATGATCGATATGTACCAATTCGTGAGGACTTGTCTTATGTTGAACATCCAATTCAAATTCTTGATACAAAGGAGAAAACACTAAGGAATATGATTCTCCCACTAGTGAATGTGCTTTGAAAGCACCATAATGTTGAGGAAGAGACTTGGGAACGAAAAGATGAGATACAAGACAAGTATCCTTACTTGTTCAAGTTGGAATGATTTGGGGACCAAATCCCTTAAAGGAAGGGAGGATGTGATCCCCTCCTACTAATAGTTTAAGATTGTCTACCAGCAGTGCGCAAACACTTCATACATGCATATACATTCATAAATAGCATTTAGCTTGAAAGTTTATGTGTTGTAATGTGCATTAATTATTCTTTGTCAAGTCTTATGCCTCTACTGCTATTTCCTTCATCAGTGGATAATTACCCTCTGCTGTTATTATCTTCATCAGCAGATAATTATCCTCTGTTGTTATTCCTTCATCTGCAGATAATTATCCACTTCTACTGCTAATCCTTTATCAGTGGATAATTACCCTCTGTTGTTATTTCCTTCATCGACAGATAATTATCCTCTGTTGTTATTCCTTCATCAGTAAATAATTATCCTCTTCTACTACTAGTCCTTTATCGGTAGATAATTATCCTCTACTGTTATTCCTTCATCAGCAAATAATTCTCCTCTTCTACTGTTAGTCCTTCATCAGTGGATAATTACCCCTGCCGCTACTCCTTCATCGACAAATAATTATCCTTTTCTACTGCTACTACTTCATCAGTAGATAGTTACCCCTGTTGTTATTCCTTCATTAGCTGATAATTATCCTCTTCTACTACTAGTCCTTCATCGATGGATAATTGCCCCTACTATTATTCCTTCATTTGCAGATAATTATCCTCTTCTACTATTAATTCATTTATCAGTAACTAATTACTCCCTGCTTATTATTTTACTACTTTGATGAATAACTCTTCTATCTCATTGCAGGGTTTTTCATTAATGGTGGTACAAGTAGCCAACTTTGATTGTTATTCTTCTAAAGCAAGTAGGACCCGTATATGTACAAATACAATTTTCTCTTCTCTTCTTTTGCACTGGCTCGATCTGAACATCCAAAATTAGGGAAAATTTAGCATGTAAACCCTTATCCATTACACTTTCATAAATCAACCAAAGTTCTTCAAACCGACGAAGTTGATGGAGTCAAATAGTAATGTTTTTAGCTTTTCATACTTTACTAGCTCACTGTCTCTGACTTTAATTCTAGCTAGATCTGAATTCCTTCAAGTAGGGTGATTATATTATGTTAACCTATTTTTGACATGGTTGAGCTTATATTTCCATCTCATACACATCTTGATAATTAAAGTTGCACCATACTTGTACGGTTTGCTCATTGTTTATTTAGTATGAGTCTTACTTGTAAGGGTGCCTAAACCTTGGTGTTCATGGTTCTAGAGTGTACCAATGGGGTACATCGGACTGTGTGACACTGGATCTTCATCCTCCTCCCTATTGATCAAGGGATGGTTAAACTCCTGCTTTATGAAGAATCGAAAGGCAATGGAGCTATGATTCTTTTCATGGAACATTCATACTTGTACCATGTTATATTAACCCTACTTAACCTTTGTGCTAAGCCCATTATTTCTCATTTCCATGTAGGTTGAAGTAGAAGTGGAAAGGCTCGAGTTTATTCAGCTCATGCAAGGAAATTTTGGGTTTTGATTTTGAGGTGTAGCCTCATTTTGTTAGTTCTTTATGTATAGACTTTTGAGTTTGATGTATTTGGCTGAGACGGCCTAGGCTTGTACTGATCAGTTATCTACCTTATAAACTTTTGACATGTATATTAAACTATTTCTGCTCAACAAATATTTTCACAATATTTTAACTCGTTTATTTTCTAAAATCCTTGTATCGACCGTATGTCTCATCCGAATGCCAAGCTTGTTCTTGTTTGCGTCTCGGGTTGGGGTGTGACATATCCACGATGATTAACTCATCAGGGGATAAAGTAACCACCGCTGGTTTTATTCATCAGTCGATAATTATCTTCTGAAGAGTAAATTATCTTCTGATGCATCATCAGACTAAAATTATCTACTGATTAATTATTTTATCAACGAATAATAGTATCTCCTTTTTTTGTCAGCAGATAATTATCCATTGATGGGTATCGGGTGATAATTATCGACTGCTTCTTTTATTATGTGATAATTAACCGCTGATGGGTATTATAGTCTAATTATCTAATGCTTCTTTTATTAACTGATAATTATCCACTGATCAGTTATGCTGTCAGAAGGCAATTATCTACCGCTGCATTTTCACTTGCACAAAATTTTTAAGTAGTTATTTACCATAATTGAGCATACCTAACTCACTTACCAACCTTGTGAAGGTGACTTCATCTAATGGTTCGGTGAATATGTCTACAACCTGCTTATCAGTTGAAACAAAGTGCAGTTCCATTGTACCATTCATCACATACTCACTGATGAAATGATACCTGATATCTATCTGTTTTGTCATAGAGTGTTGCACATAATTCTCTATAATGGCAATGACACTGGTGTTATCACAATAAATAGGAATTTGATTATACACCATACCATAGTCCCTTAGCTGATTTCTCATCCAAAAGATCTAAGCACAACAACTCCCAACAACAATGTATTCTATTTCAACTGTTGAGGTTGATAAGATTCTCTAGGATATTAGTTTAAATCTAGATTCTCTAAGATATCAGATTCCAAGATTCAGAGTACCCTTGAGATATCTGAATATCCTTTTAACTACAACTAGATGAGACTCTCCAAGATCAGCTTGAAATCTAGCACATAAACATGTAGAAAACTGTTAGGAATTATAGCATTTGATGATGATGTATAATACTTAAAATTGTTAGAACTTGCTGATAAACATTAGTATATAAGTTTTTGTAGCTGATAGTTTACTCTCTGATATATGTAAAATATCATTGTAAGAGAGTAAGTTAAAGTGTACTTTAAGAGACTACCAGGTATGCATTTGGAGCGTTCAACAAGTCAAAGCCAGAGACTAAGAATAGTCTATCGGAGACTAAGAATTGTACTATTAGAGACTATTTTTGAAGTTGTAAGAGACTAATGTGAAGAGTCTTAATTCAAGTAGGAGTTTGATTCAACGTAGATAAAGAAGTTGTGTTGAAGACGGAGCTAGTTAGAGGATAAGTAAGTCATCAAATGATAAATGGCTTACCACATCAGATCTCTACTAGAGTTCATCATAAGATAAACTCTTCTTCATCAGCAGATATTGAAGATGACATATGGCTGAATGGAGCAAACTCCTAAGTTGGTTAGAGCTTTGAATTAAAATAAGGAAGCCAACCAAAATCCACAACAAAGTCACAATCAGGATTAAAAAGGTTGGCAAACTGCTCCGAATCAAGTTTAGATTGTCAAAATTCATGCAAATACCTAGATTCAAATCAGATGAAAAGGAAAGATATATCTCAAGATCTATCAGATAAAAGAAAGATCTCTGGAACATATAGATACATTGCAATATCCAAATGATATATCAGAGACACAAAGATAAAGATATATATAGTCATTACAGTATACAAAAACAATATATATATTATAGAATAGGATAAAAAATAGAGAAAGAGAGATTATTCAGTTTATTCATTCAATAATAACGCAACAAAATATAAGAGATTTTGGAAAGCAAGTTTTCATAACTTGAGAAGCTAGAAATTATTTTCTAGATAGCAACTATTCATTTTTTTAACAGGTTTTTCAAAAGCTGGTATCAATTCTTGATAATTCTTAATAACCAGATTGTAATTTCATATTCAAAATCAATAAAAGTCATTATTTATTGATTGATACAATCTGTTGTGTTTTCATTTGGGCAATTTATCTACATATTATATTATGATCTTTACATTGGAGAAAAAATTTGAGAATTGTATAAACCCCCCCCCCCCCCCCCCCACTTACCCATCCGGGAATAACAATTGTTATTAGAGCCTTCTTGTTGACATACATACTAGACGGATCAAGATGAGTAGTAAAAGTGGTAATGTAAAGATCCCACTATTGGTGAGGGAGGAGTATTTCTTATGGAAGAGAACGATGTACATGCATCTAAAATCTACAGATCCTTCCTACATAACAATCTTAGAAGAACGACCTTTTAAACCAGTGAAGCTTGTTCCATTAGCAATAATAGATGGTCAAATTGTCCCTAAGCATACAATCCCCAAACTCCCAAAAGATATGACAGTTGAAGAAAAGGAAGACTCCGTGAAGGATGCTAAAATTATGATTATTCTCTATAATGGTTTGGACAATGACATGTTTAACATTGTCATTAATTGTGAGTCTGCCAAAGAGGTTTGGGAGACAATACAAATGTTGTGTGAAGGGACTAAGGAAGTGAGGGAGAATAAGCAATTCTTGTTGTTCCAACACTATGAGTTGTTACAAGCAAACCTAGTGAATCATTAACAAGTCTATTTGATAGATTCAACAGGTTGATCAATGATTTGAGGATCTTTGGCAAAACTTATACAAATAAGGATGTGAATCTAAAATTTATAAAGGCATTACCAAAGAGCTAGGATGCCAAAATCACAGCCATAAGGGAAGCCAAGGACATGAGATCTGTGTCATTGGAGAAGCTCTATGGGAACCTCAAGATTTATGAGTTAGAAGTTCAACAAAGAGAAATTTTAAGTCAAAACCATAGAAAAGAAAAATCAATGGCACTTATGGCTATAGGTAAGAGCAAGAAGCTTCATGGGAAGGTAGTTCTCATTGAAGAAGAGAATGAAACTAAGGCAAGTGGAGCTGAGAGTATAGATAGTGAAGATAAAGAGATCTATACTCTAGAGGAACAGGAGGCTATTGATGAAGCCATGGCCTTCTTGGCAAGAAAATTCAAGAAGATGAGATTCAAGAAGGGCAAGGACTTTAGAAAGACAGTACCAACAAATAAGCATGTTCAGTCTTGTGCTATTGATAGATCAAAGATCAAATGCTACAACTGTCAAAACCCTGGACACTTTGCAAATGATTGCAACAAACAAAAGTCTGTCAAATAGACTAAAGAAATCAAAAAGGATGATGACTACTGCAAAAAAATATATTTTGAAGTCATCAACAAGAAGAACAAAACATTCATTGCAAAGGGAAACGACTGGGCAAATTCAGATCAAACAGACGATGAGCAATTTATCAATCTTGCACTGATGGAAATATCATCTGATGGAACCACAGTTGGATCAAGCGCCTTGCCTCAGGGCACTAAGGTAAAACCTGACCTCTTTAACATGTCCCTTTCAGATTGTAAAAAAACACATAAAACAAATGTCAACTGAAATCTACAATCTGTATGCAACATTAAGGTCTTCTATAAAAGAGAATGAAAGAATTCAAAAGGTTAATGATCTATTATTTTCTAGCAATGCCTTAATAGAAATTGAACTAATCAATTTAGATGAGGTTAAAGAGGAGCACCAAAAAACTAAGGAGAGATGTGCTTGTTCCTTGGAAATAGAAGAATGGCTTAGAGCTAAACTAAAAGAAGAGCAAGATCTCATAAAGGAATGGACCAATTCCTCTAAGATAGTGAGGAAAACCATAGAAAAATATAGTACTAGTCAAATTGAGGGACTAGGCTATAACAAGGTCCAAGAAAACCAATCAGTGATTGAGGAGTTGCCAATTACTAGAACTAATGAAGCTAGTACTAGCAAAAGTATTCCAATAGCTATTGTCCACACTTTTAAGAAAGTAAAATTTGTCAAACTAGTGGCTATTAAGGAAAAAGCTAAGGAGAAGGTGCTAGAACAAAGAGTGATTCAGCTAGAAAAGAAGTTAAATGAGTCAAAAGCCAAAACCTCTTATTAGAAGAAAATTCACTCATTAGAGGATATAAAGAAATTTCACTCATCAGAGGATAATAAACTAAAGAAGAACAAGAATGGTAAGGAAGGAATTAACAAGTGTACTAATTATTGTTATTCCTTGTAGTCTCTGATGATCACCTGCAATCTCTGATGGTAGCCTTTAATAGTGCAATACTGCAGGTTCTAGTACAACTTGAAGTTCTAACAATTCTAAGTATTATACATCATCATCAAATGTTATAATTCTAATAATCTCCCCCTATTTATGATTATCAAATGATAAGCATAAATCAAGGTTTGATAATGGTGTCAAAACACAACCTTATAACATTTCTTACTTAGAATTGAGATTAAAGATGTGTAAACACCATTATACTAGTTATGTTCTACTAACAATGATGACTAACATTAATAGCCTTGTTTGCTTTCTGCAAATTCTTTAAACTCAGCCATCAATCTATTAACATTTTTGACAATTCTCCCCCTATCTTTAATAGAATTAGAATTACTCTGTACTCCTCCTAACCTGATCATTCTCCTCTTTTTGACATCAGCATCTTAATGTTGAAGGGTAGAAATGGATATATTAGGTTGACTAGTAGGAAGAAATGTTTCAGGTCCTGAATGTCCTTTGAACTAGGTTCTTACTATTCTCCCTCTTTGAATGTCTTTTGAATTTGTAGGAAGATTAGTAAGAAAATACCAATTGTTATCCCCAGATGAATAATTGTAGAAGGGGGGTTGAATGCAATTTTCAAAGTTATTCCCAAATGTTAAGATCTCAATACAATATGAAGATATATTATAGAAATGAAAACACAACAGATTGTATCAATCAATAAAGAATGGCTTTTATAGATTTTGAAACTGAAATTACAATTTGGTTATCAAGAATTGACACTAGCTTCTGAAATATGTTCAAGTATGAACAACTGCTATCTAGAAAATAATTTCTAGCTTCTCAAGTTATGAAAACTTGCTTTTCAAAATCTCTTAGATTTTGTTTCATATTACAGAGTAATGATCTGAATAATAAAACTCTCTCTATTTTGTAAATTCTATTCTCTTTTATAGAACACCTTAATGTTGCATACAAATTGTAAATTTCAGTTGACATTTTTTTTTATTACAATCGGAAAGAGACATGTTAGAGAGGTCAGGTTTTACCTTAGTGCCCTAAGGCAAGCTGTTGGATCCACTATTCTGACTCATCTTGATCATCTAGTATGTATGTTTACAAGAAGGCTCTGATACTAATTGGTATTCCCTTGTAGTTTCTGATGATCACCTGCGGTCTTTAATGGTAGTCTCTGATAGTGCAATACTACACGTTCTAGTACAACTTCAAGTTCTAACAATTCTAAGTAATATACATCATCATCAAATGCTATAATTCCTAACAATTATTCTCCTATCATTAATGCTCCTAGGAAAGAATGTTAGAAATGTGGGAACCCTAACCACTTTGCCTTTAAATGTCAGAGTGCGCCTAAGAACATACCTGCTAAAGATTTATCCTCTGATAAGAAGAAATTAACTATTAAGAACCAATTGCATGTTAAAAAGGTTAAAAATAGTTATGTGAAACCTCATCAAAAGTTAATGGTAAAATCTGAAGCACCTAAGGCTAAGAAGAAAGTAATTTCTTTTTTGCAATAGGTGAAAAAGGAAGCTAAATCTGAAAAGCCTTTAACACTTCCTATGTTAACTACTACAAATATCAATGGATCAAAGCATGTTTGGGTTGCAAAATTAACTTAGTTATTTATTGGGTACAAGGCATGAACAAACAAGTTTCGTTTTTGGATAGTGGTTGTTCACGACGCATGACTGGAGATAAGACTCTGCTGACATAGTATGAGAAAAGAGCTGGCCCAAGTGTTTCCTTTGGAGATGACAAAAAAGGATATACCTTAGGATATGGCGAAGTCACAAATAGAAATGTCATCTTGGAGAGTGTAGCACTAGTTAAGGGTCTTAAGCATAACTTGCTTAGTATCCGCCAACCGTGTGACAAAGCTTATCATGTTACTTTCAAGAAGAACTATGTTTGATAAGTAACAACAAAGATGGAAAAATATCTCTAATTGGAGTTAGGAATGGTAACCTCTATATAGCTGACTTTGGCTCATCAAATAAATATCAATCTATAGGCTTTTATGGTAAAGCATCAGTAGATAAAAGTTGGCTATGGCACAAGAAGCTTTCTCACCTGAACTTCAAGATAAAGTGGATTAGTGATAGGACTTCCACAATTGGAATACACTCAAGATGGTTTGTGTGGAGACTATCAGAAAGGGAAGCAAAAGAAGACTTCCTTCAGGTGCAAAGAGATATCATCAATTACAAGTCCAATGCAAGTACTTCATAAGGATCTATTTGGACCTATAAATATTATGTCTATCTCAAAGAAAATGTCTGCTATGGTGATAGTTGATGATTTCACCAAATACACATGGGAAAAATTTTAGCATGCCAAGGATGAAGCAGCTCAGTTGGTGATTGAACACATCAAGAAAGTGGAAATTGAATCTGGGTTGACTCTCAGAGTTCTTAGAACTAAAAATGGAACAGAATTCAAGAACTCCAAAGTTGAATGTTTCTATGTGGACAAAGGAATATCTCACACATATTTTGCTCCAAGAACCCCTCAGTAGAATGAAGTAGTTTAAAGGAAAAATAGAACTCTAATTGAAGCTGTAAGAACCATTCTTGAAGAAGCCCAACTGCCTATATATTTTTTGGGGGGAGGGTGAAATAAACAAGAAAAAGAGAACAGTGAGAACCCTTGAAGACTACTTAATATCTTCTCAAAAGGATACTGAGTCTAAAAGGAAAAAGCACATCTCCATGATCACATCTATAAATACATTTCAGAGAAAGAAAAAGAAGTAGGTCATGATCACTGATCAACCTGTCACTAAGTGCACACACAGGGTCTCACGTTGATGCTTCTCTTTTCTCTATTCAAGAAGAGCAACTAATATTCAAATTCTACCCTTATTCTCTCCTTGATATTTCTTTAAAACAATGGAAATCTAATAATTCCATTGGTTTTAGATTTTTTTGATAGTTCAATCATTAGGGAAGCCAACTCCTGAAGCTAAAACACAAATAACAACTTTCAACTCATTAGTGGATGCTACAAATGTTATTTCTCAAAACATCCACCGATGCTTAATACTTACTTTTTACACTTCCTACAGCGCTCTAGGTTATACACAACTAAATGTTTAATATTTTTTTTGTTAGCCTGAGACAATATTTAATGAAAATCAAATCTCATATCTAAAAAAAGGTGAGGAAGAGAGTTTTGTGCAGAATAAAGAAAATAAGTGTGAGAGGCTGACTTACAAAGTTAGGAAAGAGGAAAGGGTGTGAGCAAGGATGAGATCCTTGAAGAAAATAGTAGAGAGAAATATTCACACACTACTACTTTTGCAACTCATGTATTCTCTGATCACCATTCTGATCAGACATCAGAGGATAATGAGAAAAGAATTACTTCAGGAGATGCAGAATAACAATTGCTAACTGACATGTCTAATGAGGACATTATCAAGACAACTGTCAGATCTCACAAACTACAAATAAACTTGAATAAGAAATTGTGGATGTTTGGTTGGATGCGAACAACACAAGAGTATTGGATGATACAATAGCACACCTCATACCAAAGTATTTAATCAACACAAGGATCAACTATAGTTGTACTCACAAGATGTTTATGAAGCATTGATCAACACAAAAAATAGAAACATGAAGCTTCAATACTTCATGATCAATGGTATTCAAACTGAGCTTAAAAATGTCAAGGAACACAATTAGTATTCTTACTAATCTTCCTAAAAATTCGAAAGACATCCAAAGAGGGAGAATAGTTAGAACATAGTTAAAAGGAAATTTGTGAGTTGAAACATTTATTCCTGCTAGTCAACCTAATCTGTCCATTTCTACCTGTCAACATTAAGATGTTGATGTCAAAAAGGGGGAGAATAATCAGGTGAGGAGGACTAAAGAGTAATTCTGATGAAGACAGGGGGAGAATTTTTAAAGATGTTAATTGATTGATGGCTGAGCTTGAAGAACTACAAAAAGCCAACAAAGTGATTAATACAGTCATAACTGCTAGTGAAACAAAACTGGTGCAATGGTGTTTACACATCTTTAGTTTCAATTCTAAGTACTGTTACAAGTTCGATGTTTTAACATCATCATCAAACCTTGATTTATGTTTATCATTGATAATCATAAATAGGGGGAGATTGTTAGGAATTATAGCATATGATAATGATGTATAATACTTAGAATTGTTATATGTAAGAGACTATCAGGAATGCATTTGGAGAGTTTAACAAAGCCAAAGTCAAAGACTAAGAATTAGTCTATCAAAGACTAAGAATTGTACTATCAGAGACAAAGAATTGTACTAATATATTAGATATATAGAGATAAAGATAGAGATAGTCATTATAATATGCAAAAACAATATGTAGATTATAGAATATAATAAAATAGAGAGAGAGAAAGAGAGAGAAAGAGAGAGAGATTATTCAGTTAATTCATTCTGTAATAAAGCAACAAAACCTGAGAGATTTTGAGAAACAAGTTTTGATAACTTGAAAAGCTAGAAATTATTTTCTAGATAGTAGTTGTTCATTTTTTTTAATAGGTTTTTCAGAAGCTGGTATCAATTCTTGATAACTAGATTGTAATTTCAAATTCAAAATCAATAAACGTCATTCTTTATTGATTGATACAATTGGTTGTGTTTTCATTTCTATAATTTATCTAAATATTGTAATATAATCTTTACATTGGGAAATAAATTTGAGAATTGTATTCAATCCCCCCCCCACCCCCGCCCACCCCCACCCAACCCCCTTTATACAATAACTCATCCAGGAATAACAAAAATATTATATCTGGTCTACTAGCAGTAAGATATAAGAGTGAGCCTATCATCTCTCTATAACTTGATATATCAATTTTCTTTCCTTTTAAATCTATATTAAGTTTAGGGGATGTAGCCATGGGTGTTTAGCAGTTGAATCATCTTTTAAATTAAATTTTTTTAAAAGATCTTTGATATATTTTGATTGACTGATAAAAATATCATTATTGGTTTGTTTAACCTGTAGACCTAAAAAGAAGTGTAATTCATCCATAATGCTCATCTTATATATATTTTTCATCAGTTTTGAGAATTTAACACATAATTTCTCATTTGTAGACCCAAATATAATATCATCTACATAGACTTGAACAATTATAATGGCACTGACATATTTTCTATGAAATAAGGTTTTATCTACAATACCTCTTGTAAAATGATTTTCAAGTAAAAATTGAGATAAAGTATCATACCATGCTCTTGGTGCTTGTTTAAGTCCATAGAGTGCTTGGTCTAACCTGTATACAAGATTGGGAAACTTCTGATCTTCAAAACCAAGAAGTTGCTTAACATACACCTCTTCTTGTAATTTTTCGTTCAAGTAAGCACTCTTTACATCCATCTGGTACACCTTAAAGTTAGCATGAGCAAGATAAGCAAGGAAATTCTAATTGCTTCAAATCTTATAACTGGTGCAAAGGTTTCATCGTAGTCAATCTCTTCTTCTTATGAATAACCTTTTGCAACCAGTCTAACCTTATTCTTTGTCACTGTACTAGTTTCATCCAACTTATTTTGAAAGACCCATTTAGCACCAATGATAGATTTATTACTTGGTTTTGGCACTAGTCGCCAGACTTTGTTTCTCACAAATTGATTGAGTTCCTCTTGCATAGAAATCACCCAATCAGCATCTTTTAGTGCATCTTCAACTTTCTTATGTTTCGTCTGTGATAAAAAGTTGAGGTAGAAACACTCATTCTGAGTAGCACTCATAGTTTTAACACCTTCAGTTGGATCTCCTATGATTTGCTTCATAGGATGATCTCTAGTCCATTTAACCTGTGGAGGAAGTCTTCTTGAAGAAGAAGCTTCATTACTTCCTTGTTCTTCATGGTATAGAGTGCTCTCAACTTCTTAAGAAGATCCCCCTGAATCAGTGGGTATTTCTGGATTGGAGTTTGAAGTATCATCTAATTCATTATCCACTAACAATGGATTATCTATTGATGTAGTATCCTTTAGTGAAGCATTATCCATTTGCAAGGTAGCTTTGTGGGGTTTAGCTTCATCATCTAAAAATTCCAAAAGATCTAGTTCATCTTCATTCTCAAACCTTAGGATCTTATGATTTCATTCATCTTGCATCCTAATTATTTTCTGAGAATCAAATGCAACATGAATATATTCCATTACAATGTGCAACCTAAGGATGTAGACTCTATATGCTTTGCTTCTTAAAGAATAACTTAGGAAAATTGTTTCATCAGCTTTAGGGTCAAACTTTCCTAGATTATCACCTTGATTCCTCAACACAAAGCATCTACCACCAAATACATGAAGAAATTTGATTGTTGGTTTTCTGTTTGTCCTAAGCTCATATGGAGTTTTGTTGTGTGCTTTGTTGATCAAGGTCCTATTTTTAGTGAAACATGCAATTGACATTGCTTCAGCCCAAAAGTAGTTAGGCAATTTGGCTTTTTCAAGCATTGTTCTAGTAGCTTCAATTGGAATTCATTTTGTTAAAAGGTTCTTGGAGTAGAATATGTGTGTGATATTCCTTTGTCCACACATAAACCTTCAACCCTGGAGTTTTTGAATTCTATTCCATTGTCACTCCTAAGAACTCTTGCAGACAACCCAGATTCTATTTCTAATTTCTTGATATAATCAATTACCAACTAGATTATTTCATCCTTGGCATGCTAAAACTTTTTGCATGTGTATATGGTGAAATCATCAACTATCACCATTCTATACCTTTTTGTTTAGATAAACATAATGTTTACATGTCTAAAAAAATTCATGTGTAATAAATGTATTTGACTTGTAATTGATGATATCTCTTTACTTTTGAAGGAAATCTTCTTCTGCTTCCCTTTCTGACAGGCTCCACAAAAACCATCTTGTGTGTATTCCAGTTGTGGAAGTCCTGTCCCTAAGCCTTTCTTCACCAAGGTGTTGATTGTCTTGAGGTTCAAGGAAGAAAGTTTCTTGTGTCATAAACAACTTTAATCCACTGATGTTTTACCATAAAAGCATGTAGATTGATCTTTACTTGATAAACTAAAGTCAGTTATGTAGAGGTTACCTTTTCTAACTCTAGTTAGATCTATTTTTCCATCTTTGATGTTACTTATCAAGCCCAGTTCATCCGTGAAAGTAACATTGTAACCTCTATCACATAGTTGGCTAATATTAAGCAAGTTGTGCTCAACACCATCAACTAGTGCTACACTTTCCAAGATGACATTTCCATTTGTGACTTTGTTATATCTCAATATATATCATTTGATGTCATCTCCAAAGTAAACTCTTGGGCCATCTTTCTCCCCATATTGTGTTACTAAGGTTTTATCTTCAGTCACGTGTCTTGAACAACCACTCTCTAAGAACCAAACTTGTTTGTTTATGCCCTGCACACAGTAAACAGCTAAGTTAAATTTGGAAATCAAACCTGTCTGGGTCCATTGATATTTACAAAGTTTAATTTAGTAGCAATTAAAGGTTTTTCAGTTTTAGCATTCTTTTTCACCCATTCCATAGAGAAAATTATTTTATTCTTAGTCTTAGGTGTTTCATATTGTTCCTTTAACTTTTGAGGAGGTTTCTCATAACTATTTCTAATCTTTTAAGCATTCATTTGATTCTTAACAGTTATGATCTTCTTTTCATCAAAGGATGAATTCTTAGCATGTATGTTCCTAGAAGCATTTTTACATTTAATGGCAAGGTGGTTGGGGTTCCCACACTTCCAGCATTATTTCCTACGTGCATTAATGATATGAGTTTGATTCCCTCCTTACCATTCTTGTTCTTCTTTAGTTTATCCTCTAATAAGTGAGAGCTTTTTTATCATCTTTTGAATTACTAATTCGTTGTTCTAGCAATATCTTCTTAGTCTTTTCCTTAGTAGCTACTAGTTTGACAAATTTTACTTTCTTAAAGGTAGGGTCAGTTGCTACTGGAGTACTTATACTTGTGCTAGCTTCACCAGTTCCATTAATTGGAAACTCTTCCATTACTGGCTTCTTTTCTTGGACTTTATTATAGCCTAATCCTTCAGTCTGATTAGAAAAATATATTTCTCAATTGTTTTCTTCAAAATTTTCGAGGAATTAGTCCACTATTTTATAAGATCTTTCTCTTCTTTCAGTTTGGCCCTGAGTTATTTTTCAATTTCTAGTGAAGCAACAAGTTCTCTTTTGTTTCTTTGCATTCCTCTCTAACTTCTTCTAGCTTAATTAGTTCAGTCTCTAGTAAGGCATTCCTAGTTACTAATAGATCATTAGCTTTTTGAATTCTCTTATTCTCCTTTATTGAAGACCTTAATGTTTCGTACAAATTGTAAATTTCAGTTGATATTTCTTTTAATGTTTCTTTACAATCTAATAGAGACAGTTTAGAGAGGTCAGATTTTACCTTCGTACTCTGAGATTGGCTACTAGATCCAGATGTTGTCCCATTAGATGATATTGCCATCGTGCAAGATTGATGAATTCATCATCATCTGATTTGTTTGAATCCTCCCAGTCCTTTCCCTCTGCAATGAATGCTTTGTTCTTCTAGCTAATGACTTCAAAGTATTTCTTCTTGTTGTAGTCATCATCCTTTTTTATTTCTTTAGTTTGTCTAGCAGAATTCTATTTTTTGCATTCATTGGCAAAGTGTCTGGTTTCTTGACAGTTGAAGTATTTGATCTTTGATATGTCAATGGTATTAGATTTGATAGGCTTCTTTCTTGATACTTTTTTTCTGAAGCCTTTGTTCTTCATAAACCTCAATTTCTTGAATCTTCTTGCTAAGAAGGTCATGGCTTCATCAACAGCCTCCATTTCCTCTAAAGTGTAGATTTCATCATCTACACTCTCAACTTCACTTTCTTCTATGAGAACTGGCTTTTCATGAAGCTTCTTGCTTTTAACCCCAGCCGTAAGTGTCACAAACTTCTCCTTTATGTGGTCTTGACTCAGATTGTCTCTCTGTTGAACCTCTAGGTCATATGTCTTGTGATTCCCATATAGCTTCTCCAATGACATAGAGCTTGTGTCCTTAGCTTCCCTTATGGTTGTTGTTTTGGTATCTCAGCTCTTTGGCAATGCCCTCATGAACTTTAGATTCATATCCTTGTTGGCATATGTTTTGCCAAAGATCCTCAAGTCATTTATCAGCATGTTGAATCTATCAAATAGACTTGTTAGTGATTTACCAAGTTTACTTGTGAACAACTCATACTGTTGGATCAACAAGGACTGCTTGTTCTCCCTAACTTCCTCAGTCCCTTCACATAGCACTTGAATTACCTCCCAAATCTCCTTGGCAGACTCTCAATTTATGACACTATTGAACATGCCATTATCCAAACCATTATAGAGAATGATTGTGATCTTAGCATCTTTTATGGAATCTTCTTTTTTCTTTATTTGTTAGATCACTTGGGAGTTTGGGAATTAAATGCTCAATGAAAATTTGGCCATTTATTGTTGCCACTGGAACAAGCTTCATTAGCTTGGGAGGTCCTTCTTCTAGAATAGTTATGTAAGAGGGATCTGTTGATTTCAAATGCATGTACATCACCCTCTTCTATAGAAAATACTCCTCCCTTACCAATAAAATCAATGCAAATTATATCAATCAATTAACAATTGTTTTTTATTAATTTTGAATCTGAATTACAATCTGGTAAACAAAGTATCAGCTGTTGAAAGTTGTTCACGAAGAACAACTGTCAATCTAGAAAAACAATTTCTAGCTTCTCAAGTTATAAAACTTGTTGCGTAATGAATCTGAATAAACTATCTCGTATCTTTATTATAAATTACATTGTTTATATAATTTGAATCCAAGTTTATATACAAGTTCTGACAATTCTAACTAGATTCAAATCAGCTACCCAACTTTTTCAATCCTAATTTAACTTTGTATTAGATTCTTTTGATCAACTTATTTCCTAATTTGATTCAAATTACCTTCTAACTCTAGTCAATGATGATCTTCAATATCTTTTGATAATATCTACTGCTGGCTTTATCTGCTGATGAGCTTATCTACCAATGAATAACTTTATCCATCGATGGTCATTTATCCTCTGATGAAGACTTTATCTTCTGATGACCATTTATCCTTTCATGCAGATTATCCTTCGATGAACAAATTATCCATTGAGGAACATATTTATCTTCTGATGCAAATTATCTTCCGATAAACAAATTATCCACCGAGGAACAGATTTATCCTTGGACTGGTTATTTGGATTATTTATCCTCTGATGAACAAATTACGTTGTCGGAGGATAAATATCCATTGTACCTAAATGTTATCCACTAATGAACAAATAACACATCAAAGGATAATACTTAGAAAAATTCAGCTTCAAAAATTTATATGCTGATGTTTATAAAACACATCAACAACTGTTGTACAATTTACAAACCTATCAATTCTAAGAATAAGCATCATCATCAAATGCAATATTCGTAACACCAAGGAAAACCAAGTAAGTAAATAACAACCCTTTACAGCAATTTAATAAGAATGAATAGTGTGCTAGATGAGTAATATACAAGTAGAGCACAAATAGAACAAATAACTTGCAACAGATAATATAGTGGTTATGTGAGCAAGTTTTAATTTAGACCGACAAGCACAAGTTTTTTGTCTTTCCACTTCAATTAATTAAAGTTCAATTTAAGTGTTTCTCAGTAAATTGCTAAAGCTTGCGTAGCACGAGGCTAGCAGAAGACAATGACTTTAACATCCTTTTGGAGGTCCTATCCGTACTAGATTATTACGTGAAAGAAACCAATTTAGAATTTGCCCCACTTACGTAATAACAAGTACTTGGCTTGGTAAGATGTAGGTTTTACAACTGGAGGCCAACTCAAAACAAGTGAATTGATTGCATCGGTAATCTGGTCGAAATTGTGACGACCCCAAAATCCCTTAATGGATCAGGGCTTCGTCAAAAGAAGGAAAAGATAACCATACATCCAATCATAGCATAAATACTGGATAAAGGTAGTATTGGAGAGTTATTACAACCCAAGAATAATACAACTACAGCGGAAGCTATTACATCAACTTTAATTACAAATCAAAATCATCATTAATTCTAATCTCTTCCTTCATCCCTTCATATCTTCCTCTCTTCCTTCCTCAGTGTTATCGAAAGAGTAAATAACTTAGTAGCTTATCATCTTTGCTTTCCCCTTAACATAGGGTTCAGCCTTAGCATTCTGTCCTGCAAGACATCAAAATTCAACATGGGTGAGTGATTTACGCCCAGCAAGTATATGCACATTGAAGAAGTATATAACAATTTAAAGGAATGTATCTAGAACATCGAAGGAAGTTCAAATCTGTTTGTGAGGCTTGGTGAAACAATACCAAGGCCTCGGAAACCTTCAAAGATCATTGAGGATCCACTGATGATACACAACATGAGATCCTCCTTGAAGAAAGACAGGTATACACCTGAGCATAACTTTCTCAAAATATCCATCGGGGGCTGAACCCGTGGATCTGCTAACCATACAGTACACAGCTGGCCAAACTGGACCGCATGATCCCTCTTGTGTGGACTACGTAGTCACTTATCATTCCTTTAGGTCAGGTGAAGAACACATCAGCGCCTTTCCTTTCCTCTTGCCAACCATGTGGCATAACCCATTTAAGGGACATCATTCTCATTCATTTGCACAGATATAAGATTGAAACATAACTGAAATTCAAAGCTCATTTATATCCATGCATCATCATTCATATCATGCTAGGGGAATTTAAAGCATAGCATGCTCATTCATAAAAACAATTGAAACATAATTCAAGCCTTGCACGCATATTGAATCAAATGATAATGCGTTAAACTGAAATAACATCAGATTGAATGTATATACTTGCCTCAGTCCTTTGCTCACAAACAAATTCAATTTACTTGAGAGGGAAAGATTCTGTAAAATATATATATCCCAAAATAAATTTAGTACTTAGGTTAAAATATGAGAGAAAGTGCATATGTGATGTCCTTAAACTTTTAAGGTTTCCAAAACTGCTATAAAAACTGTTTAGGGTGAATACATAATTAAACATCATAAATAATTTTAAGAAAAATCATGTTTTATAGTTTTGAAGGCAGACTGCACGTCAGGGGATAATCTGCTACGTCAGGGAATAATCATTCATCAGGAGTTAATTACCCATCATGGAATGACTAGTCGTCAGGGGATATCTCACCCGTCAGGGGATGTCTCTCGGCCATCAGGGGATAGCTCTCGGCCATCAGGGACTACTGATGACATCATCGGGGACTAAGCTGATGTCATCAGCGACTAATCTCAAACCTCCCTCATGGGAGACTAACAACTTCCCTTCATCGGAGACTAATATATCTTATCAGAGACTAATGTTATCTCGTCAGAGACTAACTCATCTCACCAAAGACTAACTCATCTTATCAGAGACTAAGTAAAGACTTGCCTCAAATACAGTGGTGTCTTCCTCATTCCTCCATGGGTGATGTTCTCAACTATAACCATACTTAGGTTAACTCTCGTCATCCTCTCAGGATACATAACATTTCCTATGGTCTGCATGCCCTCTTAGACATGGTTTAGGGTTCAAAACTTAGGTTGAAGAAAATACTC
Source organism: Centella asiatica (assembly GCA_014636745.2). Taxonomy (NCBI): domain Eukaryota; kingdom Viridiplantae; phylum Streptophyta; class Magnoliopsida; order Apiales; family Apiaceae; genus Centella; species Centella asiatica. The sequence goes on from CM025788.1 coordinate 22,289,292, forward strand.
AAACATGAGATTATAACTACTGACAAAAGAATGTTTGGTAGTTAAGGGCTTGTCTACCAGGTGGTTGTCAACAAATTTACACTCATCTTAGACAACTTTTCAGAATAAATGGCATTAACTCCGGGTTTTAAAAGCATGCATCATATCATACCTTTTAGAAATGAATGAACAAGGCATTAAACGTGATATGCATGACAGAAACAAAGTGTAAGAAATAGAGCAAAACTTTAATGAAATGTTCTTACCTCCTTGGCTGCAAAAAAGAGTTAGAAGCTCTAGTTGTTCTTCCAAAAAGGACAGTTGTCTTTAAGAGTATGCTTGGGTTTGGTTGTATACTGTAGAGAAATTTATGAAGGTGGAACTAGGGTTATAACAACGTGATATATATATATATATATATATATATATATATATATATATATCACCTGTTGAGCAACAAAGGCCGTCGGATTCATTTGATATCATTCGTTGGCTGTGAAAGGAAAAGAAATGACTGATGAGAAAAGAGTGGTTGCAACGGCTGCTAGTGTCCATCGGTCATTTTTCATAGCCCACTCTAGTGTAATGATGGAGGTGATGTGCATTACATGCTACTGTCCCTCAGCAGTTGGGCTTAAAACAGGTACTATAGCTAAGCCTGTTCACACTCGGTGAACCTCCTCCTCATGTGAAGAACAATTATTTCCCTTCCTTTTGATAAACTTGAAGAATAAGAAAATTGTATAAAATATCCATTTGAAAACTTGTGTACAAAATACGTTTAAAATCTTTTTGGACATCACATTGTCATTGAATTTTTCATATGAAAATATAATTTTCATCATTTATACCCAATAAGAAATTAAACCTTCATGCAGAAAATAAAATAAAATAAATAATTCTCATAACAAAATTCATTAACATTTTTGGGTTCTCACAGAAATCAACGGGAACCACAGACCAATCGTTTTGGTTACTTTCTGGAGCAACCCTTAAGTGATGATGGAGTCCTTTGAAGAACTAGGACAACAACAACCTTGAAAAAGGTGGAGATCTGAAAACTAAGTCAATTGACAAGATAGCGTTCCATGAGGAATGAGTATTCAATCAAGATTGACGAGACTTAGCTAAGAGCAACTCAAGTAAGCGAAGTCCTAAAAATCAAAGTCCGGGTAGCGCCCGAAAGCGGAAGGTACCCCAAGAAAGCTTTATCAAGTGTGTGTGTAAGATGTGTACAAGATATATAAGAGTAAGTGTATTGAAGCATAAGTATGTAATGTGTGGAGGAATGTGAACAAGTGTGCAAGTATATAATAAGTACTAAAATTACACAACACAACAATAATAAGTCTATACAAATACAAGAGCGTAAGTTTGTAGAGAGCCAAAATGGACAATATATATACACAAATATAAGGATGTAAATGTGTATGACGCAAGCAAGTAAAGGACTAGACAAAGTAAGTATAAGAGCTTTTGGGAGGAAGAATGATTGAGTATGGATGAACAAGAGGAGGTTCTTGGCCATGTGAGAGTATGTGTGTGTGTGTGTGTGTGTGTAAATATATATATATATGGGGAATGATCAATGGCTAGCGTTGGAAAAATGTACTTTTGTTAATCACCACCGTCCAAGTTTAAAAAGGACTGTGAGATCAAATTTGGGATGAAATTTTCATCTTCGAAATGCTTGATTTATCGTCATTTGTAGTTTGTTTAAACTCCCAAACACATACATCTTTCTTTATATTGGATTAAAAATGTAAGTTTTCAATTTGTTTACCCAACTTATGGTTTGAAATGGTTATGGCGATGTTGACGACATGAAATGCTGTTAGTGCAATATCAGCACAAGTGTTTGTAGAAGGGGGGGGGGGGGGGGGGGGGATGAATACAAACACCTGAAACTTTTCGCACTTAAAAACTTATAAGGCTTACTGAAAACAATTTGTAACAAACAGAAAAACTATATGAAATGAACACGCAGATTCAAGTTAAAATAGTTATATTATAACGCGAGGTCTTTCTGAAAATCTGTATAATCACAAATGTGATTTACAGCTGCAAATTCTGTGAATAAAGTTCACAGCTTCTCACACTCACTAGCTTCTAATATTCTTTGAAATATCTCTATTAAGATCTATTGCAAAGCTTCTCTCTAGTGTTTTTGTGCTTCAGTGCTTGTTTGATCTGTTGGATAGATTCAATCAATCGTTATCTGTGTAATGAGAGCTCCGCTGCAAATTCAAATTTTAGAGTATATCAACTTCCAGCTGCAATATATTCAGCTACAAATCCAGACTCCTTTGGATACCAAAGTCCCAACTCTGTAGTGCCCTTGATATATCTCAAGATTCTTTTCACTACAATGAGATGAGATTCCTTTGGATCAGCTTGATATCTTGCACAAAGACATGTTGCAAACATTATGTCTGGCCTGCTTGCTGTCAGATATAGCAATGATCCAATCATTCCCCTGTAAGTCTTCAAATCAACTTTCTTTCCATTCTTATCAGGGTCAATCTTGGTTGCAGTGGCCATAGGTGTCTTTGCTACTTTTGAATCCTCCATATCAAATTTCTTGAGAAGTTCTTTGGCATATTTTGTCTGATGAATGTAGATTCCATCAGAGTCTTGTTTAACTTGCAATCCCAAGAAATAAGATAACTCACCCATCAAGCTCATTTCATATTTGCTTTGCATGAGTTTGGAGAATTTTTCACACAGTCTTGTGTCAGTGGATCCAAAAATAATATCATCAACATAAATTTGAACCAAAATCAGATGACCTTGGTGTTTTCTGAAGAACAAGGTTTTGTCAATGATACCTCTTGAAAATTTGTTTTCCACCAGAAATTTTGACAGTGTATCATACCAAGCTATAGGTGCTTGCTTCAGTCCATAAAGTGTCTTTTCCAATTTGTAGACATGATTTGGAAATTTTGAGCATTCAAAACCTGGAGGTTGTTGGTCATACACCTCCTGTTCCAATTTCCCATTCAGAAAAGCACTTTTCACATCCATTTGATATACTCTAAAATTTGAATGTGCTGCATAGGCTAAGAAAATTCTTATAGCCTCAAGTCTGGCTACTGGTGCAAAGGTTTCATCAAAATCAATCCCTTCTTCTTGAAGATATCCTTTTGCAACCAGTCTTGCTTTGTTTCTAACAACAATGCCAGCTTCATCCATCTTATTTCTGAATACCCACTTTGTACCTATTATGATCCTATCTTTGGGCTTAGGTACAAGCTTCCATACTTGATTCCTTTCAAATTGATTTAGCTCTTCCTACATTGCCAAAATCCAGTCAGCATCTTGAAAAGCTTCTTCAACCTTCTTTGGTTCAATTTGAGAAAGAAAACAAGCATATAGGCATTCATTAGATGTAGCTTTCCTGGTCTGCACTCTTTTGCTTGGGTCACCAATAATCAGATCTGTTGTGTGACTTCTGGCCCATTTGGGATTAGAAATGTGTCTTGATGAGCTTGCTTGACTATCATCTACTCCCCCTAAGCCTGTGCTCCCAGCTTCTGAAAACTCTCCCCCTGAATTAGTGGATAATTCAAGGTTCAAGTTATCCCCTGATGGTGCATGTCCTGATGAATGATCCCCTGATGAAGTATCCCCTGATCTGTTGTCCAGGAAATTAACTCTATCTGTTGAAGGGGGTTCTTCATTGATTGGATTGACATCAGGAATGGATAAATTCTCCATTTGTCTGCACACATCGGCTTCATTCTCTTGATAATCAATATCATCTTCATTTTCAAACCTGAGTTCTTCATAAAAACCAGGATCTTCAAGCCCTGATATTTCTTGATCATCAAAAGCTACATTTATAGACTCCATCACCACTTGAAATCTTTTGTTGTAAACCCTGAAGGCCTTGGATGACAGAGAATAACCTAGGAAAATTGCTTCATCAACTTTAGGATCAAATTTTCCTAAGTTCTCACCAAAATTCCTCAGAACAAAACATTTACATCCAAAGAAATGGAGAAACTTGATGCTTGGCTTTCTCCCTGTCATTAGCTCATATGGTGTCTTGTTGTGAGCCTTGTTGATTAGAGATCTATTCTGAGTAAAGCAAGCAGTGGAAATTGCTTCAACCCAAAAATAGGTGGGAATCTTTGCCTCTGCTAGCATTGACCTAGCAGCTTCTATCAGGGTTCTATTTTTCCTTTCCACTACACCATTCTGTTGAGGAGTCCTTGGAGCAGAAAATGTATGATTTATGCCTTTCTCCACACAAAATCCCTCAACAGCTGCATTCTTGAATTCAGTTCCATTATCTGTTCTCAACATTCTAACCACTGACCCGGATTCTGTTTCCACCTTCTTGATATGGTCAATAATTTGTTGAGATACTTCTGATTTAGCATGCTGAAACTTTACCCAAGTGTATCTGGTGTAGTCATCCACTATGACCATTGCAAATCTTTTCTTTGACACTGACATAATGTTGATAGGGCCAAAGAGATCCATATGTAACAATTGAATTGGATCTTTGATCATGGTGGCTTCCTTGCTGACAAAGGATGACTTCCTTTGCTTCCCTTGTTGACATGCTGAACATAATCCTTCTTGGATAAACTCCATTTGGGGTAGTCCAGTTACCAACTCTCTCTTCACTAGATCATTAATTGACTTGAAGTTCAGGTAAGAGAGCTTCTTGTGCCATAGCTTGCTTTCATCAGGATATGCCTTGCTGTAGAAACATGATTCTCCATTTACTGAATTAAAATCAGCAACATAGAGATCTCCTTTTCTTATCCCTGACAAAACCAGCTTCCCATCACTTTCATTTGAGATTAAGCACTGATCTCCTTTGAAGGAAGTGATGAATCCTTTGTCACTTATGTGAAGACCCCGATTTGTAAATAAATTTCGTGATGAAATCTAATTATTTTTGCTTATTATTTTTTTTATTATTATGAAAATTATTTTCTTATAAGTTGTGAATATTGAAATTATTTTCTTATTATGAAAAATTTATCTGCAATGTGATGTCCAAAAGATTTATTTTCTAAATGATTTTGTAAAGCTTATGAGGATTATAAGTTGTTCTACCTTTAAAGGAGTGTTTTGGCATGAATGCTTCGGGTAGCTACAGTACCCGTTTTTTTTAATACTGCACTGCTGGGAGGGGGGGAAACAGCAGCATTAAATGCTCATCATCCCTATCATACCTTAGAGTCAGCTATGAAAGATGACCGATGGACAGCAGCCGTTCTTTCCTTCTTCAGTCATTTCCTTTCTTTTCATAACCAACAGCTGAGATCAAGTTGATCCTACAGTTCTTGTTGTTCAACCAAGTGATATATATACACATCACGCTGTTGTAACCTTGATTCTACCTTTCTAAACTTCCATCAAACTTAAATATAATTTTCGAGACAGCAGTTCTTCTTGAAGGATAAACCGAAGCATTTATTTTCTTCCTACAGTAAGGAGGTAAGAGCATCTTATTTAAGTCTTGCTAAATTTCTTGCGTCTCTGCTCTACCTACCACCTTTAATACCATGTTCATTTATTCTCAAAAGTATGATTTAATGCATATTCTAACGATCGGAGTAAATGTCATTTATTTCAAGTTGTCCAGTTGGGTGTAGTGTTGTTGACAACCACCTGATGGACAAACCTTTAACTACCAAACATTCTGTTGACAGTAGTCGCAACCCCATGCTTGAATATTCTTTAACCTGATTTTCTTTACCCTAAACCGTGTTTAGGATGGCATGCAGACCAAAAGAAATGTTATGTATCACTGAGAGAATGATGAGTTTTGACCTAAGTGTGGATATGGTTGAGGGAACCACACATGGAGGAATAAGGAAGACGACCCTGTGTCTGAGACAGACTTTAACTTAGTCTCTGACGGGTTTGATATAATCCCCGATGAGTTATTAATCCCTGATGCGTATAATCCCCGATGAGTTATTAATCCCTGATGCGTATAATCCCCGATGAGTTATTAATCCCTGATGCGTATAATCCCCGATGAGTTATTAATCCCTGATGCGTATAATCCCCGATGAGTTATTAATCCCTGATGAGTTAATCCCCGATGGGTTGATAATCCCCGATGGGTTGATAATCCCCGAT
>CM025788.1:22300459-22373672 GCA_014636745.2 Centella asiatica
CCCCCCCCCCCCCCCCCCCCTTTGACGGGTTCCCCCTGACGGGTTCCCCCTGATGGGACTTAATCAACGTAACTTTGATTTAGAATTTCTGATGTGCGGAATACTTTGTTTGCTTACAAGTAGCATCAGACATTCTTCTTCACTTTGTCAAGTCCTTTGAATGTTTCTGTTTTCTGACTTGTCTTGTGAAGTTATTGACCATCCACTGATGAATAAATTTATCATCAGTGGATGCAAAACTTGTGCTGATCTTAAGGTTTATAAAATACCTCAAGTATTTACAATTGCACAATTTATTACATAATCATCATCATCATCATTTATCTCTAACAAATGCAAATTTACCTTCACAATGTTTATAACGATGTCCATTAGTGATGTTAAATGTATGAATAACATATTCAAAGTTGTAATTAAAGTGTTATACAAATATATATCTCATTGAGAGCATTAAAAGACTGTCAATGATGATTAAATAAGGAAGAAGACGAGGATTACAATTGAAAAAAATTGAAAACTTCGTCTGCCATAAATTTTGGCAGACGAAGTTCCCAATTTTTTTTATGTCCGCCACAATTTGTAGTGAACGTAAAAAATTTGGGATTTTCGTCCACTACAATTTGTGGCGAATGAAGTTCCCAATTTTTTACGTGTGCTATAATTTGTGGCGACGTAAAAAAATTAGAATTTATGTCCGCTACAAATTGTAGGGGAAATAAAAGTCCTATCATAATATCTCACCGTCCTTTTTAAACTTGGACAGTGGAGATTTGATTGGAAAAAAAAGTAACTTTTTCCAATGCTAGTCATGGATTTTATATATATATATATATGTTCGGGTCTGTGTCTATATATGTGTGTGTGTATAAACTCTCTTATCTTTTTTAACCTGACAAAGAATATGGGTGTATGTAGGTGAAGGTTATTTAGATATGTGTATATATTCTAGATGGAAGATGAATTATGGAGTAGTAGAGTATATGTATTGGAGTATCTCTCCTTTCTTTGAAATCCCACTAGGATATATATATATATATATATATATAAGGAATAAGGGAATTGAGCCATAGTTCATTTTTATAATCCTACCCGCTCGTGCTATGCTTTTGTTTCCAAAATATATGAGAAAAATCTAACCTTACGGATTAAAAGAGCATACAAAAATAAACTAAATATAATTTTTTTTATTTTTTTATAGCTCTTTTACATAGTTTTTATAATCATATAAAAATCAATATATCTTAGCTATTGAAAATATACAAATTTTACATAATTATAAAAACCATGTTATATACAATGAAATGATTTGAAAATTTGTATACTATGTTAGAAAATAGGAACTTTAGAATCTATGTAAAATAGGATTCTAATGATGTTTCTGCAGAAATCTAACGTATGTAACAGTTCGTGGATCTAAGACATTTTCTTAGTGCAATCCATAGATAAAATGGGTAAGAAATTACTTCTTGTAAGTGGTTAAACATAAACTACATGTATTTGGTGTATTGTAGTGTGTTTATCCACTGATGGAATTATCTGTGAGGTGATCCTCAAAAGATGTAATTAACTACTGATATAGTCATTCACTAAGAGTATTAACTGATGTAATGGTTAGTCTCTAATGGAATTATCCACTAATAACAGTTGGTCATCAGTAGTTAATTTACTCATAGGAGATTATAGTCATCGGTGGTTATTTTGCCTATCGGAGACTATAGTCATAAGCAGAGAATATGTCCATCAGAGGATATTTGTTCATCAGTGGATAACATACCTCGTCAAGGGATAATTTACGTCTAATGATGTGAATCTTTTGTGGAAGTTTATTTCAAAGGAACAACATGATTCAAATTAAAGTTAAGTGTTATAATCAGATTCAAATAATAATTAAGTACTTTAATTTATTTCTAGTTGTGTTTTAACTAATCTATAACTGCCCTATAATGACAATTTGTGGGCAGACACTACATGGAGTGTTTTAAGGGATCGTTACAAAAGTTGTTGGCTGGAGAGATGTACTTTAAATACTCAGAAATCTAGTATGTTGAAGAACAACTAATTGAAAATATCTTAGAAAACATGCAAGTGATTTCACAACTCACAATTTCTTGCTTAGTAATTGTTGGATTTTCAAGTGAACTGAGGTGGTAGTCGTTGTACACATATTCGGATTTCACCATTTTTGTGTTGTTGTTGTTGTTTAATCCTGGAAGGAAATTCACAGCGTTCCATTGCAACGTGAGTGGGGTGAAATGGTGAAATTCGAATATGTTATAACAATTGGCGACTTAGTTGTTCTTAGTTCTGATAAGTTTTCTATCTTTCTATTTTCGATTATTGTAATAATTGAATTATTTATCTTTCCAATTGTTGATTGTTTGATTTCAGTAATGAAGACCTTGTTGTTATATACATATTAGTTTTGTTATTGCTGTGTATAAGATTTACGACAATCTTGAAGAAATATTCAAAAACAGATAATATATATATATTTAAAAAGGGCAACACTAATTCTTCTAGCTCTATTGTTCCTACTATTGACTGGGCTACATACAGGTTTCCACAGCCCATTGACCTTTTTGGTATGCCAGAAAAGTTCAATGGGCGTTCAGGCTTCTCTGGTATGTAGAAGAAGATGAAAATGTGGTTAATTGTTAAGGGCCTATGGACAGTAGTGTAGCATGATGCTCCAATTGTCGATCCAACTCAACCTAATACAATTTTAGTTCATAACTTGTGGGCTGAAAAGGATGGAGTAGCTAGAGCATGTATTTTGGCAACTTTAGAGAATGCTCTGTTTGATATCTACTTATCTGAATCCTTTACAGCTAAATTGTTGTGGTATAAGCTGGATTAGACACACAATATAGACTCTCAAGGTCTAGAAAATATTATGTGTCAAAGTTTTTGGAGTTTAAACTAGTGGATGGTAAATCCATGACTGAACAAGTGCATGAATTTGAGCTATTAGTCCATGCTTTGAAGGAAGCTGGCATGAACCTTCCTGAAAAGTTTTAGGTTATGACAGTGATTGAAAAACTTCCTATATATTGGGAAGAGTTTGCTATATCCCTAAAAAGATAGAAGGGAGAGATCACTTGGACTAACCTGATGTTGGACATAGATGTGCAGGAACAACACAAGTCCAAACAGGGACATGTGATACTTGTTGATGTATCTGGTCCAAGGGAAAATGTTATAACAGTTGGAAAAAGGAAATTGAAACTTTAGAAATCTTTTGCTGTAAAAAGAAATAAAAATAAGAACAACGCCAAGAAACCAAAGACAAACAAACTTGTTGGTCTTGTGGGCAGGTTGGTTATTGGAACAATGATTGTCCAAATAAGAAAGTGAAAAAGGAAGAATTGGTATACCAAGAAAATTTGGTGCAGGGTCTTGAAACCAATGCAGTTGTGGTGCCTATGGCAAACATGGTTATTGATGAAGCATCAGCTTCTAAAACTGATAATAGGTATGGTTCCTATGAGCCTAATTTACTAGCCACTTATGAATCTCATGATTGGTTGATTGATACAGGAGCTAATGTGCATATTTTTGTTCTTTGTATCTTATCAATAGTGTCATGGAAGTTCAATGACAATGGGGAATGCAAGTGCTGCTAAGGTTCATGGGATAGGAAATTTGGACTTGAAGTTTACTTCAGGACGTGTTCTATCCTTAACAAGGGTGCACCATGTTACGGACATTTGTAGGAACATGATTAGTGGTTCTAGTTTAGTTGGATAGGGTTTTGAACTTTTTTTCAAATGTAATAAAGTTGTTATTACATATACTAATGTTTTCTTTGGCAACGGGTTTTTATATAATGGTTTGTTTTTAGTTAAATGTGAGCCTGTGAATTCTATTTTGAAATTCTATTGTTTATCCTATTGTCAATTTTATTGAGTCATCTGAGTTATGGCATTCTCGTCTTGGTCATCTAAATGTTGGTTCACTTAAAATGATGATGAATTTAGGTTTAGTACCAAAGCATACTATTGATAAAAAATCTAAGTGTCAAGTATGTGTTGAAGCTAAACTAACAAAGAAACCTTTTCATAATATTGAAAGAGATTCTAAAGTGTTAGGTTTAGTTCACACTGACATATGTGAGGTCAATGGTGTGTTGACCAAAGACTTAAAAAGATACTTTATCACCTTTATAGATGATAGTTCTAAATACTGTTATGTGTATTTAATTAAACATAAAGGTGAAGCTCTAGAAAAGTTCATTATATTCAAAAATGAAGCTGAAACACAAACTGGTAAGAAACTTAAAAGATTGAGATCTGATAGAGGTGGTGAGTATACAGGAAATCCTTTTAGTGAATTTTGTCAAAACAATGTCATTGTTCATAAGGAGACTCCTCCTTATACTCCTGAGTCTAATGGGGTGGTTGAACAAAAGAATAGAACCTTTAAAGAAAAGTAAGCTTCTTAATCCTGGACTACCTAAATATATGTGGGGAGAGACTTTGAATATTGTTTGTCATATTCTGAATAGAGTTCCTCTAAAACATATTAGGAAGAGTCCATATGAATTATAGAGAAGCAAAAGGCCTAAATTGAAATATCTTCATTTGTGGGGGTTCTTTGTAAAGGTAGTTGTCCCAGAACACACGAGAAAAAAAATTAGGACCTAAGATTGTTGATGCAATCTTTATTAGATATGTGGAGACCTCTTATGCTATAAGATTTTTAGTTATAAAATCTTAGATAGATAGCATTGTGGTTAACACTATAGTTGAATTTTGTGATGCAATTTTCTTTGAGGAAGTGTTTCCTATGAAGGCTGGTATATCTCAGAACATTTCTAAAAATGATCCAACTCAAACATCTAGTTTCATTCTAGATCATGTGGAAAGGGTAACTGATGTGGGGGTAGATCCTAGTAGCTCTAAGTCTATTGAGTTAGAGGAACCTAGAAAGAGTAAGTGTGCTAAGGTTGTCAAGGACTTTGGAAGTGATTTCCTCACTTACAATGTTGAGGATGAACTTAAGACTGTCCAACAGTTCATGAACTATATTGAGTCTAGGCATTGGAAAGGAGTTGTATAAAGTGAGTTAGATTCTATCATCTCAAATGGGACATGAGAATTGGTTGATCTCCCTCCAGGTTGCACTACAATAGGATGTAAATGAATTTTTAAGAAGAAATTAAAATCAGATGGATCAATAGATAAGTTTAAGGCCATGTTAGTTACTAAAGGGTTTAGGAAAAAAGAAGGCATTGACTTCTTTGATACTTATTCACTAGTTGCTAGAATGACTACAATTCGAGTGCTAGTTGCATTGGCTTCTATTCATGGTCTTCTGATACATCAAATGGATGTGAAGACTATTTTTCTTCATGGTGACCTTGAAGAAGAGATCTACATGGATCAACTTGAAGGATTTGTAGCCTCCGGTAATGAGGATAAAGTATGTAAACTTGTTAAATCCCTCTATGGATTAAAACAAGCTCTTAAACAATGGCATGAATAATATAACAAGATAGTGTTGTCATTTGGCTTTGTTTTGAATGAAAATGATAAATGTGTATATATCAAAGTTAAAAGTAAACAAAGTATTGTGTTATGCCTATATGTAGATGATATTCTTTGTTTGGAACCAAGATAGAGATTATTAATGATTCTTGGCATCAAGTTGTTTCAGTCAGCAAATGGGATAACCATGTCACAATCTCATTATGTAGAGAAATCTATAATTGAGAAATATGGTTATTCAAATTGTAGAATCTCTAGCATTCCATATGATTCTAGTCTTGTTCAAGAATTAGACAGGAGTACCTGTGTCTCAGTTAAGGTGTGAAGACCCGGATTTGTAAATAAATTCCGTTATGAAATTTAATTATTTTAGCTTTTTTTTTTTTCCATGAAAATTATTTTCTTATAAGTTGTGAATATTGAAATTATATTTTCTTATGAAAAATTTATCTGCAATGTGATGTCCAAAAGATTTTTAAATGATTTTGTAAAGCTCATGAGGTTATGAGTTGTTCTACCCTTAAAGGAGTGTTACACGGGAATGCCTCGGGTAGCTACAGTACCCGTATTCTTTTTAAAATACTCCACTGCTAGGGGGTGAACAGCAGCATTAAATGCTCATCATCCCTATCATTACCCTAGAGTCAGCTATGAAAGATGACCGATGGGCACAGCAGCCGTTTCAACCACTCTTTCCTTCTTCAATCATTTCCTTTCATAGCCAACGGCTGAGATCAAGTTGATCCGACGGTCCTTGTTGTTCAATCAAGTGATATATATACACATCATGCTGTTGTAACCCTGATTCTACCTTTCTAAATTTCCATCAAACTTAAATTTAATTTTGAGACAGCAGTTCTTCTTGAAGGATAAACCGGAGCATTTATTTCCTTCCTACAGTAAGGAGGTAAGAGCATCTCATTTAAGTCTTGCTATATTTCTTGCATCTCTGCTCTACCTACCACATTTTATACCATGTTCATTTATTTTCAAAAGTATGACTTAATGCATATTCTAACGATCGGAGTTAATGTCATTTATTTTAAGTTGTCTAAGATGGGTGTAGTGTTGTTGACAACCACCTGGTGGACAAACCTTTAACTACCAAACATTCTTTTGTCAGTAGTTGCAACCCTATGCTTGAGTATTCTTTAACTTGATTTTTAACCCTAAACCGTGTTTAGGATGGCATGCAGACCATAAGAAATGTTACGTATCACTGAGAGAATGATGAGTTTTGACCTAAGTGTGGTTATGGTTGAGGACACCACACATGGAGGAGTGAGGAAGACGACCCTGTATCTGAGACAGACCTTAACCTAGTCTCTGACAGGTTTGAATTAGTCTTTGATCTTGTAAGATAATCCCCGATGGGTGATAATCCCCGATGGGTTGATAATCCCCGATGGGTTGATAGTCCCCGATGGGTTATTAATCCCCGATGGGTTGATAGTCCCCGATGGGTTATTAATCCCCGATGGGTTGATAGTCCCCGATGGGTTATTAATCCCTGATGGGTTGATAGTCCCCGATGGGTTATTAATCCCCGATGGGTTGATAATCCCCGATGGGTTATTAGTCTCCGATGAATTTAAGGGTAGTAATTCCCTGATGCGCAGTTTGTTTTAAAACTATAAAATGTTATTTTCTTAGATTATTTTAAGATGTTTAAATTGATTTCTTAAACTCAATAGTTTTATATCAGATTGAGACGTTAAAAGTTAAGGACATCACATGTGCATTTTCCCTCATATTTTAACCTAGATATTAAATTCGTCTTGTGATATGTATATTCTTACAGAATTTTCCACTCACGAGTAAATTAAATTTTGGTCATGAGCAAAGGACCGAGGCAAGTATATTCACAATCTCATGCTTATTTCAGTTTAACGCATTATCATTTGTTCCGATATGCGTAGAAGGTTGGATTTATACTTTAATTGTTCTGATGAATGAGCATGCTATGCTTTTGATTCTGCTAGCATGATATGAATGATGATGCATGGATATAAATGAGCTTTGAATTTCAGCTATGTTTTCAATCTTATATCTGTGCAATGAGAATGTGAATGATGCCCCTTATGGGGGTTATGCCACATGGTTGGCAATGGGAAAGGAAAGGTGCTGATGTGTTCTTCACCTGACCAAGAGGAAATGTTATTTGACTACGTAGTCACTCAGAGGGATCATGCGGTCTAGCCTGGCCAGCTGTGTACTGTATGGTTAGCAGATCCACGGGTGTAGCCCCCGTTGGGTATTTGAGAAAGTTATGATCAGGTATATACCTGAATTTATTCAAGGGAGGATCACAAGTTGTATATCATCAGTGAATCCTCAAAGATTTTTGAAGGTTTCCGAGGTCTTGGCATTGCTTCATCAAGCCTCACAAACAGAATTTGAATTTCTCTCCTTTGATTCCAGATGAAATTCGTTGAATTATTCATATTTTCCTCAATGTGTATATACTTGCTGGGCGTAAAAACGCTCACCCATGTTGAATGTTAATGTCTTGCAGGACAGAAAGCTAAAGCTGAACCCTCTGATAAAGGGAAAGCAAAGATGATAAGCTACTAAGTGTTTATCCTTTTGATAGAACTGATGAAGGAAAGAAAGGAATGAAGGAAGGAAAGAAGGAAGACGTTTGAAGAGTTAATGAGATTTATTTTGTTATTAAGAAATGATGTAATAGCTTCCGCTGTAATTACTTAATTCTTGGGTTGTAATAACTCTTAATGCTGTTTTTATTCAGTATTTATTTATGAATGGATGAATGGTTATCTTTACCTTCTTATGATGATGCCCTAGTTTGGTATGGGATTATGGGGTCGTCACATAAGGTATTCTCAAATTATTGGGAGTTTGCAATATCTTGCTAACTGCACTAGGCCAGATATTTCATATGTTGTGTCTAGGTTAGCTATATATACAAGTTGTCCAAACAAGTCTCATTGGAATGCTTTAGATAGGGTTCTTAGATATCTTAAGTAGACCTCAACCCTTGGGCTGCATTATACCAAATATCCTGGTGTACTTAAGGGGTACAATGATGCAAGCTGGATAGCTAAGAATTCTAGTTCCAATGGGGTTACAGGATATGTGTTCACTTTAGGGGGTAGAGCAGTATCCTAAAAGTCTAGTAAATAGACTTTAATTACTCAGTCTACATTTGAGGCTAAGTTGTGTGCATTGGTTGCCATAAGGATAGAAGGTGAATGGTTACATGGACCGATGTATATGTTACCTGTTGTTAGTAAGCCTTTTCCTGTAATTGTCATTCATTGTGATAGTTAGAAAACTATTGCTTAGATTGGTAGTTCAAAGTTTAACATAAAAACCACGAGATACATCCAAGTTAGGCTCAAGTCTATAAGGGGTTTAGTGTCTAAGAAGATCATTGTTGTTGAGTTCATTGGTACTCAAGATAACATAGCAGATCCTCTGCCTAAAGGACTTGGGCATGTTGTTGTCCTTAAGTCCAGGTTGGGAACGAGACTTGTAACCCAATGTAATTCATCTACGATGGGAACCCAATATATCTGAGAGGAGATCCCTTGAAGTGTATTCGATGTGGTAAAAACAAGTCGTAAGGGTGAATTGGTTGTACCTTAACATTTAGATTGATACTCTAAGTATCTGAAGTATATTCCATTTAAACCAGTAAAGTACTTTTACTACAAGTCAAGTAAGAGTTTTAAGAACTCTGAATGGGGTCAAGTCTTTTAAACAAGATGTGAGCAACACATCTTTAGAGATTCCCAGTTAAATGAATATAATTGTGTGGTCGCAATTAGAGGAAAGGGTTATTCCTTGAAACATTCAACCAACAGGATTTGAGACAGGACCATTAATGTCTCACACCTATAGATTATCACAATAACCTATAGCATGTTGCCTTCTATTGAACATAGTCACAGAAAAACAGATAGAGATTCAAGGTGAAACAATTCTATCTAGATCTAGTGACTATTGAAAGGGGACTCAGGAGGGATTCAAAGTGAAACATTTCGTCCTCTCTGAAACACATGTTATCTTAAATCCTGTAAGCATTTATGCTATGAATTTGTGGGGGATTGTTAGAAAATGGGAACTTTAGAATCTATGTAAAATAGGATTCCAATGATGTTTCTGCATAAATCTATCATATATAATAGTTCGTAGATCTAAGACATTTTCTTAGTGAAATCCATTGATAAATGGGTAAGAAATTACTTCATGTAAGTGGTTAAATATAGACTTCATGTATATGGTATATTGCAGTGTGTTTATCCATTGATGAAATTATCTGTGAGGTGATCTGATCCATCGGAATCATTGAGTGCTGAACAAACGAATGCAGCTTTGGATGGGAGAATAAATCTTGCGTGGAGGGAAATATCCTTAGATTTATTTTCTATTAATGTTATTAATGCATATGCGGGATGTTGGTTAGGAAGTACTTGTCAACCTGTTGTTACTTTGCTTGTAAATAAGGAACTAAGTAATTTTAGGCCTTAGCCGAGAATGGCGTCAGGGGTTGCCAAGAACTGGCGTCAGGGGATGTTTCTACGTGCGTCAGGGGATAAAGGGGCATCAGAGACTACGCGCGTCAGGGGATGAAATGGTCATCGGGGACTAAGGAAATAGTCATCATAGACTAAAGCTTCGTCACGGGATAATTTATACTGTCGGAGACTAAGCTCGTCAAGGAATAAATTATACTGTCGGAGACTAATTCCATTTAATCCGTCAGAGACTATTTTTCTTGGTTGAATGATATTAAATTATTTTTTTTACTTTTCTAATTATAATAGGTTTGTTTTTTTTATTTCCTTATGGAATTAGATTTCTTTCCGATGTAATATTCTTTCCAATTAGGATTAGGATTTTCATTATGTTCGACTTATAAATAGCTGTTTGTAATAGACGAAACGGAGGGCTTTTGATTAATATGATCGTGTGAGTTTTTGCTTATAACTATCCTGAAAGTTGGTGGTTAATTCTTTTATACTTTCACAATTTATTTGTTTTAGCTTGCGGGTGATTAAATTCTTTAAGCAAACTAATACAATCTATCATTTACTGTTGATTCTTGGTGATTAATTTCTTTACGGAGTCTTCCTAAAGTTAATTTTCGCACTTGTGTTTGATCCTCCCAGATCAAATACATCATCTTGGTATCAGAGCTTTGGTGTACAAGTTGTTCTTACATTATTCTACAACCTGCAACATCAATGGTTGGAGAAGAAGAACAAATTCGATGGGGACTTACCATGGAGCAAGCACAGAAATTGAGACGTGATAGACAGATCAACGATCTGACAGAAAGAATGAATGAGATCCTCACCCGACTAGATCGAAGAAACCATTCCACAAGTCCAAATTGAAGTACAAGATCTGCTCGCACTTCAGATTCAGAAGAAGAAGAAGTGGCCAGACCAGTACCTAGGAGGCAGAGAGATAATGCTGATGACGACAAGGGTCTGAGGTTAGATATCCCAGAGTTTGATGGCAGCATGAAGCCTGAAAATTTCTTGGAATGGTTGCAACGAATTGAGAGAGTCTTTGAATACAAAGACTATGATGACCACAAGATATTCAAGGTGGTTGTGTTGAAATTAACAGGTTATGCTAACCTGTGGTATGAGAATTTGAAGAATAGGAGGAGAAGAGAAGGCAAGACATGAATTGGGTCTTGGGAAGTCATAAAGAGTAGGATGAAGAAACATTTCTTACCCACAAACTACGTACAAGACGTGTTCTTGAAATTACAAAGTTTCATAAAAGGGGCACTGTCAGTAAAAAAATACATGGTGGAGTTTGAGAAACTCACCATGTTGTGTGATCTTGAAGAAAGGACAGAACATAAGATTGCTTGATTCTTAACAGGACTGAATAATAATATCGCAGAGAAGGTGGAGTTACAACCCTACTGGTCTTTTGAATAGGTGTGCAATGTGGCCATGAGAGCTGAAAAGCATGCCAAGTCCAAGGGCAATAGTTATTCCCGACTAGTGAATAAGATAATTGAAAGAGGCAGAAACAAAAGGAAAACCGAGGCACCATCTGCGCCCAAGTTCACTCCTACTTTTGATAAGTTCAAAAAAGACAAAGGTAAGACTTCTACATCGTTGGCAATAGAGAATAAATGGATTTTCATCAAGTGTAAAGGCTACGGGCATATGCAGCGTGACTGTCTGAGCAATAGAGTGATGACTCTCCATGACATAGAGGAGATTGAGGCATCTTATGCTTCAAGGGAGAGAGAAACACTTGAAAAAGAGGAGTCAACTAGCTGTAGAGAAGCCGAAGATGATTTCGAGGCCGACTCTGAGGAGAAACCTGAGACTCATGGTTCGTAGTTGATAGTCAGAAGATTGTTGCAAGCCAATCCAGTCCCATTGGAAGCCGACCAAAGGGACAAGATATTCATGACCTGGGTACTAGCAAAGGACAAACTATGCAATCTGATAATTGATACGGGAAGTTGCACTAACGTGGTCTCTACTACATTAATTGACAAATTAAAATGGCCGACAACACCTCATCCCAAACCATACAAGTTACATTATCTAAGTGATGGAGGAGAAGTTAAGGTAACAAAGCAGACACTGATTTCTTTTGAAATTGGCAAATTCAATGTGGCGCCCTCGAAAATCCCCCGAACTGGGCCTCGGGCACTACCAACAATTTGGATGACAATCCCCGAGATCTGCAGGCTGGGATCCCGAGCCACGCCAGGGAACTACAGGACAACTTCACTACACAACAATGACAACAACACAGCCAAGCATTTACAACACTTAAATGAGAAATATATTCTCAAAACATCATTGCAATATCTTAAGGTCGTCATCATCTTACAAAACCTCAAAGCTTGAAAATAAACAAGCTGCAGCGGAAACAAAACTTTAGATGGCTCATACAGCCTTACAATTATAACACTCTTAAGCCATTCTCTCTTTCTCTTTCTTAGGCGAATCAGCCTTCAAGACATAACTTGAAAAACATTCATAGCATTCCATATGAGCGTTTACACTCAGCAAGTATATAATCATAAGCAAGAAAAATAGATAATTCAAAAGCTTTAGTATTCATTGACATACGGCGAAGCAATGACAACACCTCGTGATAATGAACAAACATGTATCATTTACCAACACCTGGTGATGATAAATAAACATGTATCATTTAGGGTACCCGAGTGATATCAAGGGCTAACCCTCTTTCAATAAATCATGATTCGCCCTTTACTCATCAGATAATGCATCACCTGACCAGACTGATCATTATCTGACTACCTTACATAATCAAATTTCATCCCAGCTGGTCAGCCTGGTCGTTTGATTCATCATTTGATATACGTAGTCACTTGTAGAAAGCATATGGTCTGCGAAAAGTCTCATTACCAATGCCTTGCCTCGGTCTATCATTCTTTATCATCATTGGCCAGAATACCAGGCGAAAGTATTCAACAGCCCCGTAACTTTCCGTATGGATATATCTTCTTGTAAACATTTTCTCAATTTTGAATAGCCTTGACGTGCTGAACAATTAAAAGCAGCGACTGCCAACAACACATATTGGCATGCTCAACAATTAAAAGATAATGACCATCACAAGCGAAACTATATATCCATACAGAAGTTACTTGGGTGTGCATACAAGTTCATGACTTGCAACACCCAAACATCATCATTTGGTGTACTAGGAAATTTAAACAGCTAGCAACCACCCAATAACACATAGATCAATCATCAACATCTTTTCACATACATCAAATTCAATGATCGTATGTTACTTAATCATTAAAGAAATCATCATCATGCATAGGCATTATCATCATTCATTTACGTAAAACGAATTAATGATTATACGTAATCCGTAAGAAAGAAGTGGAATGAATATATACTTGCCTTGGTCCTTAGCTAGATTCACTATACTGGTTGCAAATAAAGTTCTGTAAAACATCATTGTGGGTATAACATGAGAAATCCATACTTAAAAGATGACTATATATAATCAGAGAATGATCATCAGGGCACGAAGTTGCCCGTCAGGGGACAATTAGTCATCAGGGGATAATTGTGATAATTGTCCGTCAGGGGTTGACTGGTCATCAGCGGATAAATTACCCGTCAGGGGATGTCTCGCCCATCAGGGGATATCTCTCGGTCATCAGGGGATATCTCTCGGTCATTAGGGGATATCTCTCGGCCATCAGGGGATAGCCTTCGACCATCAGGGGATCATCTACTCGTAAAGGATTAGTCATTAGGGGATGACTTACCCATCAGGGAATAATTCATTCACCGCCAAACTCATCGGTTGGTGACTTTGACTATCACTGAACTTCATCAGTGGATAATCTGTTCAGCACCAAACTCCTCGGGGAAAAGTAGTTCAGCGCCAAACTCGACAAGTCATCGCCAAACTAGTCGGTTGACAACCTGCTCAACACTGAACTCACTAAGTCATCGCTGAACACATTAGTGGATGATTTACTCATCGCCAAACCCCTCGGCTGTCAAGGAATGATTTGTCCATCGCCAAACTCACTTGTTCAGCGCTGAACCCGTCGGGGACTAAGAACTTTAGTCATCAGAGACTAACATACTTTGTGGATGACGTCATCAGGGACTAGACTTTAGCCTGTTGGGGACTAAAGCTGATGTCATCAGAGACTAAGATTTTTAAAGCATCGGAGACTAAAGAACATCTCATCAGGGACTAATAATAAAGCTTGTTTTGGCTTCCATGGAAAGCCTTACATGAACAAACTTAACCTAGGATACTTCATGAATATGAATATGTAAAAGAACGCAGCTTTTCTTTCAAAACTTCACTCTTCCTTGAACACCTAATATGCACAGCTAAAACTCTTGGATGCTATGCAAGTGTAATAAACCTGTTGTCCTTCATGCACATACATTTAATCCACTTGATGACACACAAGCAGCTTATAAATCAAATTTTCATACATACACATGATGTCATCCTTCTTACGTATGTCATTCTATTCATCAAGAGATCTACTGATCTCAACGCTTGACTTCTTCAAGCAATAACGAATGTTACCAACATATAACATAATTTACTTGATCTTATAATCCAACATCAAACAAAATCCTTTAATGAGTCCAAAATATTTAGTTATTCCAAAAACATCATATATTAACTATACACGTTAATATATAAAAAGAACAATATAAATAAATTATTTATAGATAAACGAATTTTTCGGGTCGTTACATTTGGGTGGGACAATAAATCTTGCATGGAGGGAAATATCCTTAGATTTATTTTCTATTAATGCTATTTATGCATATGCAAGATGTTGGTTAGGAAATACTTGTCAACCTGTTGTTACTTTGCTTGTAAATAAGGAGTTAAATAATTTCGGGCCCTAGCCGAGAATGGTGTCAGGGGTTGTCGAGAACTGGCATCAGGGGATTTTTCTACGCGCGTCAGGGGATAAAGGGGCATCAGAGACTACGCACGTCAAGGAATAAATTATACTGTCGGAGACTAATTCTATTTAATCCGTCAGAAACTATTTTTCTCGGTTGAAGTATATTAAATTATTTTTGTTAGTTTTCTAATTGTAATAGGTTTGTTTTTTTTATTTCCTTATTGATATAGATTTCTTTCTGATGTAATATTCTTTCCAATTAGGATTAGGATTTTCTTTATGTTCAGCTTATAAATAGTTATTTGTAATAGACGAAACGGAGGGCTTTTGATTAATATGATCGTGTGAGTTTTTGCTTATAACTATCCTAAAAGTTGGTGGTTAATTCCTTTATACTTTCACAACTGATTTGTTTTAGCTTACGGGTGATTAAATTCTTTAAGCAAAATAATACAATCGATCCTTTAGTGTTGATTCTTGGTGATTAATTTCTTTACGTAGTCTTCCTAAAGTTAATTTCCGCACTTGTGTTTGATCCTGCCAGATCAAATACATCATGATCCTCAAAAGATGTAATTTGTGACGACCCCAAAATCCCATATTGGACTAGGGCTTTGTCAAAAGAAGGAAAGATAACCTCACATCCATTCATAACATCAATACTGATAAAAGGAAATAATAGTGAGTCATTACAACCCAAATATTACATTCTCAGCGGAAGCTATTCTATCTCTATATTATAATACATAACATCACCACTTCAAAACATCTTCCTTCCTTCATTCCTTATCGGCAGACAAAAGGGTTAACAAAACTCAATAGCCGATCCTCTTTGTTTTTCCCTTGTCAGAGGGTTCAGCCTTTGGACCATGCCCTGCAAGACATTAAATTTAACAAGGATGAGCGATTTACGCTCAGCAAGTATATAATCAAATAAAATAAGCAAATCTGAAATCCTGATGGAAAAATTTAATTCTATTTATAAGGCTCAGCGAAGCAATACGAATGCCTCAGAAATGCTTGAGAAATCTTTGAGGATTACTGATGATAACAATTGTGTAATCCTTCTTAAAACAATGTATAACTTCCTTGAAGTAGAATATCCATCGGGGGCTAAACCCGTTGGATCTGCTAACCATACGGTATACAGTTGGCCTAACTGTGCCCGTATGATCCCTCATTGTGTGAACATACGTAATCATATATCATTCCTCTAGGTCAGGTAAAAGAACAAATTAGTACCTTCCCTTTCCTCTAGCCAACCATGTGGCTTAGCCCCTTTTACGGGACACCTCATTTCATGTACTTACATGGATATAATCATTTAAGAACAATTGATACATCAAGGTTTAGTTATATCCATTTACTTTCAGTCATATCATGCTAGCGAAATTTAAAGCATAGCATTCTCAATTAATAAAGCAATTGAAATATATAAATTGCAGCCTTGCTCGCATATCGAATCAAATGATCGTGCGTTAACTTGAATGAACATCAGATTGAATATAGATATACTTGCCTCAATCCTTTGCACAAAATCAATTTAATTTACTCGTGAGTGAAAGATTCTGTAAAACATGTATATAACATGATAATTTAAGACCTTGGTTAAAATATAAAGGGAAATGCACATGTGATGTCCTTAAACTTTTAAAGTCTTAAAACTACTATAAGAATCGTTGAGGTAAAATAAATAATTAAAACATCATAAATAATTTAAGAAAATAATGTTTTATAGTTTTGAAGACAAATTACGTGTCAGTGGATAACCTTTACCGTCAGGGAATAACTAGTCATCAGGGAATAATTAGCCATCAGAGACTAACATAATTTTCCCATCAGAGACTAGGAATTTCCTCCATCGGAGACTAAAAATTTCCTTCATCGGAGACTAGCAAATTTTGCCCATCAGAGACTATGGATGACGTCATCAGGGACTGGACTTAGCCTGTCGGAGACTAAGGTTGACGTCATCAGAGACAATTTAACTCATAAAAGACTGATGACGTCAACTTAACCCATCGGAAACGAAGGCTGACGTCATCATCAGAGACTAATGTTAACTCATCAGAGACTAACATTAACTTATCAGAGACTAATATTATCTCATCAGAGACTAACAACATCTCATCAGAGACTAATATTATCTCGTCAGAGACTAACAACATCTCATCAGAGACTAATATTATCTCGTCAGAGACTAACAACATCTCATCAGAGACTAATATTATCTCATCAGAGACTAATATTATCTCATCAGAGACTAATATTATCTCATCAGAGACTATAGTATCTCATCAGAGACTATAGTATCTCATCAGAGACTAATATTAGAGCTTGTCTCAAAAATAGGGTCGTCTTCCTCACTCCTCCATGGGTGGTGTTTTCATCTATAACCACCGTAGGTTATCTCCCATCATCTTTTCAGTAACACATAACATCTCCTAGGGTCTACTGGCTCTTATAGACACGGTATAGGCTTTTAAACTCAGGTTGACAAAGGTTCAAACATGGCTTCGCAACTACTGATGAACAGAATACTTGGGAGTAAAAGGTTTTCAACATTCTTTCACTCATCTTGGATAGTTTTTGAAATAAAATATGAACTTTAGATATTAAAAGCATGCATTAAATCATATTTTTGGAACTAAATGAACAAGATGTTAAACGTGGCATGCATAATAAAACAAAAGTGTAAGAAACAGAGCAGGACTTTAATGTAATGCTCTTACCTCCTTGGCTATAAAGAAGAAGTTAAAAGCTTGAGTTGTTCTTCCAGAAAAGGACAGTTGCTTTGAAAGCGAACCAGAAGTTGGTGGTATACTGTAAAGAAATTTATGAAAGTGGGGCTAGGGTTGTATTCAGATGATATATTTATATCGCTGGTCAATCAATAAGAGCTGTTGGATTGTTTAAGATTTGATTTCAACCATTGGCTGGAAAAGAAGTAATAAGCCTTGAAACATAACCATTGGCTGGAGGAATCGGTGTTGCGGCTGCCAAAGTATCAACCAATCACCTAGGATAGCCGACAATCCATTGGGCAAGATTTCTCCTCCCATTGGTGCCTTAGGTAACAAGTTTTCCTAAGATAGCAATTTTCACACGACAGTTCTTGGTTGAACAATGGAGTTGTATCTCACATTCATGCACTTCCTTCCCACGTGAAAACATTACACTTCCTTTGATAAAACTTGGATAAAATAATAATATAAAGATTTGAGCTTAAAATACATTTAAAACTTTTAGACATCACACTGCCGTGAACTTTCATTATTTAAACCAAATAAAATAAATTACATCTCCATGCATAAATAAAAAAAACACATAATGAATTTATCATATAACAAAACTCATTTAAATTTTGGGTTCTCACATAATTAATTGTTGATATAGTCATTTAATGAGCGTATTAACTGATGTAATGGTTAATCTCTAATGAAATTATCCATTGATAACAATTGGTCATCAGTAGTTAATTTGTCCATCGGAGACTATAGTCATCAGTGGTTATTTTGCCTATCGAAGACAATAGTCATAAGTAGAGAATATGCCCATCAGAGGATATTTTTTCATTAGGGGATAAAATACCTCGTCAGGGGATCATTTACCTCGTCAGGGATAATTCATCTAGGGATAAATAATTCATCAGGGATGATTTACCTCATGAAAGGATAACGTTGATGTAGAATCTTTACGCATGAATTAACACCGCAATCTTTATCCTTCACGCTCCAGTCGATCCCCTTGATCCGTCTTGCAATTTACTACTCAAATGTGTAGTACTCTAAAGGTGATCCACCAGAGAATTTTAATTATGAAGAATATTAGATTTCTCTCACAATATTTTGGTGACAAATATTATGGAGGTTACCAATTATTATTTCAGTTGGGGTTTAATCTATTATAAGTCTCCTTATATAGACAACCCCTAAACTAATTCCTAAACCATTTAGGAATTGATTATTTATTAAATAATAATAAAACTCCATTATCTAATTCCTAAACCATTTAGAAATTGGATTCTTTATTATTAAATAATAACACCACTTTTTAATCTAATTCCTAGACTACTTAGGAATTGGATTATTTATTAAATAATAATAATATAAGAATAATTCTTATTTATTTATAATTAGTATTTCTAAAATACTAAATTATAAATATTAAGCTATTTAATTTATTCCACCATGGTACAAATTAAATTACTTAATTATTATTATTTCCCAATATCTTCATAATTTATTATTTCCCTTTTATGGTGTGACCCTTTAGGTTCAATATCAAGCCGGTTGTAGAAATAAATTAAATTAAAACTATTCTAATTTTATTTATACGAATTAAACACTTTAATTCATTAAATATAATTAATTATATTAATTATACTTATTCTACATCATGAGGGATACCTCTCAGCATATCATGACTATCCGGATAATATGAAATCAACGTTTAATCACAAAGAACCTATTCAGTGAATAGTTACCGTACAATTCAATCCTTCTACCATACAATGTCCCGATTAAATATAAGACATGGAATTACTGTCAAGTCTTATTTTATTTAATCATATGCATTCCGATTCATAGATGCATAACTCAATATAATGTCAATTAGAAACACATTCTAATTATCATTCCACTCTGGCCAGAGATTCCCGAGTTGTCACTAATGGAATCGCATAGAACATTCTCTCCCTTTACTGGAAGCAGTAGATCCTTTGTTGATCATTCACTTATCTCCATGTACACTTTATTATACCCGAACATACACTTATATACACTGCTTGAGTTAAGATGTATGACAAAGTATAATTTAGTGTACACAAGATAACTGCAACGATCTCAAGTCTAAGGATCACTTGTACAACTTTCACTAGATGAACTCCTATTGACAAGCAGGTAAAACTCCATTAGGTGTTCATTTAAGCGAGTCACGTTCAGTGAACTTATTCTCTAATAAGCACCTACATACTTGCTTTAATGTCGTCACACAAATGATTATGAGATCAATCATCCTCTTGTTAAGAGCAAGCACAGTATGTACTAATCTTTCTGGATTCACTAACACCCTTATTAGTGATCCTACGATTAGGAATATTTTTAGTTTCGAGTTAACATATTTTAGATCTCATTAGCATGATCTCATCATGCTCCTAAAATATAACTCTAAACTACGGGTTAATATATTTAACAACTTAAACATATATATAAACGCCTTTGAATAAATAATTCTTTTATTATTAAATGAATAAGATTACAAAATAAATGTTCCATCACGTCTAACATGATTGGTTTGAGGGCATATTACTTTCACTATGAAGCTGAAAAGGGGACTGAGTACACTCCTGAAGAGTTAGAAGAGATGGATGAAACCATGGCCTTCCTTGCAAAAAGGTTTTCCAAATTGAAATTCAAAAAGCCAACTGGAATAAAGAGATTTTCAGCAAGGAAACTCAGTAGCACAAACAACTTTATTGATAAATCAAGAATAAAGTGTTACAAATTCAATAAGTTGGGTCACTTTACCAATAAATGTTGAAAGACCAAGTATGAAAGTGATTCCAAAGGGAAGGAAGCTGAAGTGGATTACAAGAAGAAATACTTTGACCTTCTTAATGCCAACAAGAAGGGAAAAGCTTATATTGTAGAGGGAAAGGATTGGGCTGACTCAGATGAAGAAGACACTGAAGAATATGTCAACCTAGCCCTGATGGCCTCATCCACTGACAGCAGCAACTCATAAGTAAGTCTCGAAATTTCCTCTAACATGTCAACAACTGATTGTTTCAAAACTGTTAAGGAAATGACTTGTGAGATAAGAGACCTTTCTAACACTCTAAGAAGTGTTGTAGCTGAGACTGAGAGAGTACAGAAAATCAATGAAATTTGACTACTAGAAATATTCTATTAGAATCAGAACTGTCTAGACTTAAGAATCTTGAAAAAGAACTCTCTAAGACTAGAAATCTTCTTGACTTTCCCATAAAGAGAGAATAATGGACCTCCAAGCTTTTGAGAGAAGAAAGGGAGGTCATAAAGAGATGGAATGAGTCGAGAAAGAAACTAGATGTTCAATTAAAAGTCAGAAATCTGATCATAAATCTAGTTTCAGCTATGAGGAGACTCTAGTGAAGCAACCTTCTATTGAGGTTGAAAATGCTGCTAGCTTTGGAAAAAGGCCTATACAACCCATCAAGTTTATAAAGGTTGTAACAAAGCTAGAAAAAAGGAATGTTTTCCCGATGAGTGAAGCTTCCACAAGTGGTGGGAGTGGCAAGAAATCTGTTCTTGCCAAAGCACTCAAACCCCCTTTCAAGAAGAAACAAGAATGTGAATTAGTGGATACACAGTCATCAAGGGAGCCGTCGAAGCCCTTCAAGGGATAAAGGCCTCTCAAGGGATAAGAAAAAGAATAGGAATAGCAAATTAGGTGAAAACAAAGCTAGTAACTATACCCCTATTCAGGAAGCCCCTAGGAAAGTGTGCTAGAACTGTGGTAACAATAATCATTTATCTTTTCAATGCAAGGAAAAACCACAGATTTTAACAGGTATAATTTTATATGCTAATTATTTACCTACTGCTCAAGCATGTACCCTTAAGCGTAAAGAAAAGAAATTTGCTGGTAAATCTAAAGTTTATAATGAAACTCCTAAAAAGGAGAAAGTGTGTATTCTGCCTAAACCTAAAGTCGTCAGTAATGAAAAAGTTGTTTTACCATTAACTGTGACTAAACCTAGAGAACCCAAATCCACTTGGGTACCAAAACAAATTAAATGTTCTTTGTGTGCAGGGAAAAGTCCAAGGCAGACAAATGACACATGACAGTGGCTGCTCAAGACACATGACAGGAAACAAAGCCCTGCTCACAGAGTTCAATGGGAAGGTTGGTCTAGTAATTACTTTTGGTGACAATAGTAAAGGATTGACTCTTGGTTATGGCAAAGTAGCAAATGAGAATATCTTATTTGAAGACTTAGCACTAGTTGATGGGCTAAAGCACAATCTATTAAGCATAAGTCAACTATGTGATAAAGGATTCATCATTTTTTTCAAAGGGGATCAGTGCTTAATCTCAAATGAAAGTGATGGGAAGTTGGTCTTATCAGGGATTAGGAAAGGAGATCTTTACATTGCTGATTTTAAGTCAATAAATGGAGAATCATGTTTCTACAGCAAGGCAACCTCTGATGAGAGAAGACTGTGGCATAAGAAGCTCTCTCACCTAAACTACAAAACTATCAATGATTTGGTGAAGAGAGAGTTGGTAACTGGAATACCTCAAGTGGAATTCATTCAAGAAGGGTTATGTTCAGCATGCCAACAAGGGAAACAAAGGAAATCATCCTTTGTCAGCAAGGAAGCCACACTGATCAAGGATACAATTCAATTGCTTCATATGAATCTCTTTGGTCCCGTCAACATAATGTCAATATCAAAGAAGAGATTTGCATTGGTCATTGTGGATGACTATACCATATATACTTGGGTAAAGTTTCAACATGCCAAAACTGAAGTACCTCAACAAACCATTGACCATATAAAGAAAGTGGAAACTGAGTCATGGTCAGTGGTTACAATCTTGAGGACAGATAATGGGACTGAATTTAAGAATACAATTGTTGATGGATTATCTGTGAAGAAAGGCATCAATCATACATTTTCTGCTTCAAGAACTCCTCAACAAAATGGTGTAGTAGAAAGGAAGAATAGAACCCTAATAGAAGCTGCTAGGACAATGTTAGCAAAGGCAAAAATTCCTACATATTTTTGGGTTGAGGCAATTTTCACTGCCTGCTTCACTCAAAATAGGTCTTTGATCAACAAGGCTTACAATAAGACACCATATGAGCTAATGATAGGGAGGAAACCAAACATCAAGTTCCTACATGTTTTTGGATGCAAATGCTTTGTATTAAGGAATTTTGGTGAGAACTTAGGAAAATTTGACTCAAAGGCTGATGAAACTATTTTCCTAGGTTACTCCATGACATCTAAGGCCTACAAGGTTTACAACAAGAGACTCCAACTGGTGATGAATTCTATAAATGTAGCTTTTAATGATCAAGAGATTTCTGGACTCGAAGACCCTGGTTTTCATGAAGAGCTCAGATTTGAAAGTAAAGATGATTCTGATTACCAAAAGAATGATGCTGATGAGTACAAACAAATAGACGAGTTAACCTGATGTCAATCCTACCAATAACGAAGCCCCCCCCCCCCCCCCCCTCAATTGATGGAGTTAATCTCCTAGATAACAGATCAGGGAGTACTCCATCAGGGGATAACTTTTACCCTGATTTAAGCATAAAGTCAGGGAGAGTTTTCTTAGAAGCTGGTAGCACAGACTTAGGGGGAGGATATGATAATCGGGCAAGCTCATCAAGATACCTCTCTAAGCTCAAGTGGTCTAGGGATCAAACCAAAGAATTAATCATTGGTGATCCCAATCAAAAAGTGCAAACCAGAAAAGCTACATCTAATGAATGCTTATCTGTTTGCTTTCTTTCACAAATTGAGCCAAAGAAATTTGAAGAAGTCATGCAAGATGCAGAATGGATCATGGCTATGTAGGAAGAACTGAATCAATTTGAAAGCAATCACGTATAGAAGTTGGTGCCTAAACCCAAAGACAGAATTATAATAGGCACCAAGTTGGTTTTCAGAAACAAGATGGATGAAGCTGGCATTGTTATAAGAAACAAAGCAAGACTGGTGGCAAAGGGATATCTTCAAGAAGAAGGGATTGACTTTGATGAGACTTTTGCACCAGTGGCCAGAATTAAGGCTATAAGAATTTTCATAGCCTATACAACACATTCAAATTTTAAAGTTTTTCAAATGGATGTGAAAAGTATTTTTCTCAATGGAAAACTGGAACAAGAGGTATATGTACAACAACCTCCAGGGTTTGAAAGCTCAAGATTCCCAAATCATGTTTACAAACTAGAGAAAACACTTTATGGACTGAAGCAAGCTCCTAGAGCTTGGTATAACACACTATCAAAGTTTCTGGTGGATAACAAGTTCACAAGAGGTATCATTAACAAGACATTGTTCTTTAGACAACACCAAGGTAATTTGATCCTGGTTCAAATATATGTTCATGATATCAGTTTTGGTTCCACTGACACCAGGTTGTGTGAAAAGTTCTCCAAGCTCATGCAAAGCAAGTATGAAATGAGTTTGATGGGTGAATTGTCTTATGTTTTCCCAGTGAGATGGCCTAAAACTTGTAGAAGGGGGGTTGAATACAAGTTCTTACAACTTTTTCGAATTCCTGTTCTTTAAGAAATTAACTTTCTGCAGAATATAAAGAACAAGATTAAAACTTTATAAACAATTGCTTTTATTGATTTTAACAATTGATTACAAGTTTTCTAACAATCAAGACAAGCTTCGATCGTCAGCTTCTATTCTGTGTATCTAGAAAATACAACCCTTTCAATTCTCTTTCTATACACACCTATAGCTTCGTATTGCTATTCTGTAATTTATAATTACAGCTTCTAAAACTAAGTTATCAAAAACCTAGCTTCCTAATTCGAATCAAATACAATCTTTCCAATTGAAAGATTTCTAACAAGTTTCCTTGTCAGCTACGTCTTCAATAAAGTCTACGTGTGCATGGAAGACTTTCCTTCTTTGATTTGAACTCTAACTCCATCAGTGATTAAGTCTTCGACTAATCTCCGATAGCTTCTTTAATTAGTCCCTGATCACTTCGAGTAATCTCCGATGCTTTACATCAGGTAATCTCTGATGCTTTACTTCGAGTAATCTCCGATACTTTGGCTTTAGTCTCTGGTGACGTCAGCTTTTAATCTCCGAGGTATTGTTTTAATCTCTGATGACGTCAGCATTAATCTCTGACTCTTTAGTTACAATCCCCGATGACGTAAGCTTTAATCTCCGATGACCAATCCTTCAATCTCCGATGAACAAAACATTTTAATCTCCGATGAAGGATTCTTCAATCTCCGATGGGCAAAGTCCAATCTCTGATGAACAAAACTTTAATCTCTGGTGGACTTTTCCCTTAATCTCCGACAAGCCAAAATCAATCTCCGAAGGACTAATTAATTTAAACAACTTGTTGAACAAACTCAACAAGTATTCCAGCAGTACATACAAAAGAAATGAACCTATCTCTTTATTATAATGACTAATTTACAAACAAGAGATACTACTGCTAGCTACAAAACTAAAGTGTTACAAACCAACACTTTTCTGTACATTTGTATTTCTAATTATTCTCAAGACAATCATCATCAAATGTTTATAAAACCTAACATCTTATTTCTTGGGGCTGCAGATCAAACAAGTCACTGATGGGATTTACATACATCAGACAAAATATGCCAAAGAACTTCTCAAGAAATTTGACATGGAGGACTCAAAGGTAGCAAAGACACCTATGGCCACAACAACCAAGATTGAACCTGATAAGAATGGAAAGAAAGTTGATTTAAAGACTTATAGGGGAATGATTGGTTCTCTGCTATATCTGACAGCAAGTAGGCCTGATATTATGTTTGCCCAACATGTCTTTGTGCAAGATATCAAGCTGATCCAAGGGAGTCTCATCTAATTGCAGTGAAAAGAATCTTGAGGTACATCAAGGGCATTACAAGAGTTTGGATTTGAATTACTTGGGTATTCTGATGCTGACTTTGGAGGATGCAAATTTGATAGAAAGAGTACAACAGGAAACTGTCAATTTCTAGGAGGAAAGCTTGTTTCTTGGTTCAGCAAAAAGCAGCACTCAATATCAACATCTACTGCTGAAGTTGAATACATTGCAGCTGGAAGTTATTGTGCACAAATCTTATAGATGAAAAATTAGTTATTGGACTATGGCCTAAATTTCAACAAAATTCCAATTTTGTGTGATAATACAAGTGCCATTGCAATTGCTGAAAACCCTGTGCAACATTCTAGAACTAAACATATAGAGATCAGGTATCACTTTATCAAGGAACATGTTATGAATGGAACCATTGAACTACACTTTGTACCAACAAACAAACAGCTGGCAGACATCTTCACCAAAGCTCTTGATGAAACCACTTTTATAAATCTGGTGGGAGAGCTGGGAATGGTGAATTATGCAAGATAAAGCTTGATCAACTTGATGAAGTCATGCCAGAAAAATTGTTGGGGAGTTCAAACTATCAAGTGCTTAAGTATTGGTATTTCTAACTCATCTCATAATTTCATGATAATGTTACTGATACATGGTTATATGTTTATAATAAAAAAAATAATAAAAAATAATATATATATATATATATATATATTTTATTCTTTTTTTTTTATTTTTTTGGGTTAGGGTGTGTATTACAGGTTGTACATCAAGGTCAGGATTACACAGCAAAACCATTTGTACTTCTATCCCATATGAAACAGGTATTCCTTACGCAACCTTCTTTTTCTCAATCTCGTATTTCTTCTATTTCAACTACAATGGTAGAGAAAACTACCACTTCTTTGCCTACCCAAGTAGTATTACCAATTTCTACACAACCACTCTCAATAGTCCAACCCTCAGTCTCCCAACAGACACAGGGTACTAAAACAAAACCCTCTGAAGTAACCTCATCTATCGAGGGGGAGCATGGTGAGAGAGTGATTGGCTTGAAGAGAATGAAGAAGAAGAGGACAACCATGAGTGTTGATCCTAAAACAAACCAGACAGTATCCTCCCAAAAGGATACTGACCTTGAAAAGAAATTAAACACATCACTAATTGCCTCATCCCAAAAGG
Source organism: Centella asiatica (assembly GCA_014636745.2). Lineage (NCBI taxonomy): Eukaryota > Viridiplantae > Streptophyta > Magnoliopsida > Apiales > Apiaceae > Centella > Centella asiatica. The sequence goes on from CM025788.1 coordinate 22,327,103, forward strand.
ATTCAGTTATTGAACAAAGTCCCCAACCAGGGACACAGTTGAGTGAGGCACATACACTAACCATAATCCCTGATGAAACTAACATCAAGGTTTTTGAGAACCACTTGCAAATATCTTACACAGTGAGTGCACGCACAACTTCACTTGATGAATCACCTCCTTACTTTGTGATTCAGCCAACACTCCCTTCTACACCTCTATCCTCTTTTTTCTTTGCCTCAAATTTCTTCAGACATCATGACATAATCTCTAAGTGTTATGACATCAGATTCTCCAATTTCTTACTTCTTGGAGGAGCCAATAATCTATGACACAGTGATTGGCAATCAAGATTTACAAATGATTGATTCCTTCTTAAAATGATTCAATCACTGATGATCATATATGGGACATAAATACAACTATATATATTAATGCTCTAGGTATTTATACTTCCTCCATTGTAAATACTACTTTTATACATACCTATACTTCTCCTATTAAACATACACCCATATCCTCCACTTCTGTTCAAATCACTTTTGTGGACACAATTGTTGTAGATACTTTACTTACATTATCCACAGCCACAGTTGTTGATAACACAGCCTATAGGAGCCCAATTAGGACAACTTTGAGTGAGGCTGAGAAAATACTTAGTGAAAAGAGGCAAGGTCAACCCATTGAGAGGACCTTGGCACAAGGAGAGAATGAGAGTACTGCCTTAGAAGGCAATGAAAAAGGAGAGGAAAAGAGTGATGCCTTAGAAAGCATAAAAAAAGGAGAGGTTGAGGGAAATAAGGATGAAATCCTTGTAAATAAAGAAAATATAGAATTTGTAAATACTTCTAGTTCTTTTGAGAGTGTTAAAGATGACACTCTCCAACAGGTTCTTCAAGTCACATCCCAATTCTCAACTTCCACTGATGATGCTACCAAAAAGGGAGAAAAATCTTCAAAGTCATTATCAGGGGTTGTTGTTGAGAAATCTACAAATCAACCTTCAGAGGATGTGACTACTGATCTTGCTCCAAAAGGCCAAGAACATTTGATAGGAAACAACTTCAACAGGAGAAAGAGAAGGTTGCGGAGGAAGAACAACAAGAAGAAGAGAAGAATTGATGCATGTTCTAAACCAAATTGCTTACAACAAAAATGAACATGTCATCAAGTTCAGAACCCTATTTCTGCAGAAAGTGATATACTTGTACATATTTATTCTTTGTAACTATACAAATACATTTATTCTTTAATGTCTATATTTTTGGGTTTTGACATCATCATCAGTACATTAGTTAGATTTATGGTTATCAAACTAATAAACATAAATAGGGGGGGACTGTTAGATATAAATGATGATGATGTTTAGGGAATAATTGTGCATCTGTAAATACTCAAGGTATTCTATAAACCATAGTATATTTGCACAAGTTTTGCATCCACTGATGGACAACTTAGTCATCAGGGGATGGACTACACTGCATTGGGCTAGTCATCAATGATAACTTGAATGGACTCGACAGTGTCAAGGAATGGCTGTTGTTACTTAAAAGAATATGAGAATTCCGCACGATAGACATTCCAGCCAAAGCCAACAGAGTATCAATGATCAAAGGAACAAGTATTTTTTTAAGGGCATCAGTGAAAAGAACTCATTAAGGGAAGCCTAAAAAAATACTGTGTCAAGGGATGACTTCGTCAGGGGAACCCATCAGGGGATGACCTCGTTCGGGGAACCCATTAGGGGAAAGCATCAGGGGATGACCTCGTCAGGGGAAAGCATCAGGGGAACCACTCTAATGTCCAAACTTTGGCGAAAACATATCTCCCGACGAGTTTGGCAATAACTTAGATTGCCCGACAAATTTGGCGACGACAAAGGATCAACTCGTCAGGGAAACACATCAGTGTATAAAAGAAGGTCATAACATTGGTGGATAATGAAACACTAATCAAGTCTCTATCAGGGCTTGACATCGGTGGATAATGAAGCACTGATCAAGTCTCCATCAGGGCTTGACATCGGTGGATAATGAAACACTAATCAAGTTGCCATCAGTAACTTTCCATCAGGGGATCCAGAAGCACTGATCAAGTCAACATCAGGGCTTGTCATCAGTGGATCGTTATGACCTAATTCACTCGTCATCAGGACTTACAAGCATATCACTGATACTTGGCACTAAAGTAAGGGGTATAACTGGGAAGATATTCCTTGAAGTTTGGTTATCCAATAACAAATCTCGAGCATTAAATGCATATAGATCAGGGAATGAAAAAGAAACAAAAAAAGCCAACTGCAGTTTGACACACCACTCCGAAAGGACCTTGATGTGACATACTGTGGCTATTTTAAAAAATCAGCATGTCTAGCACATGGGTTCACCAATTGATATGCTATATATATAGAAAGAGTTGTTACACGAAAAACCAAATAAGCCACAACACTCAAACACTAGAAGGAAGCTTTGTAATAAATCTTGAGAGAGATATTCAAAGAAAAACGTAGCCAGTGAGTGATAAAAGAGAAGCTGTAATTTATTACAGATTAGTAGTTGTTAATCACTTTGTGATTAAACAGATTTCTAGAAAAACATCAAGTTATAATACAACTATTTTAACTTGAATGCTTGTGTGTTCATCTTAATTTTTAGTAAAGTTTTTCTGATTCTACAGCTATTCTAGCTTATGTGCAACGTAAGTTTTAAAAGAACAAAAAGTTTGTAGTGTTTGTATTCAACCCCCCCTTCTATAAACACTTGAGCTTATTTAGTTTTAACAGTTTGTATATATGTTTCCTAAAGAATGAATGTTGGAAGTGAGCTAGTATGTATAGGCCTAATGAAAAAAAACTCAAGTTTAATTCATCTTCATTTGCATTTGATTTGTTGTTTTCCCAGTAAGATGGCCTAGAACTTGTAGAAGGGGGGTTGAATACAAGTTCTTACAACTTTTTCAAATTCCTGTTCTTTAAGAAATTGACTTTCTGCGGAATATAAAGAACAAGATCAAAACTTTATAAACAATTGCTTTTATTGACTTAACAATTGATTACAAGTTTTCTAACAATCAAAACAAGCTTTTGATCGTCAGCTTCTATTCTGTATATTTAGAGATAATACAACCCTTTCAATTCTCTATGCTATACAGACACACACTTTTTTTCTTCGAATTACAATTCTGTAATTTATAATTACAGCTTCTAAAACTAAGTTTACAAAAAAACCTAGCTTCCTAATTCAAATCAAATACAATCTTTCCAATTGAAAGATTTCTAACAAGTTTCCTTGTCAGCTACGTCTTCAATAAAGTCTACGTGTTCATGGAAGACTTTCCTTCTTTGATTTGAACTCTAACTCCATCAGCGATTAAGTCCTCGACTAATCTCCGATAGCTTCTTTAATTAGTCTCTGATTACTTCGAGTAATCTCCGATGCTTTGGCTTTAGTCTCTGGTGACGTCAGCTTTTAATCTCCGAAGTATTGTGTTATTCTCTGATGACGTCAGCTTTAATCTCTGACTCTTTAATTACAATCTCCGATGACGTAAGCTTTAATCTCCGATGACCAATCCTTCAATCTCCTATGAACAAATCTTTAATCTCCGATGAAGGATTTCTTCAATCTCCGATGGGCAAAGTCCAATCTCTGATGAACAAAACTTTAATCTCTGATGGACTTTTTCCCTTAATCTCCGACAAGCCAAATTTAATCTCCGAAAGACTAATTAACTTAAAACAACTTGTTGAACAGACTCAACAAGTATTCCAGCAGTACATACAAGTAAAATGAATCTATCTCTTTATTAAAATGACTAAATTACAACCAAGAGATACTACTGCTAGCTACAAAACTAAAGTGTTACAAACCAACACTTTTCTATACATTTGTATTCCTAAGTATTCTAAAGACAATCATCATCAAATGTTAATAAAACCTAACATTTGTGTTTCTTGAAATTAAGTAGTATTCATTTTAGGACCTTAGATTAGAAGTTAAGTTTAGGAGGGAAGTGATATTGGCCATTGGATTGAATAGAGAATGTTGGCAATCCATGTGAAATTTAATGATTGGCTAATGATGTTACTATCACAAGTGTCACTATCAAGAGGAGCCTAAAAATGTTAATATCACAAGTGTCACTATCAAGTGGAGCCTATGAGAGAGAGAAATGAAGCTTCCTACTTCTTTCCTTTCTTATTCTAACCGTTGGGAATATGGAGAATATATCTACATGTGTGTGTAATAATTGCATCATTATAAGCTAATTACCAGTTGGTCCCCCACATGTATTAAGACACGTGTATTAAGATGACTAGGCAACAAGGAAGGTTCCTAATAATTTTCTAGTCTTTCTTTTCTTTCTTTTACTCCTTACTCGTAGCTAGCATATATGTATGATGTTTATAACTTAGTTAAATATACATGACATATTTGAGGGATATCATTAAATGACATTGATCATGACATAATGTGTGCAAGTAAGGTAAGCTCAAGTGATATAAATCATGACATGTCTAGTTCCACACATTTAAAATCTAACAATTTTATTTGTGTGAGCAAGCGTGACTCATCTAAATTTACACATGTGTGTAACTTGTTTGAGTATATATATAGTGGTTGAGAGTATATATTAGAATAAAATAAGCTCAAGTGTTTGTAGAATGAGGGGTTGAATACAAACACTACAAACTTTTTGTGATGGCACTACAAACTTTTTGTTCTTTTTAAAACTTGTTAGCACCTGTTGGAATAGCTACAATCACTAGAAAAACTTAATTGAAATTAAAATGAACACACAAGCATTCAAGTTAAAATAGTTATATTAAAACTTGATGTTTTTTTGGAAATCTGTTTAATCACAATCGTGATTAATCAGCTACAAATTCTGTAATGAGTTACAGCTTCTTTTCTCACACTCACTAACTACTTATTTTGTTTGAATATTTCTCTCAAGATACATTATAAAGTTTTTCTCTAGTGTTTCTATGTGCTTCACCACCTTTTTTAGTGTAATGAAAACTTTATGTATATGTAGAAGATCAGTTGTTGAACCCACGTGCTTAGACGTGCTGCTTTTTTAACGTAGCCACAGTACATCCCATCATTCGTCCTTTCAGAGTTATGTGTCAAACTGCTTTTGTCTTTTGTTGCTTCTTTTTCATTCCCCTGATCTTCGAGCATTTAATGATCGAGAGTTTTCATTGGACCACCAAACCTCAAGAAATATCTTTCCAGTTATACTTCTTGCTTCTTGAACAAGCTTCAATGATTTGTGTGTAAGACCTAATGACGAGTGTATGCAGTCATAACTATCCCCTGATAACAAGCCTTGATATCGACTTGATCAGTGCTACTGAATCCCCTAATGACAAGTCCTGATGAAGACTTGATCAGTGCTTCATGCTACACTTGAGTTAATCTATGCATGTAGAGTTAGTCAAGTGCTTCTTGATCCCTTGACATTAAGACCTACGTGCATCCACTGATGGCTTTCACTATGTAGTGTTTAGTGTTTCCCCTGACTGTTCCCCCTGACCGGTTCAAATACTGATAGATTTAATCATTGATGCTTTGATAACTTTTTTTGGAATGTCTAATGTGTGGAATACTTGAATGTTTTGAGTAACAACAGACATTCCTCTTACACTATCAAGTCCATTAAGGTTATTCACTGATGACTTATCTAGTGTAGTGCAGTTCATCCCCTGATGACTAATTCGACCATCAGTGGTAGCAAAAACTCATGCAAATATACTTTGGTTTATAGAACACTTTGAGTATTTACAGATGCACAAACAAACTCTAATCATCATCATCATCATCATTTATATCTAACAATCTCCCCCTATTTATGATTATCAATTTGATAAAAATAAATCTAATTGATGAACTGATGATGATGTCAAAACCAAAACTGTACAAAATCAAAAGATAAACAAATGCAGGTGTATTGATCTAGTCTATTGTTGTATAAACTGAGAAAATAAATGTACAAGTATTTCCTATTCCTATTACAAAATATACACACTAGACATCAGGATCCCTTTCTTGTTGAGCTGACACAAAGGGCAATGGGTGACTTGATTCAATAGGTTGTGAGTCACTTCCAAGGCCTTGTCTCCTTTGATCTGGGTTTTGATCTGGAATCCTGAGTCTGTTTTCTTCCCTTCCTACCTTTAGCTGCTCCATCTCCTTTTGAAGAAGTCTTCTGAAGTTGACAATGTTCACATTCCTGTTGGATTCCAGAGCTTCAAGGACTGAACCAATTTCTTGCAGGTTAGCTGCAGCCAGTTGTGACGGTGACGATCTCCCCTTTTGAATTTTTGAACTCAACACCCATAGGGCTTGTGATCATCTTTGGGTATTCTTTGAATCCTTTTACTGAGGAAACATCCCTTGCCACTACTGCAGTCCCATCATCAACTCTGATTTCTTCAATCTCCTTTAACACCTTTTGTATAAGCAGGATTTTGAACTGGATGACATGTTCATTCTTGTGGTAAGCAATTTGGCTTAGAACATGCATCGATTCCTCCAAGTTAAGCCCATCAACTTCATTGATCCTTATGTTTTTCTCTTGCCCACTAGCTATTTTGAAGAAAAGCTTTAATGGTCTTTCCAAGGCTGTGGGCAAGCTTCTTTCATCATTGATGGCTTTCCTCAACTTCTTAATCATCCCTCTCAAGTCTCTGTTTAGCATTATTGTCTTTAAAACTAAGTTCAAGACTAGCCCCAATTGCTCAATATCTATTCTCCTAAACCAGTCAGAAGTGACTATGAGCTTTGACCCATTCTTCCTTTGTACAATGATTAGCTTTTCCCTTTTTTTGTTTGTCCTGACATTTATGCTTTTTATTGAGAACAAAAATGTTAGGTTCTTCGCCTTTCATCTCTTAGGGATTCAGCCAATGTGGGTGGTCCATATGGTATAGGAGAAGGTGTTTGATTCTTGGCCTTATATGACTTGGATGTGGTGGCATCAGGGGATTTTGGGTTTTCTTTGTCTTTATCCCCTGATGCACCTTAAACTATTGAGGTTTCTTTGGCTGAGGTTTCCTGGAGTATTTTGTCCTGACACTCTTTTATCTCTTCTCTTCTTCTTGTCTCTCCTCCTCCGCAACCTTTTCTTCCTCCTGTTGAAGTTGTTGTGCATAGAGTGCATCAGCTTCTACCAGTTTCTTGTCTTGAGGATAAACAAGCTCCATTTTCCCATCTATAATAACTTCAACTGGTGATGAAAAATGAGATGTCTTTATTGCATTTCTAAGTAGTTTGGGTCCTGATTGACTTTGATTCTTCTTTTTAGGTTCTTCAATCAGGATACCCTTACCCTTGTCCTTGGCTTTTGGAGCAGGAGCTACAGTCACATCCCCTAATGGTTGGCTTGTTCATGTCTCAGTAACAACCCCTGATGATGGCCCTGAAGATTTCTCCCCCTTTTTGACAGCATTATCAGTGGAGGTTGAGAGTAAAGATGTGACTTGAAGAACTGTGTGGAGAGTGTCAGCCATTGACAGTTGCAGAGATTCCATGCTTGCTAGTTTGGTGGAGAATGCAGATAATTGTTTGTCAACATTGTCAGTGAGCTTCTTCATCTTGAGCATGGTTTGTCTTGTGGCAAAGGAGTCCACAACTTGCTGTGCAAAATTTATTCTATTGGTAAAGTGTGTATGGAGCTTTTGAGATTCTACATCTACAGATTGCCCTATCACTATTTGTGACTTGAGCACTTTGATCAAAATAGGATATGTAGTCCGAGATAACTCCTATTTTAGTAACTATACAGTATCTGCCATTTGATTGTTTTGAAAGTATAAATCAACTCCTATGAAGTCATCCATTGGAGTGTCATCATTATCACTCCTAGAGGAACAAGAAGTATTTACAATATCTACATTTTCTCTATTTTCTTTATTTACAAGGATCTCATCCTTGTCTCTCTCACTCTCTCCTTTTGCACTACCTTCTAAGGCATCCCTCTTTGGCTCTCCTTTTTCATTACCTTCTAAGGCAGTACCCTCTTCCTCTCCTTTTGCCAAAGTCCTTTCATGGGGTTGACTTTGCCTTTCTTCACTAGATATTCTCTCAGTCTCACTCAAAATTGTCTTTGAGGGGCTCCTATGGGCTATGAGATCAGCAACTGTGGCCAGTTCAAGTAATATAAATACACCAACTAGGTCTACAGAGGTGATGGAGGTAGAAGTAGAGGACAAATGTGTATGTACAATTGGAGAAGTGTATGTTTCTATAGAGGAAGTGTGTACAATGAGGGGATCATAAATACTTATGGCATTATTATGTACAGGTGTATTGATTTCCCATGTGTGGTCCACAGTGATTGAATAATTTAGAAAGGAATCAACCATTTGAGTGTGTTGATTATCAATCAATGTGTCATTGAGTGTTGGCTCATCTAAGAAGTGAGAGATTGGAGAATCTGATCTCATGACACTTAGAGTTTGTGTCATGATATTAGAAGAAATTTGAGGAATTGAAAAAGGTGGAAGAGGTGTAGAAGGGAGTGTTGGCTGGATTATTGAATGAGGAGGTGATCCATCAAAAGAAGTTGTGTGTGCACTCACTGTGTTAGATATCTACAAGTGGCTCTCAGAGGCCCTAATGTTAATTTCATCAGGGGCTATGGTTAGTGTTTGTGCCTCACTCAACTGTGTCCCTGGTCGGGGACTATTTTCAATAACTGATTCCGTTTGAGAGGAAACAGTTAGAAATGTGCTTAATTCCTTATCAAGAACAGTATCCTTTCGAGAGGATACTGCCTGGTCTGGTTGTGGGGTACCTCTCATGGCTGCCTTCTTCTTCTTCAATCCCTTTAAGACAAGCACTCTTTCTCCTTGCTCCCCCTCACTTGTTGAGGTTACTTCAGAGGGTTTTCTTTTAGTACCCTTAGTCTTTTGGGAGACTAAGGGTTGGGTGATTGAGAGTGGTTGTGTAGAAATCGGTGGTACTACTGGGGTAGGCAGAGAATTGGTAGAGATCTCTGTCATAGTACTTGAAGGAGAAGAAGTGATAAGTTGAGAAATAGAATGGTGAGTTAGGGATACCTATTCCATGTGAGATGGAAGTATAAATGGTTCTGCGGTGTAAGATTTCTTTATTATCTCTTCGAATAGCTTCTTTGTTTGTTTGTAACTCTGTACAGCAATGTCATTCTCAAAAGAAAGATTAGGAAATTGATCTTTAATAATCATTGACAAAAATCTAGCATAGTAAACTTCTGATTTCCTAGAAGTAAAACTACCCATTTTATTTATAAGATCATCAAATATTAATTTTCCTATATTAATATGCGCATTTTTGATAATGGTAAAAGCTATTTTTAGAGTTAAAGATGTTATTACCTCAAAGTTGGAGGACTTACCTGAGAACACCTTTGTCATTGTATCAAAGAGATAAGAGATCTCTCTTTTCACATTCACCCTCTTGAGGTCCTTGAACTTCAGTACTACATTGAGTGTAGAGTTGTAGCCCAGTTCCCTTAAGAAGTTGAGTAGTTCAACTTCGTTTCGCACTTCCACGAACTCTTGTGTGGGAAGTCCCAGTGCAGAATTAATTCTGAAGGGAGTTATTTTTCCCTTTTCAGAAGAAATTTTGAATGAGATCCCCTTGATAATCTCAGGTCTTGTTGTAGAGAACATGAATTTAGCATTTGACTAGAGTTGAGATATTGCTTCACCAGACATTTCATCATCGGTAAAGATTGCTTTGCTATACTCTGAGTTGAGTAGATAGGTCATCATAGGCTTGAAGCAAGTATCTACCTCTTCAATGTCTGAGAAGCCCACATAGTTTGTTGGTGGAAGCACTAGATTCCTCGGAAGTTGTTGAACAGTGCTTGGTGTCATTGAATTTGGTTGTGAATTGAGGAACTAGGGTTTCTGTGAGTAAGAGAGAGATGAAAAAACTCGAGCCTATTGTTAAAGAAAGATTAAACGTTTTGAGATACTTTAGGAACAGAAAGAGTTTAAGTATAAATACCCTCTTTTTTTATTTTTAAAACTGTTCCCGAAGACAAGTCATCAGGGTGTAGGATCAGTTCTTGAGATGACACGTCATCAGGGACAAAAGAATCCCCTGATGAACTATTATCCCCTGAAGCGATCAAAAGCATACAACCTGACCCTGATGATACGCGAACCAAGTAAACATACCCTGACACTGATGTACGATGCTCGAAACAAGTATACACTCCCTGACCCTGATGCACATCAGATATGTATAAAATTATTCTTTTTTATTTTTTTATTTTTTTTAAATGTAACATATATAGTCATATATCAATCAGGAAATTAAGAGATAAGTTAGAGATACCAGTACTCAATTTCTTGATAGCTTGAACTACTCCAACAATTTTTTTGGCTTGTCTCCAATAGGTTGATCAAAATCTATCTTACATAATTCACCATTCCCAATTCTCCCACAAGATTGATAAATGTGGCTTCACCAAGGGCCTTGGTGAAGATGTCTGCCAGCTGCTTGTCTATTGGTACAAAATGTAGTTCAATGGTTCCATTCATAACATGTTCCCTGACAAAGTGATATCTGATTTCTATATGTTTAGTTCTGGAATGTTGCATAGGGTTTTCAGCAATTGCAATGGCACTAGTGTTGTCACACAGGATTAGAATTTTGTTGAAATTTAGGCTATAGTCTAACAATTGATTTCATCCACAAAATTTGTGCACAGTAACTTCCAGCTGCAATATATTCAGCTTCAGCAGTAGATGTTGATATAGAGTGCTGCTTTTTGCTGAACCAAGATGCAAGCCTTCCTCCAAGAAATTGACAGCTCCTTGTTATACTTTTTCTGTCAATTCTGCATCCTCCAAAGTCAGCATCAGAATACCCAAGTTATTCAAATCCAAACTCCTTTGGACACCAAAGTCCCAACTCTGTAGTGCCCTTGATATATCTCAAGATTCTTTTCACTGCAATGAGATGAGACTCCCTTGGATCAGCTTGATATCTTGAACAAAGACATGTTGCAAACATAATGTTTGGCCTACTTGCTGTTAGATACAGCAAAGATCCAATCATTCCCCTATAAGTCTTCAGATCAACTTTCTTTCTATTCTTATCAAGGTCAATCTTGGTTGCTGTGGCCATAGGTGTCTTTGCTACTTTTGGGTACTCCATGTCAAATTTTTTAAGAAGCTCTTTGGCATATTTTGTCTGATGTATATAAATCCCATCAGTGACTTGTTTGATCTGCAGCCCCAAGAAATAAGACAATTCACCCATCAAACTCATTTCATACTTGTTTTGCATAAGCTTGGAGAACTTTTCACATAGTCTAGTGTTTGTGGATCCAAAGATGATATCATCAACATATATTTGAACCAGGATCAGATGATCTTGGTGTTGTCTAAAGAACAATGTTTTGTCAATGATACCTCTTATCAACTTGTTATCCACCAAAAACTTTGATAGTGTGTCATATCAAGCTCTAGGAGCTTGCTTCAATCCATAAAGTGCTTTCTCTAGTTTGTAGACATGATTTGGGAATTTTGAACTTTCAAATCCTTGTAGTTGTTGGACATACACCTCATGTTCTAACTTCCCATTGAGAAAGGCACTTTTCACATCTATTTGATAAACTCTAAAGTTTGAATGTGCTGCATAGGCTAAGAAGATTCTTATAGCCTCAAGTCTAGCCACTAGTGCAAAAGTCTAATCAAAGTCAATCCCTTCCTCTTGATGATAACCCTTTTCCACCAGTCTTGCTTTGTTCCTTATAACAATGCCATCTTCATCCATCTTGTTTCTGAATACTCACTTGGTACCTATTATAATTTTGGCTTTGGGTTTAGGCACCAGCTTCCATACTTGATTTCTTTGAAATTGATTTAGCCCTTCATGTATAGCCATGATCCATTATGCATCTTGAATGGCTTCTTCAAATTTCTTTGGCTCAATTTGTGAAAGAAAGCAAGCATATAGGCATTCATTAGATGTTGCTTTTCTGGTTTGCACTCTCTGGTTTGGATCACCAATGATTAAATATGATGTGTGACTCCTAGACCATTTGGGCTTGGAAATGTATCTTGATGAGCTTGCATGATCATCATTTCCTCCCCCTAAGTCTGTGCTACCAGCTTCTGAAGAAACTCCCCCTGAATTTATGCTTAAATCAGGGTTAAAGCTATCCCCTAATAGTGCATTCCCTGATGGATTATCCCCTGATGGAGTATTCCCTGACCTGTTGTCTAGGAGGTTAACTCTATCTGCTGAAGGGGCTTCTAAGTTGCTTGGATTGACATCAGGGATTGTTAATTTCTCCATTTGTCTGCACTCATCAGCTTCATTCTCTTGATAATCAGAATCATCTTCATTTTCAAATCTAAGCTTTTGATGAAAACCAGAGTCTTCAAGTCCAGAAATCTCTTGATCATCAAAAGCTATATTTATAGACTCCATCACCACTTGGAGTCTCTTATTGTAAACCCTGTAGGCCTTAAATGTCAGGGAGTAACCTAGGAAAATTGCTTCATCAGCCTTTAGATCAAATTTTCCTAAGTTTTCACCAAAGTTCCTTAATATAAAGCATTTGCATCCAAAAACATGAAGGAACTTGATGTTTGGTTTCCTTCCTGTCATTAGCTCATATAGTGTCTTGTTTTGAGTCTTGTTAATCAAAGACCTATTTTGAGTGAAGCAAGCAGTGGAAATTGCCTCAGCCCAAAAATAGGTAGGAATCTTTGCCTCTACTAGCATTGTCCTAGTAGCTTCTATCAGGGTTCTATTCTTCCTTTCTACTACACCATTCTGTTGAGGAGTTCTTGGAGCAGAAAATGTATGATTGATGCCTTTCTTCACATAGAATCCATCAATAGCTGCAGTCTTGAATTCAGTTCCATTGTCTGTCCTCAAAATTCTAACCACTGATCCTAACTCAGTTTCCACTTTCTTTATATGGTCAATGATTTGTTGAGGTACTTCAGATTTGGCATGTTGAAATTTGACCCAAGTATATCTGGTGTAGTCATCCACAATGACCATTGCAAATCTTTTCTTTAATATTGACATTATGTTGATAGGACCAAAGAGATCCATAAGAAGCAATTGAATTGGATTCTTGATCATTGTGGCTTCCTTGCTGACAAAGGATGATTTCCTTTACTTCCCTTGTTGGCATGCAGAACATAATCCTTTTTGAATGAATTCCACTTGAGGTAATCCAGTTACCAACTCTCTCTTCACCAAATTATTGATAGTTTTGTAGTTCAGGTGAGAGAGCTTCTTATGCCACAATCTGCTCTCATCAAGGCTTGTATTGCTATAAAACATTCTCCACTTACTGAGTTGAAGTCAGCAATATAGAGATCTCCTTTCCTTATCCTTGATAAGACTAGCTTCCCTTCACTTTCATTTGCGATTAAGCACTGATCCCCTTTGAAAGAAATGATGAATCCCTTGTCACATAGTTGACTTATGCTTTAGCCCATCAACTAGTGCTACATTTTCAAATGAGACATCCCCATTTGCTGCTTTGCCATAACCAAGAGTTAATCCTTTGTTGTTATCACCAAAAGAGATCACTAAACCAACTTTTTCTTGGAACTCTGTGGACAGGGCTTTATTTCCTGTCATGTGCCTTGAGCAGCCACTGTCTAGAAATCAGATTTGACTGCTTTTGAATTTTCCCTACACACAAAGAACATTTAATTTATTTTTGGTACCCAAGTGGCTTTGGGTCCTCTAGGTTTAGTCACAGTTAATGGTAAAACAACTTTTTCATTATGTGTGACTTTTGGTTTTGACAAATTAAAGACTTTCTCCTTTTTAGGAGCTACTTCATACACGTCTGATTTAACAACAATTTTCTTATCTTTACCCTTAGGGGTGCATGCTTGAGCAGTTGGTAAATCATCATCATATGATATTATGCTAGAAAGAATCTTTGGTTTTTCTTTACACTAAAAAGATAAATGATTATTGCTACCACAATTTCAGCACACTTTCCTTGGGGCTTCATGAATAGAGGTGTAATTACTAGCTTTGTTTACACCTAACTTTCCATTCCTATTCTTTTTACTATCCCCTAACAGGCCTTTATCCCTTGAAGGGCTACGATGGCCGCCTGATACACTCTTATCCCCTGATAACTGTGTATCCACTGATGCACAGTCTAGTTCTTTCTTGACTGGGGGTTTGAATGTTTTGGCAAGAACATGTTTCTTGCCTCTCCCACCACTTGTGGAAGCTTCACTCACTGGGAAAACATTTCCTTTTTCTAACTTTATTACAGCCTTTACAAATTTGATAGGTTGTATTGGCCTTTTTCCAAAGCTAGCTGCATTTTCAACCTCAATAGGAGGTTGCTTCACTAGAGTCTCAGCATAGCCTAAACCAGACTTGGGATCAAATTTCTTACAGTTTAATTGATCATCCAGTTTTTTGCTAGACTCATTCCATTTCTTTATGAATTCCCTTTCTTGACTCAAAAGATTGGAGGTCCATTCCTCTCTTTTAACAAGACAGTCAAGGAGATTTTTAGTCCTTGAGAGTTCTTTTTTAAGACTCTCAAGTTTAGAGAGTTCTGATTCTAAAAGAGTATTTCTAGCAGTCAAATGTTCATTTATTTTCTGCACTCTCTCAGTCTCAGCTACAGCAGTCCTTAGGGTGTCATAAAAATCTTTTATCTCACAAGCCATTTCCTTAACAGTTTTAACACAATCATTTTTAGACATGTCAGAGGAAATTTCAAGACTTACTTGTGAGCTGCTGTTGTCAATGGATGAGGCCATCAAGGCTAGGTTGACATATTCTTCATTATCTTCTTCATCTGAGTCAGCCCAGTTCTTTCCCTCTGCAATGTAAGCTTTTCCCTTCTTAGTGGCATTTAGAAGGTCAAAGTATTTCTTCTTGTAATCCACATCAGCTTCTTTTCCCCTAGATTCACTTTCCTTTGTGGCCTTGCGGCACTCATTTGCAAAATGGTCCATCTCATTGCATTTGTAGCACTTTATTCTTGATTTGTCAATAAAGTTTTTAGTGCTACTAGGTTTCCTTGCTGAAAATCTTTTTGAGCCAGATGGTTTTTGAAATTTCAGCTTGGAAAACCTCCTTGCAAGAAAAGTCATGGTTTCATCCAGTTCTTCTAACTCTTCAGGAGTGTACTCATCCTCCTTTGAGTCAGCTTCATTGTCCCCTTCTTTTTTAGCATCCCCTGACTACTGCTTCATCAAGACACTTGGTCTTGCTTCTTCTTTATCCTTCTTGGCAGCCATTAGTGCTACAGATTTAAGCTTTCTAGTATCCCCAAACATTTCAAATCTTTGTTGAACTTCTAGTTCATATGTCTTTAGGGTACCATAGAGCCTATCCAAGTCTAGGAGATTCATATCCTTGGATTCTCTAATGGTTGCCATTTTAGGATCCCATGATATGGGAAGTGCTCTCATGAACTTCCTGTTCACATCTTTATTAGCATAAGCATTCCTATATATCCTCAGGTCATTTACCAACCTGTTAAATCTGTCAAACATTTTAGTGAGTGTTTCACCATTTTTCATTGTGAACCACTCATACTGTTGTGTTAACAGCTGCAGTTTATTTTCCCTCACTTCTTCAGTTCCATCACATAGGATCTGGATGGTATCCCATATTGACTTAGACATTGTAAGATTCATGATACTGTTTAGCATATCATCGTCTAAGCCATTATATAGGATGCCTATGACTTTTAGATCCTTCTTTACCTTCTCTCTTTCCTTTGGAGTCATTTCTTCAATAGTCTTTGGGACTAATCTTTCTGGAACACTGACTCCATTGACAAACTCTTGAGGAATAAGCTTCTTTGGAATGTGAGGGCTTTCTTCTAGAATTGTAAGTATTCATCATCGATTGCTCTTAGATGAACTATCATTCTTTGTTTCCAGAAAAAGTACTTTCCCCTTTCGAACATGGGGACTTTGCTATTTCCAGCTTTGTTAGCCATTTTCAATGATTGTCTAGCAAGTGTAATCTGCTAGTTGGCTCTGATACCAATTGTTAGCACAAAATAGGCTCAAGCATTTGTAGAGGGGGGGGGGGGGGGGATGAATACAAATACTCAAAACTTTTTCGATTTTAAAACACTTTGTTAAGCACTGATGGAAATAGTTATAATATCAGAAAAACTTTAATGACTTTTTAAAATGAACACCCAAGAATTCAAGTTAAAATAGTTGTATTAAAACTTGAGGTTTTTCTGGAAATCTGGTTAATCACAAATGTGATTAATCAGCTACAAATTCTGTAACAAGTTACAGCTTCTTTTTCACACTCATTAGCTACAATATTTCTTTGAATATTTTCTCTCAAAAATGTTTCAAAGCTTCTCTAGTGTTTGTGTGCTTCTGTGCGTTGGTTGATCCATTGGATTAATTCTATGTAATGAGAACTCTTTTGCATATATAGAAGATCAGTAGTTGAACTCGCGTGCTTGGACGTGTTGCACTTTTCAACCTAGCTGCATATATGTCACATCGATGTCCTTTAGGAATGATGTGTCAGACTGTTGTTGCTTTTGTTGCTTCTTGTTCTTCCCCTGATCTGTGTGCATTTAATGATCGAGAGTTGTCATTGGACTACCAAACTTCAAGAGATATCTTTCTAGTTTATATCTCTTGCTTTTTTAACAAGCTTCATTGATTTGCGTGTAAGACCTGATGATGAGCGTATGCAGTCATAACTATCCACTGATAGCAAGCCCTGATGTGAACTTGATCAGTGTTTCTGGATCCCCTGATGACAAGTCCTGTCTAAGACTCGATCAGTGCTTCAAACTTCACTTGAGTTATCCAAGTGCTTCCTGATCCCCTGACGTTAAGACTCAAGTCATACACTGATGGCTTCCATTGATGCAGTGCTGAGCATTCCCCCTAACGGGTTAGCTTGACACTGTCATACCTTGATGATTTCCCCTGACAGGTTAGCATGTCACTGTCATGCCCTGACGCGTTCCTCCTGATGAGTTTGGCTTGCCACTGTCATACCCTGACGCGTTCCCCTGACGGGTTGGCCTGCCTATGTCATCCCCTGATGGGTTCCCCTAACGAATTCCCCTGATGGTCTTAATCACTGAAGCTTTGTTTATTTCATTTGGAATGTGTGATGTGCGGAATACTTAAGTGTTTTTGAGTCACAACAGACATCCCTCTTCACTATCAAGTCCTTTAGTAGTTTTTGCTGGTGACTTGCCTAGTGAGTTATACTTGATCCCCTAATGACTAAGTTGATCATCAGTGGATGCAAAACTTGTGCAAATACTAAGGTTTATAGAACACCCTGAGTATGTACAAATGCACAATCAAAACTAAAATCATCATCATCATTTATACTTAACAGTTTCCTTGCTGAAAATCTTTTTGATCCAGATGGTTTTTGAAATTTCAGCTTAGAAAATCTTTTTCATCCAGTTCTTCTAACTCTTCAGGAGTGTACTCAATCTCCTTGGAGTCAGCTTCATTTTTCCCACTCTCTTCACTCTTATCAGCACTTTCTAGTTGTTGCTGCATCAAGACACTTTGTCCTACTTCTTTCTTATTTTTCTTGCTAGCCATCAGGGCTATAGATTTTAGCCTTCTAGTATCCCCAGACATCTCTGATCTTTGTTGAACCTCCAGTTCATATGTTTTGAGAGTACCATAGAGCCTGTCCAAGTCTAGAAGATTCATGTCCTTGGATTCCCTAATGGCTGTTGTCTTTGGATCCCATAATATAGGAAGTGCCCTCATAAATTTTCTATTCACATCTTTGTTGGCATAGATCTTCCCATACATTCTCAGGTCATTTACCAACCTGTTGAATCTGTCAAACATTTCAGTGAGTGATTCACCATTTTTCATTGTGAACCACTCGTATTGTTGTGTTAACAGCTGCAACTTGTTCTCCTTTACATCTTCAGTGCCATCACATAGGATCTGGATAGTATTCCATATTGACTTGGATGATGTTAGATTCATGATACTATTCAGCATATCATCATCTAGTCCATTATATAGGATACCAGTGACTTTGAGATCCTTCTTAACATTTTCTCTCTCCTCAGGAGTCATCTTATCTGTAGTCTTTGGGACTAATTTTTCTGGAACATTGACTCCATTGATAACTTCTTGAGGAATGAGCTTCTTTGGCATGTGAGGGCCTTCTTCTAGAATTTGTAAATATTCATCATTGATTGCTCTTAGATGAACTATCATGTGTTGTCTCTAGAAGAAGTACTTTCCCCTTTCCAACATGGGAACTTTACTATTTTCAGTTTTGTTGGCCATTGATAACGATCTTCTAGCAAGTGTAGTCTGCTAGTTGGCTCTCATACCAATTGTTAGAACAAAATAAGCTCAAGTGTTTGTAGAAGGGAGGTTGAATACAAACACTACAAACTTTTTATGATGACACTACAAACTTTTTGCTATTTTTAAAACTTGTTAGCACTGGCTGGAATAGCTACAATCACCAGAAAAACTTAACTTAAATTAAAAGGAACACACAAGCATTTAAGTTAAAATCGTTATATTAAAACTTGATGTTTTTCTACAAATCTGTTTAATCACAACTGTGATTAATCAAATACAAATTCTATAACGAGTTATAGATTTTTTTCTCACACTCACTAGCTACGTATTTTCTTTGAATATTTTTCTCAAGATATATTACAAATCTTCTCTCTAGTGTTTCTATGTGCTTCACCACTTTTTTTAGTGTAATGAAAACTTTATGTATATGTAGAAGATCAGTTGTTGAACCCACGTGCTTAGACATGCTACTTTTTCAACATAGCCGCAGTACATCCCATCATTCGTCCTTTCAGAGTTATGTGTCAGACTGTTTTTGGCTTTTGTTGCTTCTTTTTCATTCCCCTGATCTTCGAGCATTTAATGATCGAGAGTTTTCATTGGACCACCAAACTTCAAGAAATATCTTTCCAGTTATACTTCTTACTTCTTGAACAAGCTTCAATGATTTGTGTGTAAAACCTGTTGACGAGTGTATGTAGTCATATCTATCCCCTGATAACAAGCCCTGATATCGACTTGATCAATGTTACTAGATCCCCTAATGACAAGTCCTGATAAAGATTTGATTAGTGCTTCATGCTACACTTGAGTTAATCTATGCATGTAGAGTTAGTCAAGTGCTTCTTGATCCCTTGACGTTAAGACCTACGTGCATCCACTGATGGCTTTCACTGATAGTGTTTCACCTGACGGTTTCCCTCAACGGTCGACGGTTTCCCCCGATGATCGATGGTTTCCCCCGACGGGTTTCCCCCGGACCAAATACCGATAGATTTAATCATTGATGCTTTGATAACTTTGTTTGAAATGTCTGATGTGCGAAATACTTGAATATGTGAGTAACAACAGACATTGCTCTTACACTATCAAGTCCGTTAAGATTATTCACTGATGACTTGTGTAGTGTAGTGTAGTGTAGTGCAGTTTATCCCCTGATGACTAATTCGACCATCGGTGGTAGCAAAAACTCGTGCAAATATACTTAGGTTTATAGAACACTTTCAGTATTTACAGATGCACAAACAAACTCTAATCATCATTATCATCATCATTTATATCTAACGGTATATGAGAGTGTGTGTATGTTTGAACTATGTTTTAATTGATGTGATTTTGTCAAAACTTTATGGAAATAATCTTTGAATTATTTGTGAGAAAAACTTTGTTCGACTTGTATTACTTTAATCATGAACTCATTTAAGAAAACTCTTTGGCAATGAGTGTATGTCGCTTATTTGATTTTCACATAATCAAGTATTAATTAAGTTATTCTTGAAATGAAGATTACTTAATGCAAATTGTAAATATTTAAAAAACTATATTGGCATTAACATTAACATTTACGCACAATCATATTGGCATGCACAAGTATAATTATATGATTATAATCTACCTAATTAACCAGAGTTTAAGTAACTCTAATCAAAGTCGTCATTATCAAAACTAAAGCCATTTGATTATTTAAGGGTGAACTTAATTGGTCTTTCAAATTCAACAATGGAGTCTAATTAAAGCAGTTACACACCTTCCCATTGGGAAAGTCAGGGGGAGAACAGGCGATAGTCTCAAATGTTTCTGCCCAAAATACTCAGCAAAATGCAGAGAACCATTTGAGGCTTCGTGGGGTTGTTCGGTTCAGATGTATGTTTGCTTTGTTGCCATCGTTCTTTTGCCATGAATATCGAAGGATTTGTTCTTAATTCACAGTTTCGAGGTGGAAATTCTTTATTTTTCTACCATTTTCTGAACGTCTATCAGCATCGTATGGTTGATACATATCTATAGAAATTCTTGTGTGTGTATTTGTGTTGTTGCAATTGAAGAAGTAAGAAGCAGAGGAATTGAATTTTCATGAGCAAGAAAGGTCAAGAACTCACCGTAGGACGAAGTTATCGGGCGAAATTCGGACTTTAAACTCTCCAAATGAAAAAGGACCATGAGTAGATTGTTTTTACTCTTTTACTAGATAAGAATAGATATTAAAGTAATATATTTTTTTTATAAAAAGAAACTTAGATAAAATTAATATTAATATAATATATTTTAAAAAAGTGATACCTATTTATTCACACATTTTTTAATAAACTTCGTATCCACACAATTTCTATTTGGGATCTCAATCTTCAAAATTAACATGTATTGGTGGGGTCATGGTGATGTAAGCCCACTGGTCACCTTAATAAAGCGCGTATGTTCTCCTGTTGTCTGTCATCTTGGACAATTATCCCTAGTTTCGCCTCTTCATCGTCTTCTTCTTCTTCTATAAATTTAAAAACTTCCACCTCCGCCCCTACAGAAGAAGCTCGAGAAGAAGGAAAGAAGAAATGCCTGGTTTAACGTGCAACGCCTGCAACAAAGAATTTGAAGATGATGCTGAGCAGAAGATCCATTACAAGTCCGAGTGGCACCGTTACAACCTCAAACGCAAGGTTCTGTTCATGAATTTTCCTCCTCTTAGATTTTCCCTTTGATTTCGATCTCGTTCCTTTTTTAGGGGTGGGTTTTTACTTATCGGAGTTTTGTCATGATGCTAAAGACCTAATTTTTTTTAATTGATTGTATTTGAACTTCCGAATGAAGTTTTGGGATTTCAGTTTTATTATTTATTTACAATTGGTTAATGTTTTATATCTATGTGGAGAGAATGATATATATTGTAATAAGATTTAGATTACTATTGCTATACTGGAATAGTGGTGTTCCTAACGCTTTTGTTGTGTTATCCCTGATTCTTGAGCTTTGTCTTTATGGAATATTGCGTCTGATAGGTGTTTTTCTTTTTGTTTTCTTAAAGAAGTCTATGAATTTTGCGGAAATTAGCATGATAGAGGGGTTTATTTCGTTTAATGATATTAAGAGTCCAAAATCTTATTTACCGAACAAAAGAGTTCCAAATTCTTGCCGTCATGTTTTTTTCTCCAAGTCTTATATGGGGTGCAAAAGTGCAAAGGAAAGCTTGTGGCCTATCAATTTGAGGCACATATTCTAAAATGCTGCACATATCTTTAGGCAAACACGCGCACATACACAAGGGGAGGGTAGACAAGAAAAAAAAAAAAGTTTGAACATGCTCACAGGCAGACATATGGGTGCTCATTATCTATAATTTTCGTCGGAGCCAGCATAGCCATCTTAGTTGTGATACTTTCTTTATGTAATAGATATAATACTTCCTTCCAGATGCGGAGCAAGAAATCAAGTTATTAGTTTTTATTATTTTTTTGGTTAGTAATTGGATATAAGTTATTGGTGAAACTAATTATCGGTAGTAATATTGCTATTTATTACAGAATATTCTAGAATACTATCTTGTTAGTTATTAGTAGAAATAGTTTAGGATCTTATTTGATATTTTAGGGATTTTACTTGGTGATCAAGTCTAAGGTTGGTATTTTTATGGTTGTAACAACTCTTTATCATTATGTTTCCTTATCTAATTTGTCCTACATCAAATTAGTGTCAAGAGCCAAAATTTACAGTATTCTTTTGATTTCATCCAACTTCTTTCTACCCAAAATTTCTAGCTCTCTTATGATCCAAGATTTACGATTTTGCAAAAGGAACTGCTCGTTGTCTGCCATTGTCAGAGGCAATCCACCACTATGAGAGCACCAACAGATCTGACTATATCTCTCTAGGAAGCAGGGATTCGACTGGACCCTTGCAAACTGGCGAAGGGATTCTTTGGGGATTCGGATTCGCCTGGATTCGCTGGGATTTGCGAATTGGATTCGGTCAAAGAAGAATCGCAGAATTGTTAACCTTATTGAAGCCTGGATTCGATTCGCCTAGTTGGAGTTCGCGAACTGGTTCGCGGGTGTGATTCGTTTTAGGGGGCGAAGAGGTAATTTTGTCAACATTGAAAAAAAAAAGAAAGAAGTATAAAGAGAGGTGACGTACCCGAAACACCAAAACCCTAGATCAAATGTGGCAATTGAGAGAGCTCATCAATCGAAGTTTGAGAGGGACTGGTAATCGACTTCTACCTACTGAGATGTCGATTCCTCTTAGAGGAGACATCCTCTTCCTCCTTTCTCACCAATCTGCTCTGTTTCTTCTTCTCAGCTTTTCTATGAGTAAGTATCTCCTCTCATCTCCTCTTCTGCTCTTATCTTCTTCTCTGTCCTTCGACTCTCTCATTTTTGTTTGTTCTCTGTCCCTCGATTCTCTAGTCACTCGTCCCTTGTTTCTGCCTATTCTTTTAAAGAACAATTAAATATTGTACACTTGTGTGTGTGATAATATATATATGTATGTGTGTGTGTTATTAAGAATTCTTTATTAATTTATTATTAATAACTTATTTTACTTTATATCATAATTGTTTGTTGCTTGTGTTCAAGACTAGTACTTATTTCCCTTTTGTATTTGTATCAGACCACCACTGGACTACTTCTAGTCTTTACCACTTATTGAATGTTGAATGGTATTGAATTATGATAAATTAAGAGTGTATATATGTCTTTATACATGCAAATATTATTTCTAATTAATTATATATATGTGCCGAATCCCCGAATCACCAAATTTTAAGATTTTTCGAATCAACAAATCACTGTATGGCAAACCCGAATACCCACACCCAAATCCATGCTTCTTAGATATCTCTCCATACCAGAAAGCTCTGATCTGGAGCATAAAAAATAAAAGAAAAGAAAAGAAGGAAATAAAAGAGAAGGTGGTTTGATGCTGCTGCTGCTCTTCTTTCCTGGCTATTGCTGTTAGAAGGAGAAAACCCTTACTCCTTGCATACTACCCTCCATACCCAAGGTCTTTAGAATTTTATTGTAGTTACCTGAACTTCAACTGTTCTTAGTTCAGCCCCTATAACTTGCAAATTACCTCATGCTATCCCTATGGGAAAAACTATTATTTATATAGTTTATCAAGACTTGAAATGAGCGCCAAATCTATTTATTAGTTGGTCAAATCAAATGGACTCAATATTGGAAGTTAGTTGATGAGTATGCATTACTTGAGGAAGAACTTATGCATTCAAAAATTGAATATGAGGCAAAAGATCATGCATTCAAAAATTGAATATGATTAACAAGAAATGCATGATCAATCCAAGAATTTTGTAGAAATTGAGGTTGGACATAAGGAAGAAAAGGATCAAGTTGAGGAATTCAAGACTCAAGAGAATTAGGAAGAAATAATTGTGGAAGACATTGCAGTTGAAGAATAAGACGTGACTAAAAGATTGACGAAGAACAAGCAGTCAACGAGTTTTAGCATGAATAGACGGAGAAATTTGAGGTTAAGTATATTGATCTCATATTTTTGGAAAACGCATATGAGAAGAAACCACTAGTCCAGTAATGAGATCATTCCTTGAGGTACACATATTTTCAAAACTTGTGCTTATGGAATTGGCATGTGAAAATTCAGGAACTATTGGAAGTAACTCACGCTATGGAATTGTACACGCGCACTAAATAAATTTTTTTTTTTAAAAATTAAATACAAGTTGTTGGTGTAATTAATTTTTAGTATTATTATTTGTAATTATCAAAATGTGTAGAACGTTATATTGGTATTAGGTTCTTATTAGATATTTTAAGGATTTTATCAAGTCTAAGATTAGTATTTATACAGTTGTAACCTCTTATTTTCAAACAAAAGAAAGAAAAAGAAAAAGAAAGAATTGAATTAACAATTGATATTTGTTTTGACTTTTGAGGGTTGTAGCCCTGGTTATCCTTCTGTTAATCTTCTCTAATCCATTCTAGATCACTTATTTAAATTAAACACTAACCAGAAAAAAGAGAAGAAGAAGAAGAAGAAGAGTTGTAGTTCAATATGGAATAGTTGTGTACCAGTCCAATTAAAAACATTTATAATTTAGTGCGTGTGTACTTATTCTAATCTGAGTACAATTTTAAATTTTTTTTAAATACAATTAGAAATTTATAGAGGAATAAAGTCCTTCCTTTAATTTCTGAATCTTAATATAATTCCAAAAAAATAAAATTAGAGTCTAATAAAGAAGTTGCAAACATAAGAACATAAAAGAGAAAAATTTAATAATGAAATGCCCATGCTTGCACATGATTTAATGGCTAGCTTCGTTTATATATCAGCACATGGATTATCAATCAATTTTACTAACTCAATGCATGTTCGGAAAAATCTCTAAGGAGTTCGCTTACCACACCTTTGTATGTGCAAAATTTTTGAGGATACACACTATTAAAATCTTTGTAGATATTTGGGTTTTCCGAAAATGATTCACTAATATAATCTCAAATTCTGAAATATGAAAAAAATTCTGAAATATGAAAAAGTGACTAGTTAAAAAAATTATATACGTTAATGATACAATATTTTATTACATGTAAACTGTAGGGGAAAGGTGGGAATATAATAAATATGTAAAGCAGGAACAACAGCGTTGCTAGAACAGAGCAACCAAATGAATAAATAACTAAAAAATATATCATCTAGTACGGTAGAACGATGAGACAATAGGAAAGTCCTAGTTTGACCTTTCTTTCCTCTTATGCTATTTTGATTGAGTACTTCAATGAATCGTGCTTCCTATTCGGTTTGCAAGTCATGTTACTAAGGGAGTCATGTCTTGGACCAAGTGATACCTCAAACTTGTTCCAAGGTGAACACTCCACCCTTGTGGTTTGCCCATTGTTATTAAGGCGTTCATGGCTTCACCTAGGTGATGCCATGGCATTGTAGCACTTCTTCATGCATCAGGCGATGGATGTGTTAAGGATTGCAGGTTATGCGTTGGAAGGCATCCATAGGAGTCACCTTGGTTGTTGGGGATCAAGACGTAAAAACCCTAAGCAACCAGCGAACCGAGACCAGAAAGGGGAATAAGATAGAAAAGCAACTAGTGAGAGAGGGAAGAGGAAGATGATCTCCAGTCTCCACCATTGCTGACCATCACCTCCATCGTCACCGGCGGTCAATGCTATGGTGTCATGGTCGAGTACTCGATTCAGTTGGCCTACTCTACAATTGCCTTTGTATTTTTATGAGATTGTATACTTGTTACAATGGTGCATTGCAGTATTATTTCTTAGTACATAGTATATATTATGTACTGATTATAAATTTATAATATTATATATCATATCATGAATATATGATGTTTGTAACTTTATATAGTTGCATGATATTTGTAGCCTGTAGCCTTACAAAAATATCTTTCTAGTCATTAACATTATTAAATAAAGTTCATTATATGTAATATAAATTGAACATAATTACTCAATTTTTAATTAATCATTTATTTATTCCCCTGTTGGCACATTAAGCCCCTGGATTGCCTTATTTCCTTGTGGTCACCATGGCGAGCGTCTTATCACCTAGATGTCCTGTTCTTTTCTGCGAGTTGCTCACTCGCTAATATTTAGTCATGCTGATGTGTTTTAGATTTGGAATGTTGCTATTATATCATGCTTCTTTCTCTACATTTTTTTTTTAAAATTCTTTATGATAATTATTTGTATGTTCCTATGATAGTACATCAGGATCTCTACCTGCCAAATTTGGTCAATATATCTGAATATCCCTGTACAAATTTGTTGTTTTCCTTCGTCATTTTCCACTTTCAGGTTGCAGGGGTTCCAGGAGTAACGGAAGCTCTCTTTTTGGCCAGACAATCTGCTCTTGCTCAAGAGAGAAACAAGGCAAATGAGAGTCCAATGCTCTATAGCTGTGGTCTTTGTGGTAAGGGTTACAGGAGTTCCAAGGCTCATGCACAGCATCTAAAATCACGAAGTCACATAATGTGTGCTTCTAATGGAGCGAATGATCAAGCAGAAGAAACTGCAATAATCAAGCCTCTCCCACCCCGTACTCATACTAAAACACTCAAACAAAGACCAGAAGACAATGATGAAAGCGAAGAAAGTGATGAGTGGGTAGAGGTTGACAACGAAGATGTTGGTGAAACTGCAGAATCATTTAATAATCTGAATGTGAATGATGTAGCCTCTGATGATGATATGGTGACTGAATTGGATCCTTCATGTTGCTTTATGTGCGATTTGGAGCACGAAACAACAGAAAGCTGTATGGTTCACATGCACAAGCAGCATGGATTTTTTATCCCGGATGTTGAATATCTCAGCGATCCCAAGGGTCTTCTCACTTATCTAGGCTTAAAGGTAATGTGTGTACTTGACATAATATCACGTTAGTGTATTATATTTGTGTCAAATTTACGTTACTATTCTTGTACAAGTTGGTTTGACCATGCATTTTTTTACGGATATGAATTGCAGGTTAAAAGAGATTTCGTGTGTTTGTATTGCAACGACAGATGCCAACCTTTTAACAGTTTGGAAGCAGTTAGGAAACACATGGTTGCAAAATCTCATTGCAAAGTGCATTATGGTGATGGTGGCGATGAAGAAGAAGCAGAACTAGAAGAGTTTTATGATTACAGTAGCAGGTTCTTTGTTTTATCTTTTGTTACTCTTCCGATGCACTTGGCAGATTATTTATTTATTTATAGAATTACAATTTGTTTTGCCTAACTGTGTATTGTATCTGGTTTCACATGTCAAAATTTTGTATTTTGTTTTAGTTATGTGGATGTGGATGGGAAGCAGCTGGTTGCATCAGATGACTTGAGCAACAATGTTGAGCTTGGACATGGTGGATCTGAGCTCATCATAACCCAAAGAACAGATGATAGAATTTCAACAAAAGCGCTTGGATCCAGAGAATATTTGCGTTACTACCGTCAAAAACCTCGGCCATCACGGGCAAATGATATTGCCATCTCCATTGCACTTGCCTCAAGGTTTGCTGCTTGATCACTTCTTAAATTTTTCATTCATAATGGAAAGGCATTTGAAACATTCCCTTATCCTCCTCCTATTCACCTTGAGTTTCTATTACAAAATAAAAGAAATAAAAGTAAAAGAAAAAATTGAGTATTTTAAGTGAAAAGGTAGTAGCTGAATGACTGGTCTCCTTATTGAGAAGAAACTATCTTTATTTCAGTTATAGAAGCATGGGATTGACGACTATACAATCAAGAGAGAACAGGGTAAGGATGAAGGTGTTGAAGGAGATGAGGAGATCAGGGGTTGAGGCTATGCGGTCCAAAATAGGCATGAAGAGTAATGTCATCCGCAACCTTCCCAACAATGTCCCATATTAACTATCTTCTGTTTCAGTACTTTAGTTTTTTATTTTTGGCTTTAATATTGGTATGCATATTATATGTAATACCAAATTATGCTTTTGACAGCTTGGTAATGTGATGGAAACTTCGTAATTGATATGATGTAGACATTACTTATCTTAAATCTTTCAAAATGTCTTGGCCATTCGTGATGTGACTTTACAGATATGACCTTGGCGAGTGAGAGAGTGTTATCAGCTTGTGTATGGTTCCTTTTTTCGGTTGCCTTGGGGGTGGCTTATCTAAGATCCTGACATGATTTAAGCGCTCAAAACTTTTTATTTAATATCAGAGTGGATTTGAAGAGTAACTGTACACTTTTACCTTTCATACGCTGTTTTTAGTAGTAGTTTTTTTACTGGGTCAAGATGGATGATTAATAAATAAATATAGAAACATTAATCCTTATTTAATATGTTTGCCCTTATTTAATGTCTAGAAAAGAGATGTTTATAATTGTTTTGAAATATGAAAAGATTAATAGAGAAAAAATAATTGTCTTTGTCTTGAAATTGATTTACGGAATTTTTGACCCACATTCGAAAGTTTGGTTAACGAGTGGGAAATGTGACATCTCTCATTCTATTTTTTAAAATAACTGCATTTTAACATTTTTTTAAAAATCATGATTTATATTTATCGTAAAAATAAAGTTGGTCTTTTCTTATAAAAAACATTCAATTATACTATAACTAAGTTATATAACTAAGTTATAAGTATTTTGTGTGTGTTAGTGAGTGAGTGTGTGTGTGAATATGTAATTTTTTAATATGATGTTAGGTTTATGTGTTATAAAAATATAAAAATTAAAATTAAAATTTACATTATTGGATCGTATAACATAATGAATGTGTTATTGAATTAAAATGATATAATCATTTTAATTCTAACCTCTAGACTAACAAATAATCTAAAAAACTATAAAATTATATTATTTGAGAATAAATAAATGAAAATTAAAAATATAACTTACAAATGAAACTACACTAATGCATAAATAATTTAAACTAAATCCTAATGACATGTAAAAAAAAAAAAATACAATAGTTTCCTTGATAATTGAGACGTTTGACCAAGCTTGAAAACACTCTAAAAAAGTTTTTTCATCATCACAATCACAATACGAAAATTTTAATACAATTCTTGATCCATTCCAAACATTTTTTTAAAAATTAAAACCACTAATCTACCCTTTAATCATAAATAAACAATTATAATCTACACATTTAACAATTACAGATTATTTATTTTACAATCTCATGGCATGTTATTTATTTTCAAATCATCATTTATAAATCAACACAATATTCACAAGCTACCTCTAATTATTCAAAAACTTTAAATAATTACAGGTATTTTTCATGCAATAAAAATAATAACATGCACAAAAATATTTACATAGCAAAATTATAATTTCTAAATCATGCATAATCACTAAATATTCACAACATTATCTAAAATATTATCTGATCTAGATAAACAAAATTAGCTACTAATTGCAATACCTCTATTTACATTAATTTTCAAACATGTTTATATTAATAACATTAAATATTTACAGTAACATGCATAATTTAATAAACTCCATCATAATTAAAAATATTAAAAATATTTTTAAAATTAAGAAAACTCATTTTTATACATCTGTATACATATACATATACATATACACACACACAATGTAATTTTAGTGTAAAAACACTCATTTAAACTATTTTCATAATTAAAATTGACAAAAAATAGTCAAAATCTAAACATTAAATTTTAAATATTTACAAAAAAAAATTTGTACCCATATTATAATTTTTAAAAATATATAAAGTAACATTTTGAGTACTTTTGAATTAATAATAAAGTAGAGAGAGATAGAGAAATAATTAGAATAAGTAGAATAAAAATTCAAAAATAAAAAATGAATCAATTATAAGTTTGATGATGTGAAATACATATTATATATTAATTTAAGTGTTAATTCTGAGATTTAAGCTATTAATTAGTTTCAACCCATTTTAATTAACACTCAATGCAATGGGGAGATAGAGAGAGAGAGAAAGAGACAAATAATTAAAATAAATAGAATAAAATTCAAAAAGTAAAAAACAAATCAAATATAAGTTTAACAATATGAAATATATAATATATATTAATTTGAATGTTAATTTTGGGATATAAACTATTAATTAGTTTAAACCCACTTTAATTAACAAGAGAGAGAGGGAGGGAGGGAGAGAGAGAGAGATTAACACGAGGGAGGGAGGGAGTAAAAATTCAAAAATTAGAAAATAAATTAAATATAAGTTTAATGATATAAAATATACAATATATATTAATTTGAGTATTAATTTCAGAATTTAAGTTATTAATTAAGTTAAACCCACTTTGATTAATAATAAATGAAAAGAGAGAGCACATGTAGAAGATTAAATAAACACTAATATACCTTAAAATGAGATTTTATTACTTAATAATTGATGAATTTACAATTTTAATTTTCAAATCTACAAAATTTGTATGTACGTATGTATGTATGTACCTAAAGTAATAGGATATATAAAATTTTATAAGTTTATATGATGTACATCATAGTTTTTGTGATGATACAAGTTTAATAATTTTTTGTGAGTAAAATATTATATAATCTTATATAGTTATAAAAAACTATTTTACGTATCACTAAAAATTATAAAAATTTACACATATTCATATTTTTGGATGATTTATTTATCCATACAGTAAAATTTAATAAAAAAAAATTACTGTAAGCTATTTTAAAAAATAGATCGCAGACTATTTGTTGTTTTCCCATGTATATATATATATATAGAGAGAGAATAAGGGAAATGAGGTGCGGTTTATTTTTTATCCTACCCACTATTAATATATACTACGTAGTTTTTAATATTTTAGATAAAAAATCTGAGTTTCTGAGCTGTGTCGATCGATCTCCTCTCTTCTCCGGTTCCTCCGCCTTTTCTCACCGCCATATCCCCTTGCCACCACCATCCCATGCTATCCCTGTCGTCCTTCCTCTTCCACCGCCGCCATTGTCATCGTTATCTTCCACCACTTCAACGGTCCTGCTACAATAACATCAAGCTAACAATCCACTAATCTCAAAATCAACACCATATTATCACCTCACTCCGCCGTATTCTCCATTACTCCACCAAATATCTAAAGGAAGCCACCCAAATTCTTCGCATCGGCTTGCAGATTGCTACACACAAATCTCAATTCAAAATTTAATTGACTTAGGCAATTAAATTGGCAAAAGTCAACTGAGTCCAGTGGATTTGTAGGGTTGATTTGCATTTTGACAGCTTCCATGGATGCTAATGGTGTTTTGGGAAGAGACAGTGGTTTAGAAAATGGTTGGAGAGAATAAAGACGGGAATTGAAGTATTTTGTGGAAGTGCAAAGCAAGTATTTTACTTTCTAATTTATTAAATGGTGTAGTTTTGTTTAATGAGTGGGCAGGATGCAAAATGAGTTATAGCTTATTTTTATTTATATATATATATATATATATTCTCTTATCTCCTTTATAAGTGAGTTATTACATTTATTTATATATTTATAGAACAAAATTTTAAAAAACATTTTGGAGGAGAGGAAGATTTTTTATCTTGAATTGATGGATGTGATTGATTTAGAGAAAATCTTGAGTCGATATTTTTAAAACGGGAGTCCCGTGTTTTAAGATAATTGTGCATAAATGTATGTAAATTACTATTTTTCAGTATATTTTTAACGTATTTTGTTAATTACTATTTATAAATTATTATATTTATAAAAATACACTTGTAAAAAATAAAATTTTAAAAAATTTTAGATTTCGCAATATGCTAGCCAGTAATTATCCAATTGATCTATTCTTATTCTTGAATGTGGCCATCAGTTTTTGCCTTACATGTTTTTTTAATCTAATAGTCCTTATTTGTTTCATCTTTTATTTTTTCTTTTAAGTTTTTAATACCTTACTTTTTAATTGGGTCTACAACAAAAGAAACAAAATGTCATATTAAAAATATACCCATTTTATTTTTTTATTATTATTATTTCTTTTCTTTCTTTTTTTTTATCATTCAAACATAAAATTAAAATAACTATAAATAAAATTAAAAATTGAGGTATTTATGGAACCAATAAATATTAATTTAATTAGTAAGATTCATCAAATGCTCATATTATGGCGAGAGTTAGTCTAATTATTCTTGGTAAATAATCTATAAGTGTCACATTAAATCTATTATAAATTTTTATAAAGTCAATGACTTACTCTGATATATTTTGCCTTTAAACTGAAGAACGTTCTCTCACATGAAAAAAAAAATGTATAAATGCACGTTATGATGTGCTTAAGAGAAACTTTTCTTTTAAAAGAAAAAAAATTGTATGACTGCACATTATGATGTGCTTAAGTGATTCTCTTATGTCCGGATGGTTGGACCTAATTGTCGGCGTTCGGCGTCGGTCTTTACCAATTAATAATTCGATAATATTGTTAGACTGAAATCGTCTAATTTCTAAACTTCTTATTTTTTTATTTTTAAATAATAAATATTATTTATTATTTAAATTATCTTAAGTATATAATAATTAAATTTTAATTAATCATAATTATTCTTAATCATCATAATCAATTTCTTACTTAATCTCAGTCGTTAGTTAATTAGTTTAACTAATCAAAATAATTAAACGTTAATGATCTTAAACGAATTATCCTTCAAGTTTTTCATTTAATTAAGGTTTAAGCAGGTTATCAAAGCCCTAAATATTATCATTCATTAACATCAATAAGACGATTTGTATTTAAATTAGCCAATCATGTGTAAATTAATTAGCATAACTGAGGTTAATTTTCTCTTAATTAGGGAATAGTCCCACAATTAATAATCTTTTATTAAAGAGAATTTTATTATTCATTATTTGATTATTAATCATTTAACCAAAATAATTTATCACTAATTACTTAAATTATTAACTTATTTATAAATCATTTATCATAAATAATTAAATAGATTAAGTTACTAATCTCAATTATCGTTGTCAATCAATCATTAATTATTTATACTTTTATTAATTTACATCAACGTTCTTTTATATGTATGTGACAAACTTCCAACATTCTAAAAATCATTTTGAGCATTTACTTTCGACCAAAATAGAGGCCGATAATATTTAGAACAGATGAAGTGTAATTGTATAATTTCGGGAAAAATAAATCTTTACGTACAAACAAACACATAAGAGAAACTCACAAAAGTGTATAAAGATAAAAGAATGAACTCCACTAAATAAATGAAGAATGAGCAAATGAAGAAAGAGAATAATAAAATTATACACGTGACAACTTCTCATTGCTTTGTGATTTTGTGGATATTTTGCGTTTGTTTGTTTGTGGATAGATGAGCTCTTACGGGAAACAGTTGAATATAAGAGTAACTGAGCAGTAAGTGAAAATAACTTGTATCAGGACAGGTCGAATGGTGATGGAGTATATAATTGTTGGAGCCATAACCCAAAATCTCACAAATAACTTGATTTTAGGTTTACTTATTTACTTGTCCGATCGTTTACAGGTTCAGAAACAATTAAATAATTTTAGCATTTTTAGGCAAATAAGCTAAAACATTAGACTGAAAAGTCGTACGTTTTTAGTGAAACCTTTACACCATTGTCAAGGTAGCTTCATCTGACAATTCATTTCATTCAAAAACAAAGATTTTTCTAAGCCGATCCGCTAAGGGAAGTCCCAACTTCATTCTCCAAAAAACGGACTACCACTATGGTAATATTATCTGCACTGCCTCTTTGACATGCTTCTTGCAATAGTCTCTTTGCCGCCTCCTCTGGATCCTGGATTGGTTTTACAATCCCAACAGCTTCCTGAGAAAACAGACCAAGCGCACAGCGGAAATAAATGAGATAGGACCAAGCATGTGAATCATCAGAATACAAAATTACAAAAACAAATATGTGAGAACTGTTCAAAAGTGATTACGTGAAAAAAAAACACGATTCAACAATATTTGCAAATTAAAGAACATATTAACTCCATATATATCATCAGAATGAAAGGGTCCAGAAATAATCATGATAATGCATCTACCACGCAAAGGTCTGAGGACAATGTGAGTTTCTACCATCACAAGAAGAAATGGAGACTCTATAGGTGACAACTTTCTTTATGACAAATGTGATTCTTTTTGTCAAGGAAATATTACTTCAAACCAAAAGGTTTATCCCAAACATTTATAAAAGCTAGATTTGCAAAGCAGTCAGAGCCCAAACTAAGAAATGAATACAGCAACCAAGGAATAGAGGATCAGCTGGCAATAAGCTAAAGTTAACAAGAAGAGTTGATAAACCTCATTTGTGACAACATCCCAAAGCCCATCACTTGCAAGGATAAGAAACTCGAGTGAGCTATCAACTTTCTCTTCCTGTACCCAATAACCAGAAAATGTGTTCAAAAAGGGTGACAATATGTAGGGCAGAACACTCAAAAACCGTGAATCAGAACAAATTCTGATTTTTTGGATATGTATTATTCATATGGTTAAGCATTCGGAATATGTCGTCAGCCACACCTTGA
This sequence comes from Centella asiatica, assembly GCA_014636745.2. Classification (NCBI taxonomy): domain Eukaryota; kingdom Viridiplantae; phylum Streptophyta; class Magnoliopsida; order Apiales; family Apiaceae; genus Centella; species Centella asiatica. The sequence goes on from CM025788.1 coordinate 22,361,363, forward strand.
TTTCAGGATCAGCAACAACATACTGCTTCAAAAGTTTATCACCAAATGCACGGGAAACAGCAAGTACACCTCCGACTCTCCAAGTTCCTAAAAAAAAATTGTCAAAAAGAGTTGCTGTTTGGGGATCACAAATTGCAAGTAATCATCAGGGCAAAAGAATCATTTATCAACCTGCCCACATAACAAAACCTCCAGCATCTTCAATCCGTTGTCTCTCATCTGTTTGGTCTGGTTTGTGATCTCGGGAAACAGCAATTGCTGCAAGAAATTATTATTCTCAACATCAATAAACTCAATATCATCAAAACAAAAAACTACTAGAAGAGAACTCACAAACTAAACACTTATTTACAGTAAACCAGGCACATATATCATGACATAACCAACCACATAACCTTGCTAAAGAGAATATAAATCACCACAGGCATATCGATTATCTGATCTAACCAAGTATATTCGAAAGTGCATGGGCAATGAAAAAGATGAATTTCTTGTCAGAATATGTTGAGTTTGCTATGATCTGGTCAATGCTATATATGATTGTACCATGGTATTAGCCTAGGTTAGTTTCGGATGGATTCTAGTAACTCTTGTAAAAATAGAAATGAAATTGAGATAAGGAAATCATCCTGTCATCCACTGATTCGCGTCTTTCCTTACTTCAATATGGTGTCAGAGAGCCTGGATTCCTTCCTATAAACATTAGCCCAGAAAGTCGGTCTCAAACATACCAGTTCGTCTCAGTCACATAAATCACTGCATCCATGATATGATTAAAAGGCTGGTACCTAGTACATGACTCGACAGCACTAAACGACCATCACCAAAGTTTCTCCACCAAGATACCTCGCTGCGCACGACTTCATGTACTGTCTATGCTATTGTTGACACAATGTGCCTACATGTGGCAAATCTCTGTCCACTATTCGGCGAAGGCATACTCACCTCCATGCTTGTTTCATTCTGCCCAAACTATTCTAATTGAATGAAGTTATTTCAACGTCTATATTGTCTATTTATTATTTCAGTTGCAGGATCTTTTCTATCATCGATTTATCCTTGGATATAATGGTTGTACTAACTACTTGGCATGGCAGATTACCGTATGATTACCACTCACTAGTAATACTTCTAGAGTTCTAGTACTCTTATTTTTCAGGATATATCAACTTTTTTGGACACTTGAGAAAAACCCTATGCTTAGTTAAGTATTAATCGTCATGTTTCAAATACCATATAAATTTTCTACATAGATTATTGATTCAGGAGCTTTAGAGCATATGGCTAATAATCTCTATGTCCTACCTTAGATTAAATATTAAGGAGCTTTAGAACATGTCTACGGTTCTAAATATTTTACCTCCATACACCTTGTTTGGGCAAAAATAAAGTCATCGCAGCTGATGGATGAGAGAATTATCTATATGGGAGGTTCAATACTTCAATTCATAGTACTACATTGTTATCTTCTATTCTTCATGTTCCTTCTTTAGTTTCCGATTTCTTGTTGTTCAATGATTCACCATATCCTTATGTTGTTCTGTCACATTTTTCTCTTCATTGATTTGGTGACAATATAGAAGAGGTATTGGTGACCTATATTTATAAACATGCCTTTGTCTACTATGCCTCAAGTTACAAATCTGATTTCTACTTGGTCCCTTTGTCTATTTCAAAGTCTAGTCTAACATCACTTCATTACAGCCATTGTCATTTGGGATATTGTGATACTCCCTCCTAGCAATGTGCATAACATGTTTCATGGAATAAGTGAAACATACTTGTGTGCAGGCTTCTTTGCGTGCTTCTTGAGTTACTTGTGTCCGAGTGAATTATGCTTTATTTGAATGTGTTAACATGGTGCATCAGTCATTTAGCACAGTATTAACATCACAAGTTCACTAAGACAACATACACATGTAGGGCATCACAAAGTATACATGAAAATGTATTTTAGTTTGTCTAGGCATGCTTTTGGTTCTCATTCATACTTAAATCATGTGCCTTCTACACTTTTTCTAGCTTGTTCGTGAATTAAATAGCTCCCTATTGTATTTTTCAATGGTGAAAAAACTCTGAATTGACATGGATATTAAAATCACATAAAGAAGTCTTGTTTCTTAGAAAATTCAGAAAATTTATGTCCGATTTTTGGATGTTTTCTCCGATATGTATGCCTGAGTTTATCTCATATATTTTGAAAGCATACACATAGGCACATAGCAGTATAGCACCTAGTGGTAGAATTATATGAACGAGCTATATCTTGGATACATATACATAGCACTAGTGGATAGAGTTTTAAAATAAGATATAGTTCATTCCCCTTATTACCATAATACACAAACACACAGCAGTCTGGTAAGCAATTTGCATATAACTATATAATATGTTTTAGCATATCGTTGGGTAAGGTCTATATTTATCAACATAGATGTGTAAAACAAAGAACTTTAGATTTGGCTTCAGTTCCAATGTTCGTCTCCATCTGTTCACGCTTATTCTTTGCAAATTTTCACTTTGTTCTCCTAGATTTGTCTGATTGCAAATATTTCAGATAGTTGTCAGTCAGACGGTTGAGCGATAGAGGAATCAGGATTGCATCAGTGGATAGATTCAAGCAATGAGATCGTATCTATAAGAGGATAACAAAAGCATGAACATGGCTTTCTACTATTCACGTATTTATGGTTGCCTAACAATTGGATTTTCAGTGCAATGAAGGTCGTAAAGCTGATGTTGCCAAGTGCTTATGATCCTGCTGCCAAAGTATAGTTGGACCAATTAGAAACTGAGGAAGACAACTTTGCCTGTGATCTTGTCAATAGAAGGAGAGGTGATTACTGAGTTCTACAGACTTGAAATTAAAAGTTAAGACATTTAGGTTGCGTTTGATTGGATGGAATGGAATGACATAGGGAATGGAATGACATAGGGAATGGAATGGGTAGATAAGTAGAATAATAGATGTGGAAGAAAAGGATGAGAAAATTATGAGGGGAGTAAGGAAATGAAAAAATGGTGGATTGTGTAATTTTGGGTTGTGATGAAATGGACAATCTCCATGTAGGAAGATGAGTTTAAAAATATACATATTCTTGTGGAAAGGAATGGAGCAAGGAATGAATCTTACACATAAATGAACTAACAAATAGTGTAAAGTTCATAACATTCCAATGTCACTCCATCAAGCCAAAAGCACCATTCTTCTTTTCTTAATTTTAGACTCCTTTTATCCTACGTTTTTTTTAATTAGTTTTTAATTGGAGCACAAAGTGATTCACATTATCAACAAAATCTTCTTGGTCAGGTAAGGATGGAAGGATATACATAAGTGTCAAGTTAATAAAACAAAGAAAATAACAGCATAAAAACAAATTTAAATAAATAATAAAATGCAGAGGAATACTCCAAATAAAAAAAAAAGTATGAAGGGATGCAAACAATTTAGTCACCATATAAAAGCTACATACAACCAAAATGAAAACAGAAACTGAAGGGAAACTGATAATTTAGGAGGCAAAGCGAAAAAGGTCAAACACTCTATTGCTAGCTTCAGATATGCAAATTGCACTTCTCAACTTAGCCGTATTAGGGCAGTGCTTCAATTATACTCTAGTATTTGGTTTTTTCTAGCTTGCATATGTAGTGAAATACGACTTTCCTTTGGTTTCTATAATGGTCATCTTAAGTTATTGTTAGATATGATCAAATAAGCTGGACCAATTACACGAGAAAATTTGTTCAAATGACTGGAAGTATAAACATTAATGAGAGTGGATGAAGGAATATAATCTGCACGATTTCGGCTTAGCACCACCCTTTTACTGTCTTTTGGTAGACACATCTTTCATCAATATTCATTTCTTTCTCTATATACACTTTATCTACTTTAAACATGGAATCAAAATTTAGTACCAAATTGGATGTCTTGGTGAACGAGTAATTTAACAATTAAATATAAAAGTCTAAAAGTTCAACCAAGAAAAGAAACTTAAAAGATCCAATTTAAGAAGTCACAAAGATTTATAGGTTGTGGAAGAAGATAATACTAACAGCTTATACCATGTCTTCTGAGGAAGACTTGGAGCATTAGGAAGCAGAAATGGGAGATGTGAAAGTATATTTTTTCCCATGTTATTTTCTTCATCTTGCTAATATGTTAGAAATTTATTTCAAGATAAAAGGACTGTTCTTTTCAATGTCGTCAGACTTGTTGAATTTCTTTTAGTATTATTTTACTCGATGAATTTCTTTTAGTATTATTTTACTCGATCTTATGGAAACAGAAGTACTAAGCTTAGCTGGTCCAGGATGGACGAATGGTTAATGGTAATTATATTCCATGTCAAAATTACCTTCATACATATTGCTAATGCTTAATTCTAGAACTAAGTTAACCGGCTAACATCCTTCGCATTCAAGCAAAAATTTATTAAAAGATACCAGCCTGAAAATTTTATACTCGTCATCTTACCATTTCCATCCCTACTAATAACAGCCCTGGAATCCCCAACATTTGCAACCAGCAAACGATCACCGACAAGGATGGCAGTTGAAGCTGTTGACCCAGCATCTCTGTTCTGATTATTTTCTGATTTCAAAAACTCAGAATCTGTATGGTTATATGATTCCGCTGCCGGTAGATCAATAAGGATACACAAGGGTTAGTTGAATAAACAAGACAACAACCACATCAGCAATTACCACTACAAAGAGGACAGACCTATTGCTGATTTGGTATCAGAGATGAAATTTGGGTGGCTGATAAGATTACTAAAAAGATTCTGTTTAACGTATTCTGCAGCACGAGCACCCCCGTGACCTGAAAAAATCCAGCCAATCACAAGTAGAATTAGAGGTACAGATCAAATTCATGCAGTAAGTGAAGTTCTACTTTATAAAAATGGTGAACGGATTCAATATAATTAGATGAAAGAGATTGATAAATAGATATTGTACATCATAAGCAATGGCCAAATTAACTGTAATCAGTTACAGTAAAATTCCTTCCGTTCTTTTTTACATGTCGTTTTAGAAGAAAACGCATTTATTAAGAAATACACTAATTTCATGTCTAATTGACCAAAATAACTATAAAATCCCAATACTATCTAAAGTTCATTGATAAAGATGAAAAGAAAAACAAGTTAGTGTTTAATATATAAGGATAGTATGAGAAGTCATTAATGTTTCCTTGGAAAATACAAGTGACATGTATATATGAAAATTTCACCAGCTCTAAAACATCAGAGTTGCGAGATTGGATTACTCTAAAATCTATAGCAGATAAGTGATATTTGTTTAGGTGATTTAAGAGCTTAATTCTTATCCTAGACACCAGCTTGTCATGGGGCTGGTTTCTGACACTAAAACTTCTTATCCATGATGGCACCAAGGTATACTCGGCCAGTCTTCACATGTATGTGTTACCCACACAGCATGTGACTGTGACGGTCTGCTGGCACCGCACCACTGAGTACACTACCTTGCCCCACTCTATCAGGCCACTGACACCATAATATGCACACCCACTGCACAAGCAGGCCTCAAGGCCAACCAAGTGCATGACCAGTGCCTATGTGTGTTGCTCCTGTTCAGTGCCACAGACACCCTCTGCACACTACCATGCTACACTTGTGCATCATGTACCTACCTGTTTCCACATGCCTGCTACCCCCTCATGCCACATTTTACAATGAACATTATTATTATGGAATTTCAGCATGTGTAGTTTGGGTTTATCCATTGTTTATATTTTTTAAATCACTTTGTTATTTCTTATGTTTGTCCTACGTTGGTATCTGAGTGACTGAGTAGAAATTTCAGATTCTTTTTGATTCACCTAAGTTGATGCAGAACAAGAAATTAATGATTTAATTGTTTATGTTTTATTGTTTATTATTTTGTAATTTTATTTAGAAATAAATCTCTTGTAACTAATAGTAGGTAGTAGTATTAGTATCCAAAGGTAGCATAACAAGTATTCATAACAAAAAATATTCTAGAGCCTTTGTTATGGTAATAGAGTTACCTTTTGAGTCATTTACACAAGGGAAATTAAGGCTTATAAGATATTTTAGGGTTTTACTTGGAGATTAAGTCTTGGGAGTACTTTTTTTTGGGGGGGCTAGATCATTGGAGTACTATCTAAATGGTTTCACCTTCTTATTTTCATCCACAACCAGCTTGTGAGTTTTAAACCGGTGAGAAAAGAAAAAAATTGGAAGGAAAACTTAAGTTTTCTATCCAAATTCAATGCTTGTGAATCTTATCACTAAAAGAAAAGAAAAGATTTGATTGGAAAATTTTGACACTTTTCCTTCCAACCTTTTCCGTCTAATAAATGGTCAGATTTGGATAGCAAACTAAATTGAATAAGACCAATCTTTTGAAATACCTAGAGTGTCCCTAATCACAAATACAACAAAATCAAATAAAAGGATAAAATAGTAAAATATTTTTAAAGTTAATTTTTTCCTTTTAAAAACTACAACCAACTCAAACGAAAACTTATGTATAATTCCATTCTTTTCTTTTATTTTAAAATTAAATTTTTTATTCTTTTCTTTTCCATTAAAACTTACAAGCAAAGCATCAGACATGAATAATGAACTAATATTGGTTTCAGCATGTCTGCTTTTGTCAAAGTTGTTCCTGACTCCCCGTTTTTTCCTTTCTTCTCTTGTTCTGCCCTACATCAAATTGATGTCAAGAGCCAAAATTCCTGATATAATTACCCAATAACTTTCTAGCCTCACTAAGTTTGTCAGAGTTCGATAGAGAACTGACATCGATCATCTAAAACTAAACTTCGATTTTGCCTGAGAAATGGAAGTCTTTGTCTCAACAATATCCAATATTATTCCCAAGAAAACAAAAATCATTATACCGCAGCTACAGTAATGTTGTTACAGTTGACACCACAGATCTACACCACCATCACCCCGAAACATTCAACCAGAGAAGAGGCAGAAAGAAAAGAATCAGAAGAAAGTCTCTCGTTCTGCCACTGCTTCGTCTCTGCTGCGTGTGAAGCAAAACAGAGATTACGGTCTGTTTTGAAGGAAAACAGAGATCACAGATCCTGCCACTTATTAGTTCTTTACAAAACAGCACCTGCACTTCTTTTGAAGTTAAAACCAGCTCATATCCAGCATAATTACAATCTACAGCAGCAATTTCTAGTAGTTACAAACTCCAATGCATTTGTTATAATAAAAAAAGAAGAAGAAAAATAAACCACCACAAGACCAAAGTCATTTATTAGGTATCTACCACTTCATTTGCAAGAGATCTACTAATTACTTTCACCTCCGGAGCCTCTTTAGTGGATTGCGTACTGTTCCTTATTTCAAGACTCAAGCAAGTAATTTTTTTTCCCTTTTCAAATAAAGGGAGAAATCAGGATAGAGAAATTATGTAATATTATTAATGGTCGAACCACATGTTTTTAGTTATTTTTTTAGTATATAAGTGCTAGAAGTATTGATTAGATTAGATGAAGTAGATACGCATTAGGGTTATACTTATTCTAAAGTTTTCTTCTTATCTCATAAATTTCATATATAACTGTATTCTTTAATTTTTTCAGTTTTGTAGTATAAATTTATAATTTTGTTTAATACTAAGCCCCTGTGCTTTACATGTATCATATTCTTTTAATCTCTTTGTTCTTTTTGGCATACCTATCCTACAACGGGAATAATGAAAACTAGTGTAGATAATAAAGTAAAAGGGAAACTATATTCTACACTGAATAAAGTAAAACATAAAACTGATGCCAGGCAGCCAGCATGAAGCATTCATAAAGAAGCATAATGAATACAAACTTACAGAAATGTCTATCCAAGATAGAGTAGAGAGAACATCATGAGCTTTCCCATTAACGAAGAGGTAAACATTCATGACAGTAGTTTTATACACAGATTCTTACATTTTGCAAGTGCAAGAGCAGGTTATATTTTGTTCATCGTACAGAGGTTATTTGAAGAGAAAAAAACACTCACCATCAAAAACTCCAAAAAGACCAACAATCTCTCCCTCAATGCCATCTATTCTTGTCTCGTAGAAATCCTCCATTGAAGATCTCTTCCCCGGAGAGCTTGCATAACCATAAGCAAACTTACTGTTTTGACTGTTCAAATTTGAAATGTAATATTGCTGTTAATAAATGTTTCTTGCACTCTTAATATATAAAATCAAAAAGATACAAAGATAATAAATCCTTTACAACTAGCAACTGTTCAGACTATGCACACCCAGATTAGTTTTACTTCTTTGCTATACATTGTTTACAATTAACCAGAAACATCCCACAGACAATTAATGACACATATCCAAACCCTAGTATGAAATTAACGAAGATCAACACTTAAATAACAGCAGAAAGCAATGCAGATGACTCAACAAGCTTCGATCTTGAAGATAGTTATAACTGATAGTCATTGAACATCTTCTTCAATTTCTTAAGGTTATACCGAACTATAAGGCAAAAATGAGTTTTTTTCCATTGTAGTTGCCAATCTCTCATTGCACTTCATTTGCAATTACTTAAGGTAAAATCCTCCATATGTCAGACCTAGGGAGGTCAGACAAGGTCAATCAACCAGAAATGAGATGTTCTAGAGAGAGGTAGAATTTAGAGAGAGAATGAGAATCCAAGAGAGAAAAGAGTCAAAGAACTAGAGAGAAATATTTGGGAGGGAAATTTCTTATTTCATTCAGCATTCTGCAGAAAACAAGCAGCACATTATGATTTATAGTCACCTTATCCTACACCCCAATTTCCCTATCCTACACTACCTATAACTAACTGATAACAACTTGAGAGCTCATCTTATGTCCTAGCACTACTTAGCCTGACACCATAGTGTGGCAAAAGTGGGTTTTCGCCATTGTAATTGGCTGTTTTTCCTGTTTTGACCGCTCAGCATCAATATCAACAACTCTTTTATCACAAACTAGTCTGGGAAAGCAGTTGATGAACCCATATAGGAAAAGCAAAAAAGGGACTAAACAAAATAAAATAACAGATAAGAAAGAACATAAATAAATAAATAGAAAAAAAAACACAAAACCTTAAAAAAGAACATACAAAATAAGTATTAACAAGAAAGAGAGGTTGAGGAGGAGTACGAGAAAATTGCTTGATGTGCTATTATAAGCCTTCACCAATGTAATAACATTATCAAACACATCCTCGACTGCCTTCACATATTTTTCATGTTCTTTTTTCTTCTCAAGAACCCACCGGAGGATCTCTTTTGGAACTCTGTCACACACCTTTCTTTCCCTGGTCAAGTGAACTTCCAAAAGGAAGAAGACCGACAGTGAAATTCAGATTTGGCAAATGGTGACAGATCGATAAACACCAAATGTAAGTTTCTTTTTTCATCTCAAATAGGTATTGACAGCCAAATCACTGATATTCTTTTTGATTTCACCCAGTTTTTTTCTTTCCGATTTCTTTCTCTAGCCATTCAATTTGGTCATACCGTTAAATCAACATTAATAATAGTACTACAAAATAGGACTTAAAAAACAAAATGCGATTAAGAAAAGAAAAGCAAAAAAGTCATAATAACTTTCTTGCTACATAATTAATTAAAAATAACTCCTAATAATTATCCAACCAATAAAATAGTCTTATAATATAATATTCCTAATAATTATAAGGTAAAATGATATACTCCCTCCGTCCCCAATTGTTTGCTACCTTTTCGAAGTATATGTGGCGCAGATTTTAAGGTGTGTCAAAACATATTAAATTATTATATTGTTAGAACATGTATAATATTCTTGGACATATAACATGAAATATCAAAAAAATTATCTAAATGTGCATAACAATATCATACTTAAATATGTTTTTGACGCCTTAAAATCCATGCCACAATCTTGAAAATAAGTTGCAAATATATTAGGACAGAGGTAGTATTTAGTAAATGATTCTCTAGAAAGTAGCATAAAGTTATAAAGTATCAATTTTTTCAACTCTTACGCCACATCAGCACCATTGACGGCTCTAAGTTTTCAAGCTCAGAAAAGTGCAACCTTGACAAATGAAGAGTGATATTGTCAACGAAGAACAAACTCATAAGATGAACACCAATTCAAAATATAAAATTATCAAATTTTAGCTCTGATACTGTTTAATGTAGGACGATGAAAATTGAACAATAAATGATTAAAACTTGAAAGGAAACAGGAAACTAGTCCAAACCTCCAGTTGATGTAGGGACGAATTAAGAGAAGAAAGAGGTGAAATAGGCACAGAAAAAACTCACAAAAACACAGGCTTAAACCAATAAAAATTCAATAATGCATATCTTGATAATAATTAAAGGATTACAATTGTTTATATAGTATTTCTACGGCTTAATCACCAAGAAAAATCTCTAAAATATCTCCCGTACTTAATAACAAATCCCTACAATCTCTCTAATAATTAATTTAAGATGTTATTTTGGAATATTCCTAATTAATAATTTAATAACTACTAATTATTTACATCAACAATTTTATACTCAATTGATAACACAAACAAATTTAAAACTAATAACATAATTTCTTGCTCCACATCACAAATCCTCCACGGTAGGAATTATTCGGATTTTACTATGCAACTCTACGTATGAACCTAGTAAGAAACAATACATCTACAGTGTAAGGATAACACTTTCATATTTATTAATCAAAATCTAATTTCAAAGTAAATCATTATTTATGGGGAACAAATTTTGATAATATAACCCTAAAAATGCTGAGGACACCAATAATATAATACAACACGGATAGGAACAGAGAATTACACTGAGTATTCACATGCGAGCAAGCGCAGTGCAGACAATTATATATTGACTTTATGCATGTGTTCATGTGTGAAATTCACACAGATTCACATGCATGCCCACAAAACACACACACCACGCGACCCCCCATGCACACATGCATATATGGGAATAAGGGGAAAGGGATACCGGCCTTTTTTTAAAAGAGGATACACTGATTGAAACTACATTCAGAATTATTAAATAGAATTTGAAGGAAAAAAGAAAGAAAACTTGTTGAAAAACAAAAACCCAGACACCTGTTCTTGTCAACCAGTCATTGGTAACCACCATCTTCTTCATCGATCACCACCATTTTCGCCAATCACCACCACCTCCTTCCATATTTCGGTGCTGCCGCCACCTCCTTTCTTCATCACCATCACTGACACTGGAAACTTTGATCATCCCCCATACTGCCACCATTGCATTGATTTATGCAAACTAATTTGATTGGAGTTATTTTAGAAATTATGATGCCTTCAACAGCATCAACATCGGGGACATTAAATTCAGAAGCCACCATTTTAGAACATTGTCAATCAGCCAACAATCGCAGGAGCCAAAACGGATTACAGATGACCAATGAGTTGCAGCAGCAGGAAGGAGCAAACAAAATAACTTTCAACCTAACTGACGTTAAAGAACTTCGCGACCGGAGGATTCAAGCAGATTTAACCAGAGGCAAAACACAATGGTGTCCATGCATGACGATGACTATCAGAATGATGGAGGCAATGACGTGCTTCCCAAATCCCAATTCCAGAGAAGATCTGCCTTTTCATTTCCTTGTCTAGAGATTTATTTATTTATTTATTTTGGTAATATTATTTAGAGATTTCTTTTATTTTGTAAACGTGTTTAAAAAATATAATAATTAAAATAACATAGTTTCAATTAGTATAGCCTCCTTCTAAAGATATTATAGCTTTTTTCCCTTATTCCCCATACACACATGTATATGGAGAAAGTGCGTATGTTGCAGGAACACCTAACATTAGGTGTTGATGAAACATAAACTACACCGTTTCAGTCAAATAAAAGATTCATCTCTGTTCTCCAATGCCAATGACCACCACCTCAAAACCACTGACAACTACTTCAACACCACCAACCACCACCTTCTCAGCGCCGACAGCAACCACCCCCCTCAGTGCTACTAACCACCTTCTCAGTGATGTCAATAATGATATCACCATAAAACTCAACAATCCCAAAATACCCAATATCAAGAACATCAATTTTTCAGCTAATACTACTAATACTCAGATGCAAACGTGAATTTCATTCAATTTCGAGGCTTTAAGGGTGTTAAATTCTCAATGATCAATCTATAGAAGATACCTACTCTCAATCGTTTTAATGGAAGACTTGCAAGAATATAAAATTTTAACTCCAAGACATTAGAGTACAAAATTTAGTTCCAGAGTTCCAGCTCATTTCCCTTTAACTCTTATGCATACACGTGTGTGTGTGTG
>CM025788.1:22374072-22424463 GCA_014636745.2 Centella asiatica
GGGGGGGGGGGCGTGTGTTTGTGTATAGGGAAGGATAGATAACAATGTGGTCAAAGAAAATTATTCTATTGCGCAGATCCAGGACCAACCAAAACCAGACAAAGAAAAAAGAAAGTAATCAAGGCAAAGAATTGGTTACCTCAAACCACCGCCGCTAACAGGGGCATCAGCTACACCAGGAACTTGGCTGGCGGAGGGCAACACAGAATTGAGATATCCCATTCTCACGAATTATTGCTTGAACTGATCAATCCCTTTGACCGATTTATCATATTTTGAATCTACAATTGAAATCAGTTTGAGAATTAGGTATTTTTACAAATCCAAACAGTACAAAACCTAATCTTATTTCAAATTGAAAATAAGAAAAAGCCATATAAAGCAATACGGATCTCTTAAACAAATCAAACGCAAAGAAATTCAATATTCAAAATCATCAAGTATATGTATAGAGGAATGCAAATATATACATTGATTGAGAGAGCGTAGAGAGGATGTATGTACCTGGGGAGAAAATATGAGAAAATAAATGCCATGAGGAGAGGAGTAAGGATAAAGAAAAGGTTTGAACAGGAAGCCACATAAAAATTAAGACGGCCTTGGTTTTGGTAAAGGGATGACAAAATGGAACTTTTTTTTGACTGAAAATGCAAGTACAGAAAAGAATAAGAGCAGAAAATGAATTTGACTGAGAATTTTGTGTTGTTGGTATCAAATCAAATCAAATCAAATTGAAGGTATTTAATTTCATTGCCCAAAAACAGGATTACCGACTAGGATCCTCGGCGATGAATGGGGAGGAGAAAGGGGAAGATAACATCATTTTGTGCCGACCACGTGCCCCACATGCTTGCCAGTATTTTGTTAATGGGAAGAGAAAAGAAAATGAGAACATTATGTTCTATTAGTTTTTACATTTCTTTTATTTCTAATACTTTTTATATATATATATAATTATATATATAAGGTACTTTTTGTTTTTAGAAAATTATCGTCCAATTTGATTGAAGATATCCGTTTATGTTACCATCTTACTATATTACTCTTTGATACTCTTAACAAAAGTTTAAAGAAAATGGTCGGAACGTGTTAGTATTATAGTATTACATGAGAATTATTTTAACATCGTATCAGCCAAAAATTCTCACTATTTTTTAAATATTAACTCGTTCAAAGTCAAATATAAATAAACTTGTTCTAAATATGAAAGTAGAAACGCATTTAAAGTCAAACTAAATATTTTGATTCGAGTCAATTAAAATTACTTTTATTAATAATAGGAAAAAATATAATCAAATTAACCGAATCAGATTCAATAGAGTTGACTTTCTTCATAAAATATGACTTGTTAATTAATATATAGTAATAGACAGAAATACAAATTATTGACGTTTTAAAATATATATCATTTTTTGATTAAAAATAATGTTCTGTTTTTTTTTTCTTTTTCCCTGCTATCTTATTCTCTTTTCTCATTGTCTCTTCTACTTCGCACAACAACTCTTTCTCCTCTTTTTTTCTCTTTCAATTTCTTCCTGCTCATCCTGTTGCATCTTCTTACTTCGCTTCTTAGATGCATCTATCACCTCCTCCTCCCCGAATTTCTCTGTCTCCGCCTTTGTCTACCGTCGTCGCCGTTATCGTCACTTTCTTCGTCTTTAAATCTATTATTGTTGCATCGTACAACCACAATTATCGACATCATCATGACAACCTCTTCTTCTTCCTCAGTTTAGATCTAACTTTGATTGTCATTGTCGCCGCTACCTAACAATCATCATCACTTTTTTTCTTATTCTTTAACTTTATACATGTTTATAAGTTCAAAAATAAAATACCGTTAAAACAAAATAAGCTGATGTATTTGTAGAAGAGGATTTGAAAACAAACACCGTACCTTTTTCGCTCTTTAAAACTCTTAACATGAAAACTGAAATAGTTACAAGTTTACCCCCGATAAGTATGAACCCAGAAAGACAGTACAGTTATTTAAAATGAATACTCAAATATTCAAGTTAAAATAGTTATATTATAACTTGGGGTTTTACTGAAATAGTTAAAGTCTGTATAATCACAAAGTGATTAAACAGCTACAAATCTATAAGATAATACAGTTTCTTGTTTCATACACTAGCTACAATTTCTCGCTGAAATATTTTTCTCAAGAACTATTACAAAAATTATCTCTTATGTATGAAGATAATTGAGATATTTCTAAGTATTTTGATATCTTATATTTTTCTCTCACATCTATATCTCTTATTGGTGGAGTATAACAACTATTACATATATGAAAAACAGAGATAAAGTCATTTGCTTGTCATACTTCTTTTTCAACGTATCTGCAGTATATCCTGTCATTATCCTTTCGAAGATACACGTGTCAGACTGTTATTGGCTATATGTTAGGAATTATAGCATTTGATAATGATGATAAACACTTAGAATTGTTTGATTTATAATTGTGCATGTACCTGCAGTAGTGCACTATGAAAAACTACTATCAGAGACTGCATGTGAGCATTAGAGACTACAAGAAATGCATTTGGAGAGTTCAACAAAAGTCAAAGTTGGTCAAGCAAAATTAGCCTATCAGAGACTAAGATTTAGCCTATCAGAGACTAAGAGTCAGAAACTAAGTTTTTGCTTATTGAAGACCAAGATTTAGACTATCGGAGACTAAAAGTCGAAGACTAAGTTTTTGTCAGTCGGAGATTAAAATTTAGTCTATCGGAGAATAAGAGTCGAAGAATAAAATTTAGCCTGTCGGAGACTAAAATTTTAGTCTATTGGAGAATAAGGTTTGCACTGTCAGAGATTAATGTTGAAACTATCAGAGATTAAGGCGACTCTCTATTGCATTAAATAGTGGTCAAGGGATAAACTATAAGTGAACAAGTCGTCAGGGGATAAATATCCACTGATGAACAAAGTCATCAGGGGATAAATATTCACTGATAAATAAAGTCATATCAGGAGATACACATCTACTGATGAATAACATCACATCAAAGGATAAATGGCTTGACACATCACATCTCTATCAGAGTTCCTCAATAAACTAGAAGCTGACTAAAGATCCATAACAAAGTTACATTTGGATTTGCAAGGTTGGGAAGTTGATCTGTGAAAGTTAAGATATTTTGTAATAGTGATATGACTTAATAGAGATGTTAGGTAACAGAATTATTACAACTGCTAATAAAGAGAAGCTACTCTAATTGATTAGAGTAGTTGTTAAAAAGCAGAAAAGATTAGAAAAGAAAGGTGTGTGGAAAGTATACAAGTCACAATACATACACAACACAGATAAAAAAAAGAGAGAAAAAGAGAATTCAAATATTAACTCTGAAAAGCGCAGCAAATTCATAGAATTTGAGAAGCAAGTTTTTCATAACTTGAAAAGCTAGAAATTCATTTCTAGATAGCAGTTGTTCATTCTTAAATAAATTTCAGAAGCTAGTATCAATTTTGATAACCAGATTGTAATTTCAGATTTCAAAATCAATAACACCTATTCTTTATTGATCAATACAATCTGCTGTGTTTTCATTTCTGCAATATATTTTCAGATTGTATTGTGATCTTTACATTGAGCAACAAATTTGTGAATTGTATTCCACCCCCCCCCCCCCCCCCCCGCTACAATTACTCATTCGGGAATAATAATTTGTATCAGATCATTTTAGTAAACATACATACTAGACGATCAAGATGAGTAATAAAAGTGAAAATGTAAAGATCCCATTGTTGGTGAGGGAGTAATATTTCTTATGGAAGAGAAGGATGTTCATGTATGTAAAATCTACAGATTCTTCCTTGGTAACAATCTTGGAAGAAAAACCTTCTAAACCGATGTAGCTTGTTCCCTTGACAACAATAGATGGCCAAGTAGTCTCTGAACATTCAATCCCCAAACTCCCAAAAGACATGACAGTTGAAGAAAAGGAAGACTCCATGAAGGAAGACTCTATGGGAACCTCAAAACTTATGAGTTAGAGATTCAACAAAGAGAAAGTCTAAAACAAGGCCATAGAAATGAAAAATCAGTGGCACTTGTGGCTGGGAGTTCGAGCAAGAAGTTTCATGGGAAGGCAGTTCTCATTGAAGAGAAAAATGAAGCTGAGACAAGTGGAGCTGAGAGTACAGATAGTGAAGATGAAGAAATCTATACTCTAGAGGAACAAGAGGTTTTTGATGAAGCCGTGGACTTCTTGGCAAGAAAATTCAAAAACCTAAGATTCAAGAAGGGCAAAGACTTCAAAAAGACAACACCAATAAGGAAGCCTGTCTACTCTGGTGCTATTGACATATCAAAGATCAAATGCTAAAACTGTCAAGAGCCTAGACACTTTGCAAATGAATGCAACAAGCAAAAGTTTGTCAAACAGACTAGAGAAGTCAAGAAGGATGATGATTACTACAAAAAAAAAACTTTGAAGTCATCAACAAGAAGAATAAAGCATTCATTGCAGAGAGAAATGATTGGGCGGATTCAAACCAATCAGATGATGAGGAATTAATCAATCTTACATTTATGACAATATCATCTGATGGGACATCACTTGGATCTAGCAGCTTGTCTCAGGGCACTAAGGTAAAACCTAATCCCTCTAACATGTCTCTTTTAGATTGTAAATTAAAAATAAAAGAAATGTCAACTGAAATTTACAATCTGTATGCCACATTAAGGTGTTCAATAAAAGAGAATGAAAGAATTCAAAAGGCTAATGATCTATTAGTCACTAGGAATTCTTTACTAGAGACTGAGCTAATTAAGCTAGAAGAGGTTAGAGAGAAGTGCAGGAAAACCAAGGAGAGACTTGCTTTTACTCTTGAAATAGAATAATAACTTAGGGCCAAACTGAAAGAAGAGCAAGATCTCATAAAGGAATGGACCAATTCCTCTAAGATAGAAAGGGAAACCATTGAAAAATATAGTACTAGTCAGACTAAAGGACCAGGCTATAATAAGGTCCAACAAAAGCAACCAAGGATTGAGGAGTTGCCAATCACTGGAACTAGTGAAACTAGCACTAAGAAGAGTAGTCAAGCAGCCACCCTCTTAAGACAGTAAAATTTGATAAGGCAGGAGCTACTGAAGAAAAAACCAAGGAGAAGGTACTAGAACAAAGAGTAATTCAACTAGAAAAGAAGTTAAATAAGTCAAGAACCAAAAGCTCCAATCAGATGAAAATTGACTCATCAGGGAATATAAAGCTGATTCACTCATCAGGGGATAACAATCTGAAGAAGAACAAAAATGGTAAGGAGGGAATTAACAAGTTCACAAACTATTCTACTATCATTAATGCTCCTAAGAAACTATGTTGGAAGTGTAGAAATCCTAACCACCTTACTTTCAAATGTCAAAGTGCACCTAGGAACATGCATGCTAGACAACCATCCCCTAATAAGAAGACATTAACTGTTAAGAACCAATTGCATGCTAAAATGGTTAAAAAAAGTTATGAAAAACCTCCTAAAAAGTTAATGGTAAAAACTGAAGCACCTAAGTCTAAGAAGAAAATAATTTCTTCTATGCAGTGGGGTGAAAAAGCATGAGCAAATATGTTTTCCCAGTGAGATAGCCGAGAACTTGTAGAAGGGGGGGTTGAATACAAGTTCTTTGAATTCTTTTTGATTACTTGTTCTTTAAGAAATTAACTTTTCTTGCGGAATAAAAAGAACAAGAACTCAAATCAATTTATAAGCAATTGCTTTTTATTTCTTTAACAATTGAGTACAAATTCTAACAATCACAACAATGTGATCATCAACTTCTTTTCTTTTCTGTATAGTAAAGATACAAAACTATGAATTCTATACAGTTTCGAATTACAACTCTCTGTAAACCTAATTACAGCTTCTCTAAAAACTGAAATTATAATTAACTCAGTTTCTATTCTAAATCAATAATGATTTAGCTTCCTTATTCGAATTAAACACAATCTTTCCTTTTTGATTAGGAACAGATTTTTGGCTTGTTTCCTTACCAGCTACGTTTTCAATAATATCTTGATTTACGTGGAAGACAATTCTTATTCAATTCGAACTCTGTATGTTATCAAGAAATAAATCACGATTAGGCCCTGACGCTTCATCTTTAGTCTCTAATGACGTCATCACTAGTCTCTGGTGCTTTTAGTCCCTGATGACGTCAGATTGTGTAGTCTCCGATAGAGTTATTTAGTCTCCAATGCTTTAAGACTTAGTCTTTGATGACGTCAGCTTAGTCTCTGATGCTTTTAAACTTAGTCTCTGATGACGTAAGCTTTACTCTCCGATAGGCAAAACTAGTCTCTGATAGATAAAATCCTTAGTCTCTGACAAGTTTTCCCTAGTCTCCGACAAGCCTTTTTGTAAACTCCAACGAACCAAATACACACTTTGACTTGCTGAAGCTTTGATACTCCATTCCAGCAGTTACTTACAAATAAAAAATAATTGTATCTCTTTACAAAGAATGAATGAATTACAAACAAAGAGATAACTATCGGCTACAAAACTTCAGTGTTACTAATTAACACTTTCTATACATTTGTACTCTAAGTAATCTAAAGACAATCATCATCAAATGTTCTAAAACCTAACAATCTCCCCCTAATTATGAATATCAGAATGATAAGCATAATTTCAAGGTTGATGATGATGTCAAAACTCAATTTACAATTACTTAGAAAAAGAATAAAGAATTGCTAACTACAAATATATTCTGACCTAAGATCTTTGATCTGTTGTTCAGCTTCCACCAAGACTCAGGTTTAAATCCTTTAAGTTTGGCTTCAAAAATAAAAATTACAGCTTATTTCAACAAACAACATACCTTCCAACACAACAATTTACCTTCTATTTTTTCTCAGCAACTCCAGCCTGTCTTTCAACAACTTTTTCAGAACCAATTCAATTTCTTCTTCAGCATCCTTGAGTAGACTGATAAAACCTTCAATATGTCTCTCACTGACACTGTTGATATCTCTGTTGTAATTGAAGAAGACTTTCTCTCCATGAAAAGTCTCATACCATAATCCAAGAGGTTTAGGATTAGCTTATGGCAATGTATCCACCTTATGCTTCACCTTCATCACCTTCTGAATCTGGCTTCGAAAATCCATGTTGAGATCAGAAGTCTCAAGCACAACAGTCAGCAACCACTCAAGATTTTCTTTGGTTTGTCCCTCCAAGGCTGGCTTCTTAAATTTCAAAGACTCTCTATCTTTTAAAAAGACATGAAGAAGTTCTTTGTTATTCTTACCCTTGATCAGATCAATTTTATTTGTACTTTTCTTCAGAGCTTTGATGATTTCTTCTGTACTAGCCATTTCAACCTTGTAAGACTTCCTTGATGGAACTGTTCGTGGCTTTGTTGGTCCACTCATAGCCACTAAGGCAATCTCGGTTGGCCTTGGAGATTCTTGAGAGGTAGGCTTCTTGATAGGTGCTTTGATCACAAGTTTCTTTGCAGATTCCTGGACCAAAGGTTTTCTTCTTGATTTATTCTCAGCCTCTTCCATATCTTTATTTTTCTTCTTGGTTATGGCTGCTTTCTGTGCACTTGATCTCCTTATTGAGATTTTCTTCTTCTTTGCCTCCTCCTCCTCCTCCCTTTCTGCTGCCATGTCTTCCTCCTCTTGTAATTTTTGAGCTAATAATGCATCAGCTTCTATCAGTTTCTGTTCTTGAGGATAGACCAACTCCACTTTCCCATCCACTATCAGTTCAACTGGAGTGGGAAAATGAACTGTCTTCATGGCATCCCCCAATAGCTTGGGCTGTCCTGGTTGAGTTGAGATTTGGTTCTTTGGTTCCTCAACCATGACCCCTTTGCCTTTGTTTTTTGATGTGCTTGGGACTATTGCAATGGAAGGAGGAGATGCTTTTGTTGTTGTTGCTGTTGCTGTTGTTGTTGTTGTTGTTGTTATCGTTGGAAGTTGTGTTGTTGTTGCTTTTGTTGTTGCTTCATGATCCGAATGTTTCTTTAGGATCTTGTCCAACATTGATTGTAATTCTGCATCAGGGACAGGACCGAACTTTTGTTTTTGTATAGGAACATTGGATGGACCACTCTCCCCCTTTCTGACATCAACATCTTTGGGTTTAGAGGAAGTGGCCAGATTTGGAATTGCCTGCATCAGTAGCTGTTCCATTCGGTCTTGTTTTTGGATTAGGAATTGGATGTTTGCTTCTAGGGCTTGAAGTCGACTGTCAGTCTTGGACTTGTCTTTGATAAGTGTTTCAATGGCAGTGATTGTCCTCCTTGGTAGATGTCCTTCATAGCACCTTCTTATCTTGTTTGTCTCCAACTCCATCCTTTCCTCCATTCTTTTGACTACACCATTTTATGCTAGTAACCAAGAAGTGGTGAAACTTTGTATGTTTCTTATCCACCTTGGTTACTTCTTCAAGAATGTCTTTAGGTGATGGTGCAGCTGCAGTGGACCCTACATTGGTCACATAATCTTGCCTTAAATGGGCGGCTGCTTCCTCCAGAGTATTTGAGTATGTGGCATCAAGCCATTTATCAACATTGGTCTCTGCAGGTTCTTCAGGTACAGGTTCATCTATAAGTCGTGTCTTCAATGCAGACATATGATCTTGTCTTTGTTGTATACCATATAAAATCTCAAAGTCTGCATTGGACATTGCTGATATTACTTTTAATTGTGCATCCCCTGTGCTTGAACTTGTCCCAGTTTCTTCTGTTTGGATATTTGTGGAGGGAGCAGAAGAAACTTGAGCTTCTTGTGAGCTGGTTTCAACAGGTTGTAAAAAGTCACCTGCTGAAGATTTCTCTCTTTTATTTTGTTCAAGGATCTCATCCTTGCTCACACCCTCTCCTTTTGCTTGGGGTTGGGCACCCAGCTTCTCTTGCTCTCCTTTTTCCAAGCTTTCTAAAACTTGACTCTCTTGTTTGTGTATATCCTCTCCTTTTTCCAGGTTAGGAGCCTGAGTCTCACTATTTATTCTCACATCCTCACTCATATGGATAGGTGCACTCTGTCCTACAGAAGTGGGGGTTGGAGAATTACTTGTGACTGCATGGATAGGGGGGTTCCCTTTGTGTATCTGGGGCTAGGGATCTATCCATGGAATGTGTTTGAGAGCTTGTCTCGAGTATTGGCTCTTCTTGGGAAAAATCAAGAGGATTTAAATGTATAATATCAAAAGAATCAAGTATGGGAGAAAAAGGAGAAGAATGTACAGTGTGGAGTGTTGGCTGTTCCTCAGACATTGAAAATTGAGGAACATCAATTGATGACTCTGTGTGTGCACTCTTTGTGTCACTCTTTTCTTGTATTTGCTCTCTATTTGGTTCCTCTTGTTAGTGAACAAGAGGTTGTGTAGACTCTGTACAGGGTGTTCTTGGTTGGGAACTTTCTTCAATATCAACATCCTTTTGGGAGGATGGTGACAGTTCATTGTTTTTCCTTATAACTTCCATTGCCTTTTGGGAAGCAATGGATTGCTTTTGGCTAAGGGTTATTATTCTCTTCTTTCTTTGAAGTGGTACTTCAGCTTCTTGTTCTCCCACATCCTCACTTATTCCCTCAATTATTTTTCTCTTTATTGGGAGTTTTGTGATGGTTGTTTGAGTCTTTACAACCACAGTCTTTTGGGAAACTGTGGAGGGGGCTATAGGTTGTTGTTGTGAAGTGGTTGGAGGATTAACAGGGTTTTGGCTTTCAATATCCTCAAAAAATAACAAAGAATAAAGGTTTGGAAGCCTGTCAATGAAAATAGATCTCATGACAGGAGGAACAAATAATGGAACCTTTACCTTTGCAGATTTATGCTTCACATCAGTAAAAATTCTTTCACTCTGCAAAACAGTTGGTACAACTTGCATGCCAGTAATATCAAGGTTAGGGATTAGATAATTAGCAATCATCATAAAAAACCTAGCATAATAAATTTTATTTTTATTACCGGATTTAAGTTTTACCAAAAGATTTTGCAGAATTAAAAGCCCAATGTTTAGAGATGTCTATCATACAACACACTAAAAGCAATTTGTTGTGTGAGTGTAGTGATAGCATCATAGCCACTGCATTTTGAAGTAAATGCTTTAGTTATTATATCAAAGAACAGTGACCACTCTTGCCTTAGATGGGGTCGTGTAATAGACCTAACAGAACTAATTTCAGCAAAATAATGTAAGTTTTTAAAAATAGAAAAAATTTCTTCATCAGAGGCAAGAGAGTCAAAGTTTTCATAAACTGGTAAATGTAAAGCATTATTAACTACGGTATGATTTATATTATAGACAGAGTTAGCATACCTGAAACTTACCACAGGAGAGTCAGTGTTCTCATCCTGGACAGTAGCTGTAGATCACATAGCTGTGATGACTTCAGTGGCTTGGACAGGAGCTTCATAAATGGCGTAGGATAGTGTGGAGTTTTGAAGAAAATCCACGAAGGGGTGGTACTGGGCTTCAAATTCATGCTTCTTAGCCACCCCTGCATGGTTAGTCTTAATGATATCGAAATCTCCAAACTTGAAATAGACTGTTTTAGCGGCCATTGGAAGAGATCTGTAAACTTTGAAGAAACTTTAAAAAGAGTTAAATTGTAGAGTATTTGCAGAGAGAAAATAATTTCAAAGCTTTGAAAGATTGTGATTGCAAAGATGTTTGAATTTACTTTTATCAAACTGTTAGAAACGTTTGCAATTCAAGAGATAGTGAACCGTTTTCGATCGTGGGTATGAGTAACTACCAAATTACCCTCAATCGGAGATTGCCCTAATCTCTGATATGTTCACTCATAAGAGACTAGACCCGATTAGTCTCCGATAGTTCATTTTTGATTAAGTCAGAGACTAATCAAAAACACCGTCGGGGACTAAGATAGTCGCCGATAGTTTAATTTTTAATTAAGTCGGGGACTAATTAAAAACACTGTCGGGGACTAAGTTAGTCTCCGATAGTTCAATTTTTAATTAAGTCGGGGATAATTAAAAACACTGTCGGGGACTAAGATAGTCTCCGATAGTTCAATTTTTAATTAAGTCAGAGACTAATTAAAAACACCGTCAGGGACTAAGGTAGTCTCCGATAGTTCAATTTTTAATTAAGTAGGAGACTAATTAAAAACACTATCAGGGACTAAGTTAGTCTCTTACTCCAAAGCTTTCAGGGACTAAGAAAATATAATCCCTGCTACAATTTTGTTTTTCAAAACTTTTCCAACAATCAACTTGATGATTATTAGCTTCAAAAATTCTGTTTAATTAAAAACAGCTACATTCTAGAAATTAAATTCTAGCTTCTAAAATTATCTGTTCACAATAACAGCTGTAATCTAGAAATTGAATTCTAGCTTATAAAATTCTGTCCATTAAGAACAGCTTCAAACCAGAAATTAAATTCTAGCTTCTTAAATTTTCTGTTCACAATAACAGCTGCAATCTAGAAATTGAATTCTAGCTTATAAAATTCTGTCCATTAAGAATAGCTTCAAACCAGAAATTAAATTCTAACTTCTTAAATTTTCTGTTCACAATAACAGCTGCAATCTAGAAATTAAATTCTAGCTTATAAAATTCTGTCCGTTAAGAACTGCTTCAAACCAGAAATTAAATTCTAGCTTCTTACAACTAAACAACTTGCTTTCAAAATATGAAATTAATTTTTAGAGGCATAACTCAACATTCCTAATTCAGAAACTAATCTAGAAAAAGTAGATTCATCTAAAGGCTTTGTGAATATGTCTGCAAGTTGCTTATCAGTTGTAACCCAGTGCAATTCAATATTTCCTTCACTTACATGTTCTCTTATGAAGTGATATCTAATATCTATTTGTTTTGTTCTTGAATGTTGCACTGGATTTTCTGTTATAGCTATGACACTAGTATTATCACAATAGATAGGAATTTTGGATAATGACATACCATAGCCTAGGAGTTGATTCTTGATCCATAGGATTTGAGCACAACAACTCCCAGCTGCAATGTATTCAGCTTCTGCTATTGAAGTAGAAACTGAATTTTGTTTCTTGCTAAACCAAGAAACAAGTCTACCTCCAAGAAGTTGGCAGCTTCCACTTGTTCTTTTCCTGTCAAGCTTGCAACCTGCATAGTCAGCATCTGAATAACCAATTAGTTTAAAATTAGATTCTTTGGGATACCATAAACCAAGGTTTGGGGTACCCTTTAGAAATCTGAGTATTCGTTTTACAACAATCAAATGTGACTCTCTAGGGTCAGCTTGAAATCTAGCACATAAATATGTAGCAAACATTATATCTGGTCTACTTGCAGTTAGATATAAAAGAGAGCCTATCATGCCTCTATAGCTAGTAATATCAATTTTCTTTCCTTTTAAATACTTATCTAGCTTAGTGGCAGTAGGCATGGGTGTTTTTGCAGATGCACAATCAACTAAATCATATTTTTTCAATAAGTCTTTGATATACTTGGACTGACTGATAAAAATTCCATCAGTGGATTGTTTTATTTGCAATCCTAAGAAAAATGTTAATTCTCCCATCATACTCATTTCATATCTAAACTGCATTAGTTTTGAAAATTTTTAACAGAGTTTTTCATTTGTAGAACCAAATATAATATCATCTACATAAATTTGCACAAGTATGATGTCAGAGCCTTGCTTTCTATAAAATAAAGTTTTATCTATGATACCTCTAACAAATTTATTTTCAAGTAAAAATTGAGATAGAGTATCATACCAGGCTCTTGGTGCTTGTTTTAAGCCATAAAGTGCTTTGTTTAACCTGTAGACATGATTTGGAATTTTGGAGTCCACAAAACCTGGGGGTTGGCAAACATAGACTTCCTCTTCCAATTTTCCATTTAAGAAAGCACTTTTGACATCCATCTGGTACACCTTGAAGTTCTTGTAGGCTGCAAAAGCCAAGAAGATTCTGTTTGCTTCAAGTCTTGCTACTGGTGCAAAAGTTTCATCATAATCTACTCCTTCTTCTTGAGAATATCCTTTTGCAACCAGTCTTGCTTTATTCCTTGTAATTGTACCAATTTCATCCAACTTATTTCTGAAGACCCACTTGGCACCTATAATTGATCTATTCCTTGGTTTGGGTACCAGTCTCCAGACTTTGTTCCTTGTGAATTGGTTTAACTCCTCTTGCATGGCTATTATTTAGTCAGGATCTTGAAGTGTTTCCTCAATTTTCTTTGGCTCAATCTTTAAGAGAAAACTGAGATATAGACATTCATTTTGAGTTGCACTTCTAGTCTTGACTCCATCCCCTAGACTTCCAATGATCAAATTTGGTCTGTGGTCTATCAACCATGGAATTGCACATGACAGATTTGACCTTGAAGTTGAGGCTTCATTTTCTAGATTGATGTTGTCCAATCTAGCTTCATGATTAGAGACTACTCCCCCTAAACCATTGACTTCTTCATTATTAGCTCCCCCTGAGCTATTTATCTCTATAGTCCCTGGTGTCAAGATAGTCTCCGATTGTGCATCAATTACACTAGTCCCTGGTGAGCCATTAGTCTCCGATGGAATACTAATGTCTTCTGTTTCTTGTCCCTAATAGAGTATTAGTCCTTGGTACTTCATGCACAACTGTTAACTCCCCCTCACTTATGTAGGGATCATTACTATCTTGGAGTTTGTCATTTATCTTTGATGGATATTCCCATGCAACCAATTCATTCTCAAAGCTGAGAGGTTCATGCAATCCTTGTCTAATCATTCCTGGAATCTTTTTATCATCAAATACAACTTGAATTGATTCCACAATGACTTTTGTTCTTAAATTATATACTCTGTATGCCTTGCTTGACAGAGAATAACCTAAGAAGATTGCCTCATCAGACTTCTTGTCAAATTTTCCTCTTGTCTCTGATGAGTCTCTCAATACAAAGCACTTACAACCAAACACATGTAAAAACTTGAGAGTTGGTTTTCTCCCAGTCATTAATTCATAAGGTGTTTTGTTTTATGCTTTGTTTATCAAGGATCTGTTCTGTGTAAAGCAAGCTGTGCTAATAGCTTCTTCCCAAAAATAAGTAGGAAGCTTAGCTTCTTGTAACATGGTCCTTGCTGCTTCAATAAGGGTTCTGTTTTTCCTCTCAACAACTCCATTTTGTTGAAGAGTTCTTGGAGCTGAGAATTGATGAGTTATTCCTTTTTCAGTGCAGACTTGGGAATTCTTGAATTCTATTCCTCTATCACTCCTTATTACCCTTACTATTTTTCCTGACTCAGTTTCTATCTTCTTGACATGATCAATTATCAACTGAGCAGCTTTATCTTTTGTATGGAGGTATTTTACCCAAGTATACCTCGTGTGATCATCCACAATAACCAAAGCATATCTATTTCTTAAGATAGACATCACATTCACTTGACCAAATAAATCCATGTGTAGCAACTATAAAGGGTCAATGATTGATGTTGCTGGTTTGCTTTTGAATGATACACTCTTTTGTTTCCCTTTCTGGCATGAGTCACACAATCCATCTTGAGTGAACTCCAATTATGGAATGCCAACTACCAATCCTTTCCTCACAAGCTTGTTGATATTTTTGAAATTCAAGTGGGAAAGCTTCTTATGCCAAAGCCAACTTTCATCAGCTGAAGCTTTGCTTTAGAGACATGTGATTTGATCAGTAAAAGAGACAAGGTTTGCAACATACAAATTTCCTTTTCTTTTCCCTGTCAATATCACATTATCAGATTCTTTGTCACACACCAAGCATTGATCTTCTTTAAAGGTGACATTGAATCCCTTATCACATAGTTGACTCACACTTAGTAAATTGTGCTTTAAGCCGTCAACTAGTGCTACTTCAGTGAAGATGACATCTCAATGTTCAACATTGCCATAACCCTTCGTATGACCTTTGCTGTCATCTCCAAAAGTGACTTTTGGGCCACTTTTCTCTTCATACTGTTTTAGCAGGGACTTATCTCCAGTCATGTGCCTTCAACATCCACTGTCCAAGTACCATGATTTCTTCTTTTTGCCCTTTTTAGAATCACTTGACTCGTCACTTTGAGCCATTAGGGCAAAGTTGACAACTTCTTCATCAAAGTTGCTGTCAATCCAATCTTTACCCTCAGTAATCAAGGCTTTGCTATTTGATTTAGCTTTCTTGTCAGCAAAGTCATTCCCCGACTTCCTTGATTTTTCATCCTTAGATCTATCATTAGATCTAGGCTTCCTGCACTCATTGGCAAAGTGCCATAACCCGTCACAATTGTAACTTCTTATTTTCTTTGAATCGAAGGTGACTTTTTGACCCTCATGTTTAGGGTTAGGCTTCCTTGATGATTTTCTTCCTTTTCTGCTAGCTCTAAATTTTTTGAATTGCTTCACCATGAAAGCTATGAATTCCTCCATGTCATCATCAGTGATTGATTTAGTTTCTTCATCAGTCGAGCTTGCACTGGAAGTTTCATCATCAGGCTTCTCTTGAGACTTGCTTGTCTCAACCATCAACGCAGCTCCTCTATCTTTGTCGTGCATGCGTTGTCGTTGCTCTACTTTAAGTTCATATGTCTTTAAATTGCCGTAGAGTCTGTCCAGTGTGACGATGTCCAAGTCATGAGCCTCTCTTATAGCAGTAGTCTTTGGATCCCAACTTGGTGGGAGAGATCTCATGAACTTGGTGTTGACATCCTCATTATCATAGGACTTACCAAGTATCTTCAAGTCATTGAGCAAAGTATTGAACCTATCATAAACTGACGTTATTGGTTCACCAGGCTTTGCTTGAAAGAACTCATATTGTTGAGTCAACAATGATCTCTTGTTCTTTCGGACTTTGTCAGTCCCTTCACACAGGACTTTGATGGTGTCCCAGATTTGTTTAGATTTCGTGCAATTAATGATGCTTGTGAACATATTTTTGTAAATACCGTTGTAGAGTATGTTCATCACCTTAGCATCCTTTAACACTTGCAACTTGTCTTCGTTTGTATAATCACTTTTAGGAGCAAGTTCAAAGTGTTAAGGCACAACAGATCCTTCAACAGTTTTAGCAGGAATAAATTTCCTAGGCAGATATGGACCCTTCTCAATCCTATCAATATAATCTGGATCTGTTGCTCTCAAGTGCATGTACATCTATTGCTTCCACATAGGATATTCTTTTCTTTTAAGAATTGGAATCCTGGTTCCACCATCACAACTTCTCGCATAAGCCATTATGCTAGAGCTGCTTGCTTTATCGTTTGCCATCTCTTGGAACATGTTAATTGAATAAATTCAATTACAAGCTCTGATACCAATTTTTTCCAAGTGAGATAGCCGAGAACTTGTAGAAGGGGGGGTTGAATACAAGTTCTTTGAATTCTTTTTGATTACTTGTTCTTTAAGAAATTAACTTTTCTTGCGGAATAAAAAGAACAAGAACTCAAATCAATTTATAAACAATTGCTTTTTATTTCTTTAGCAATTGAGTACAAATTCTAACAATCACAACAATGTGATCATCAACTTCTTTTCTTTTCTGTATAGTAAAGATACAAAACTATGAATTCTATACAGCTTCGAATTATAACTCTCTGTAAACCTAATTACAGCTTCTCTAAAAACTGAAATTACAATTAACTCAGTTTCTATTCTAAATCAATAATGATTTAGCTTCCTTATTCGAATTAAACACAATCTTTCCTTTTTGATTAGGAACAGATTTCTGGCTTGTTTCCTTACCAGCTACGTTTTCAATAATATCTTGATTTACGTGGAAGATAATTCTTATTCAATTCGAATTCTGTATCTTATCAGGAAATAAATCACGATTAGGTCCTGACGCTTCATCTTTAGTCTCTGATGACGTCATCACTAGTCTCTGGTGCTTTTAGTCCCTGATGACGTTAGATTGTGTAGTCTCCGATAGAGTTATTTAGTCTCCAACCCATTGGATCTGCTAACCATACAGTACACAGCTGGCCCTACTGTGACCGCATGATCCCTCCTTGTGTGAACGTACGTAGTCACGTAAAATTTCCTCCGAGTTAGGCGAAGAATAAATCAGCACCTTACCTTTCCTCTAGCCAACCATGTGGCATAACCCATTTAAGGGACATATCATTCTCATTCATTTGCACATATATAAGATTGAATAATATTTAACAAATCAAAGCTCCTTTATATCCATGCACTTTCATTCATATCATGCTAGCGGAAATTAAAGCATAACATGCCGATTCACAAGGAATTTTAACATAAAAGTCATAACCTCCTACGCATATCGAATCAATTGATCATGTACTTAACTGAAATAAGCATAAGAGTGAGAATATACTTGCCTCGGTCCCTTCCACACAAACAATTTTAATTTACTTGAGAGTGAAAGATTCTGTAAAATATACATATCCCAAAATAAATTTAGTACGTTTGTTAAAATATAAGAGAAAGTGTTTATGTGATGTCCTTAAACTTTTAATGTTTCCAAAACTGCTATAAGAACTGTTTAGGGTAAATAAATAATTTAAAACTTCATAAAATAATCTCAGGTAAATAATGCGTTTATAGTTTTAAAGACAAACTGCGCATCAGGGGATACTGACCATCAGTGGGTAAACTACCCGTCAGGGGATATCTCGCCCGTTAAGGGATGGTTTTCCCACCATTAGGGTAACATTCTCTCGTCAGGGAAAAGTCATTAGGGGATGACTTCTCGACCGTCAAGGTATCTTTTACCCTTCAGGGAATGATCTCTCAGCCATCATCGATCATCAGGGTATGGCTTGGTCATCACAAAACTCGTCAGGGACTAACATATTTTGTCCGTCAGGGACTACTGATGACGTCATCAGGGACTAGTCTTAGCCTATCGGAGACTAAGGCTGACGTCATCAATGACAAATCTCAAACTTCCTTCATCAGAGACTAACAACACCCTTCCTTCATCGGAGACTAACACATCTCACTAGAGACTAACACATCTTATCAAAGACTACCACCAACACTGTCTGAGACTAACTTATATCGTCGGAGACTAACTTTAGAAGCTGTCTCAGGTACAGTGGTGTCTTCCCCACTTCTCCAAGGGCGGTGATCTCAACCATAACCACACTAAGGTCAAATCTAATCATCCTCTCAGTGATTCATAACGTTTCCTAGGGTCCGCAAGCCCTCGTAGACATAGTTTAGGGTTCAAAACTCAGGTTGAAGAAAATACTCAGGCCTGGTGTCGTAACTACTGACAAAAGGAATGTTTGGTAGTTAAAGGTTTGTCTACCAGGGGGTTGTCAACAATATTACACCCATCTTGGATCACTTTTCAAAATAAATGACATTAACTCCGGGTGTTAAAAACATGCCTCAAATCATACTGTTGGAAATAAATGAACAAGGTATTAAATGTGGTATATATGACAGAACAAAAGTGTAAGAAATAGAGTAGGACTTTAATGAATTGCTCTTACCTCCTTGGCTGTAAGAAAGAGTTAAAAGCTCTAGTTGTTCTTCCAAAAGGACAGTTGTCTTGAGAGTAAGCTTGGATTTGGTGGTATACTGTATAGAAATTTATGAAGGTGGGACTAGGGTTATAACATCATGATATATATATATATATATATATATATATATATATATCACTTGTTGAGCAACAAGGGCCGTCAGATTTATTTGATATCAACCGTTGGCTGTGAAAGGAAAAGAAATGACTGGTGAGAAAAAGGGTGGTTGCAACGGCTGCTAGTGTCCATCAGTCGTTTATCATAGCCCACTCTAGGGTACTGATGGAGGTGATGTACATTAAATGCTACTGTCTCCCAACAGTTAGGTTTAAAAAAAAAAAGTAGGTACTGTAGTTAAACCTGTTCACACTCGGTGAGCCTTTCCCCCGTGAACACACACTTACACAAGACAATGTTGAATATAATAATCTTTTAAATACTTGAGCTTCAAAATACATTTAAAATCTTTTGGACATCACATTGCCATTGAATTTTCATAAGAAAATATAATTTCATCATTTATACCCAATAAGAAATTAAACCTTCATGCAGAAAATAAAATAAATAAACCTCATAACAAAATTCGTTGACATCTTCGGGTTCTCACAGCGGAAGTCCATGAGGGCCTACACAAGCTTTACAACCTAAACAAAACGATTATCGTCTCACGCTTCACTCTTCCTCAAAATGCCATCCATAAGAGGGCAATGAGAAAGCGTTCACTATGCCATCCTTTCTTTTCCTTTAGCAGATGGCTCGGCCTTCTCGCCATAACCTGTAAAACATTACATAATAATAACTTAAGCGATTTACGCCAGCAAGTATATAATCAAGTATTGGTGGCTTTGAAAAAAAATAGGAGAATTTCTTGGCTTAAGTGTTTATGAGGATTGGATGGGAACAATGTCCACACCTCTGAATAACTTTGAAGAAGAATCTATATATAGCTTCCAAGGTCCTTGAATGACAACGAGGGATTTGACCCTTTACTTGAAAAAAATCTTGAATCGTTCATCTGCCCTCTCTTTATCAAATAGTGCGTCACCTAGCCGGCTTGACCACTATCTGACTTCATCTCTTCATCAAACGACATATTAGCCGACCAACCTGATCGTTTGACTTCATCATAATGACATACGTAGTCAAAGCAGAAACTTTAGTCTGCGAGGGTTCGGTTACCAATGCCTCAGTTTTCGTTCCCTATTATCCTTAGAACTAGGGTACCGAGCTATCGCAACCCATTAGCCTTTAGTTACCCACACGGATATATTTTACAAGTATGAGGTAAGAAGGAATTTAGTTCTATTATATACGTATAGGATTTACCTTAGCGCGTTAGCGGATTTGAATAGCTAACATTCGCCCAAAAAAAAAGGCTTGGTTCTAGTACAACATTTTCACGTACATCAGATCAAAAGATTGTACGTTACTTAACTTTGAAGAGATTTAATCATGAGTTGACATAAAATATCTTGGATACATTATGCATATTGAAAGAATGATCATGCGCATTTGTTGAAAGAAAGTAGAGTGAGTATATACTTGCCTTGGTCCTCAGCTAAAAATATCAAACTCAAATCACTTGTGAGTGGAACACTCTGTAAAACATACATATAACATGAGAAATCTATATTTTTGATAAAAATATGATAAAAGATGCACATGTGATGTCCGTGAATTTTTAAACATCTAAGTTGACCTTCTGAACCTTTAAGGTTTAATAAATAATTAACAACATCATAAAATAATTTAAGAAACTAATATTTTATACTTTCAAGGCAAACTACGCATTAGTTGATAAACATTGGAGTGGGAAAAGTAATCTCAGGAGTTTCAGTCTTATCCATCAGGGGATGATCCTTGACTATTGCCAAACTCGACAAGTCAGCGCCAAACTTTGTTGGTTAATGCCAAACTCTTCGAGAAACATTTACTCATCAGAGACTAAGAAATATTCTCATCAGAGACTAAGTTTAGCCTGTCGGAGACTAAGGCTAACATCATCAGAGACTAACATATCTCATTAGAGACTAATGTTATCTCGTCAAAGACTAACGTATCTCATCAGAGACTAACATTAACTCATCAGAGACTAACATTAACTCATTAGAGACTAACATCTACGTTGTTGGAGACTAACTTGGAATCTCCCAGGGACTATTTTATAGGGTTAGAGACTAACTCCAACCCGTCGGAGACTAAGTTTAGAACTTGTCTCAGGTATAGTGGTGTCTTCCTCACTTCTCCATGGGTGGTGTTCCCACCAGGTGACCAAGACCACGACTAGGGCAACTCTCAACATCTCATCTGTAGTAAGTGACATTCTTATCGTCTACCATAGCTCATAGATGCTACTAAACCTTAAGGACTCAGGTTGAAGAAAAGTCAAGCATGGTGTTTTCATTACTGATAAAAAGAAAATGTTTGGTAGTTAAAAGTTGTTTACTAGGTGGTCGTCAACAAATCTTACTCTCCTCATGGGTAGCTAATTTTTCCTTATTGGAGCACCTTCTTTATTTTAATTTCACAACCCTAACTAAGTTAGTGGACCGCTACAGTCAGCCATATGTCATCGCATATGTCATCTTCAATCTATGATGATGACCATTTAGATTCTGATGTTCAACAATAATCTCTTATAGAACAATCCTTAGTCTCCAATAAGCTAATTCTTAGTCTCTAATAAGCTAATTTTTAGTCTCTGATAGTACAATTCTTCATGTGAGTTTAAGAATTGTTTTGAGCTTTCATTTGTTGGTACAAACTTTTATTCCTTGAAGAGACATTGCATTTTGAGTGGATACTATCCTTTGATGATGTGTTACACCTAAAAATGGCATTATCCACTGATGAACAACTTTATCCACTGCTGAAATTCAACTTTTAATAAGAGTTTAAGTTTAGTTCCTCCAGCAATCTTAAAGTTTAGCTCAATCTTGAATCTCAGTTCAACATAATTTCAGTTCATCAATCTTGAATCTCATTTCATCAACTACTGATGCAGAAATCTTCAGTTTCTGCAGTTTACTGCAGATTATCCTCTTATGGTTATTGTAATGAATTATCTTCTGAGTTATTTTCTCATGTACATTTTATACTGTCAGAGGATACCTTCCACTGGTTTGTCTATTATCCACTAATGAACAGTTTACACTATCAGAGGATAATACGTAGACAAAACCAATTGCAATTTTAGTTTCAGTACAATTACAAACTCTAACAATTCTAAGTGTTATACATTATCATCAAATGCTATAATTCCTAAAAATCTCCCTCTATTTATGATTATCAATGATAAGCATAAATCAAGGTTTGACGATGATGTCAAAACATAACCTTATAACATCACTACTTAGAATTGAAATTAAACTTGTGAAATCACAATTGTACATGAACATAACAGTGATGTCTTCATAAGCCTTGTTGTTGCAGTTACTCAATGCTCAGCCATCAATCTTCTAAAATCTTTACAAATTCTCTCCATGTCTTTATCATAATTACTCTTTACTCCCTCTGACCTGATTATTCTCCCTATTTTTGACATCAACATCTTAATATTGAAAGGTAGAAATAACAAGATTAGATTGACTAGTAGGAAGAAATGTTTTAGCCCATGAATGTCCTTTGAACTAGATTCTGACTATTCTCCCTCTTTGAATGTCTTTTGCATTTGTAGGAAGATTAGTAAGAATATTAATTGTGTGTTCTATGACATTCTTCAACTTAGTTTGAAGATCATTGATCATGAAGTGTTGGAGCTTCATGTTTATTTTTTCAGTGTTGATCAATGCTTCGTAAACATCTTGTGAGTACAGCTGCACTTGATCCTTGTGTGATTAAATATTCTGGTATGAGGTGTACTGTTGTATCATCCAATAATCTTGTGTTGCTTGCATCCAACCAAACATCCACAATCTTTTCTTCCCTCAGTATCCTCTAATGTCTAATTAGAATGGTAATTAGAGAATACATGAGTTGTAATGTAATAGTGTGTGAAACAGATTTAAATAGGGAACCTGTAGAAAATTTCTCTCTATTCTTTTCTTCAAGGATCTCATCCTTGCTCACACCATCTCCTTTTGCCTGAATTTTACAAGTCAGACTCTCACATTCACTTTCTTTGCATTTTTTTTTGTTTTAATCTCTTTTTCCTCACCTTTTTCTAGACACAAGGTTTGACTCTCATTTTGTATTCTTTTAGTCTCATAAGAAATATGAAATCTTTCTGTTGTAGGTGACCTGGAGTGGTGTAGGAAATGTTATCATTGAGTGTTCTTCATCAGTAGATGATTGAGAAATAATAGTTGTATTATCCACTGATGAGTTGATGGCTACTATTGGTGTTTTAGCTTTAAGAATTGGCTTCTCTGATGATTAAACTATCATAGAATCTAAAACCAATGGAATTATTAGATGTCCATTGTTTTTGAAGAAATATCAAGGAGAGAAGAAGAAAGAAACAGAGTGTAGAATTAAGTGTTGGTTGCTCCTCTTAAATAGAGAAAAGATGATCATCAATTTGAGATTCTATGTGTGCACTCTCAGTGACAGGTTGATCATTTATCAGAGCCTATTTCTTTTTCTTCTTCTGAAAGGTATTTAAAGATGTGTTCTTTTTAAACTTAAATACCTGTGTCCTTGGAGGTGGACTATTTTCAATAGATATAGCCTTTTGAGAGGTTGCACCTAGAGATGTACTTTTTCCTTTTAGTCCCAATATCCTTTTGCGAAAATATTAAGCAATCTCCAAAGGTTCTCACTATTTCTTATTTCTTTCTTATAACTTCTTCTAAATGTTCACCCTCCCCCTTGGCTATTACTGGTTGTGGTTGTTTTCTTTTTACAACCCTTATCTTTTGAGAGATAAAGGAGGTGGCTTTTGTTATAGGCTTGTACTTGGAGGGTTTTGCTACTTGGGCAGAAGTAGTTGGACCATTACTAATATCCTTCATTCTACCAAAAATAGAAGAAATAAAGAATAAAGTAGTAGAAAGTTAAGAAAATATCTGAATCATCTATTACAAGATCCTCAATTATATGATGAACAATAAACATAAGGAATCCTACATAATATATTAGTTTCTCTACTATATATCAACAAGGGGTAATTATCCATTGACAGTTAAACTGTTGAAGGATAATTAGTCACTACTACAGTATCATCAGTTGATAATTATCCTTTAATAAGAAAAATTATTAACTAATGTTACTCAGTATAATTATTTGTTGATCAATTAATTTGTCAAAAGATTACTCCTACTGCTTCAATTATTAATTGATAATTATTCTTTGGTAACTAAGTTGTCAGAAGATAATTAACTACTGCTGCTGTTTATCAATCTTTCACAAAAGTTTCAAGATTTTATTTACCAAAGTTGAGCATACCTAACTCACTTACCAACCTGTTGAAGGTGTCTTCATCCAATGGTTTGGTGAATATGTCTGCAAGCTGCTTCTATGTGGGAACAATGTGAAGATCCATTGTACCATTCATCATATGTTCTCTGATGAAGTGATACCTGATGTCTATGTGCTTTGTTCTAGAGTTTTGCACAAGCTTCTTTGTAATGGAAATAGCACTGGTGTTGTCACAATAAATAGAAATTTATTTGTACACCATACCATAGTCCATTAATTGATTTTTCATCCATAAGATCTAAGCACAGTAGCTTCCAACAACAATATACTAAGCTTCTGAAGTTGAGGTTGATACTGAATGTTGTTTTTTGCTAAACCAAGAGACCAACCTCCCTCCTAGAAATTGACAGCTACCAGTTGTACTTTTCCTGTGAATTTTCAACCCTTTGATAGTAATATATTTTCATTTCTGCAGTTGAATGCTTTCCCTAATTACAACATGAGGTAACATAAGTCTCCTTGTTGTAGCAGGCAACACAACTTTGGCTTGATCAAGTCAGCAAGTCTTATGCTTTAATGTTGATGTTCTCTAGTAATCTCTACATCAGAAGCATCTCCATTTGTTTCTGGAGCTGTGACACTTTCAAGTGTGTCAGCAAGCTTCAACACTTTAGTAATACTGATCACTTCAGTAGAGGTATTAACAGTGGGAGTGGGTGGTATTTCAGCAGCGGGATGGGAGTTGGTTGGTGACCAATGATGTCCTCGGGTGTCACAACATCAATCTCCTTGAAAAGTTCATTATATGAACTTTTTATTGGGGTGGTAGCAACAACCTCCGGAGACTTCTCAGCAAGTTGGTAATTGTTTATTTCTTCAAACACTTCATCTTTATCTTTAGAAGCTTCTTCTCTGTCAGCAGGAATTACTTCAGCAAGTATTGCAGTGATAGGAACTGCAACGGGAATTTCCTCCTGGTGTTCATCTTCTTCCTCATCTTCAGTAGGAAGCTCGATGTTTGAACCTCCTTTGGCAATGGCCTCAATAGCCTCGTCCTCGTCATATAATTCCATAAAGAAATCATACATTTCTCTTTCCTCTGGAGTCAAAGTGTCAGGGTTAAACTTATCATCAACAACTCTAAACTTCTTCTTTTTTCTTAGGTAATGGTACTTAGGCAGCAGAACGCCTTTTTTTGGTGGGTTTTGGTTTTGCAACAGGCTCTACATTAGCAATAGTTTGTATATCAATTGCATGTTCCTCGTATTTCTACTTTGTTGCTTGTTGTTCTTCCTGCTCTCCCTCAGCAACCTCCTCCTTAGCATAATCTACTGTTTTCTTAGCCCTTCTTTTAGTAGCGGCCCTGGCTAAGGCAGCAAGGTTCCTTTTATAATTTTGGAGGATGGAAGGCTTGCTAATTTTACTCTTAGGAAGCTTCTTTGGCCTGGTCCCTGCTGGGAAGTTCTCCCCAAGAGCTCCTCTTAGTAACAGAAACAAAGTTTGTCCATGTCTGATTTTGGTTTTCTTCTTGCTGGAGAAGAATTCTTTTAACTCTTCAAAGAATAACTGTGCCCAATTAATCTCCTGTTGAGACTTCAGCAAGTGCACAAGAGAAATCACCTATTGCTGATGCCTCATCTTGGGAGGTGAATTTGCACAACAAGGACTTGTGCAAAATATCCATTAGGAAAAATCTCATTTCCTAGGGAAGTTTTTTCTCTTCTTATTGCTATGGTTTTTAACATAGCCAAGCTCCTCCAGTACAACATGGATTAAAGTAGGTGGAGTCATCAAGCCCTGACTTGTCATTTGGAGAGTGTCCCTGATACTTGCTAGTGTAATGGATATTTACTGTCCATTCACCCAACCAATGATGTAACTTTATCCTATTTCAACATTTTGGCAGAATTCTCTGATTACTTATTCAAAGATGGAGTAATTAGTAGTGATTACATATCGAATCCTGTTGTTCCTCAGCAATCTTATGATGTCCCTGATATCAGCATGTAACTGGTCCTCAACAAAGGAATGCAAGTCAATAATTGACTCAAATTCAATTTTATCTAGCCAATTTACCATCTTGTTGAACTAGATTGGAGAAAGTGGTAGTTTATAGTAGATTTGTGGTGGTTTAGGTAAAAATTCTTAGAAAGAGAATTTTTGTAAGAGAGAGTTGAGGGAGTTTTGAGTGAAAGTGAGAAAAATGAGAGAGGTAAAATGATTTTGTATAGGAGGTGAAAAGAAGTTGAAAGGTTTTGGGTGGTTACTAATATAAGAAGTGGAAGAGTTAGTGGGAGAGAAATATATGGGTGGTGGTGAAAACTAATTACCAATATGACAACAGTTATTCTTCGATCATAGGGCAGTGTGACATTTAATGAGGAGAGGGAAAATAAACGGATAAGGCCATGACGACTATTTTTACGACTATAAATATGGGGAAGATGTCATTTTCTGATGTGACAGAGAAATGGGTAAATATGAGGAAAATGATAAGTCTTATCATGCTTAAGTTTATCATGACGGTCAGCAGAGTTTTGTCATAAGTCTTTGTTGGCCTTTCGGATTCTTTAGGAGAGATAGAATTCTACACGAGTTAATTATTTTGTCTTGCTTATCAACAACAAGTAGTTATCCTTGTTGAACTTTAGTCACGGGAAAACAACTTCCTTAGGAATAGGGGATGTGAGCATGGATTGCGAGATCTTATCAGCAGCATCTATATCCTTGCTTATGATGTAAGCTGGATTTTTGTACTTAGTTTTGAAACTTCAACATTGTTTGGAGGGTCTCCCTTTTTCGATTAAATTCAGCAGGATTGATGTAGATTAAGACAACAACATTGACGCGCGCTACTTAGGTTATATTAGTAGAATTTTTTTCTTCACCTGAATAAAGAGTTCATTGTTTTGCTAAAGACATGTGTCTTTGCTGAGAGAATTGTTAGTGCATAAAACCTCTAGTCTAAATTTAGCATACCTAATTCACTTATAAGTTTATTAAATTTTGAATCATCAAGAGGTTTGGTGAAAACATCTGCTAATTGATTTTTAGTAGGAATATAATGAATTTCTATGGTACCTTATTGAACATGATCTCTAATGAAATGATGTCTTATATCAATATGTTGAAATCAAACTCATAGTCAGCAAGTTGATTTTTCATCGATATGTTTAGTCTAACTTTGTGCTGATGACATGGGGGTTTTCATCGGGCTTGCGGTTTCCATCCCATATTTCTTAAGCAGATCTTTTGTATACTTTGATTGACTTATGAATATATCATCTGTCCTTTGCTTAACTTGAAGTCCTAGGAAGAAATTTAAGTCCCCCATCATGCTCATCTTAAACTTGCTCTGCATAAGCTTGACAAATCTTGCACAAATTTTTTTCATCAGTAGAACCAAATATAATGCCATCTATGTATATTTGTACAAGTAATGTTTTATCTATATGTTTTCTAATAAAGAGAGTAGTGTTCACTTTACTTCTACTAAAACCTTCAATAATTAAAAAGGAATATAGATTGTCATACCATGCTCGACGTGCTTGCTTAAGTCCGTATAAAGCTTTGTTAAGCTTATATAC
This sequence comes from Centella asiatica, assembly GCA_014636745.2. Classification (NCBI taxonomy): domain Eukaryota; kingdom Viridiplantae; phylum Streptophyta; class Magnoliopsida; order Apiales; family Apiaceae; genus Centella; species Centella asiatica. The sequence continues at coordinate 22,401,427 of CM025788.1, forward strand.
ATAGTTTGGGCGATAGTGATCAACAAAACCCGAGGGTTACTCAATGTGAACTTCCTATTGAAGTTGTTCATTTAGAAAAGCACTATTGACATCCATTTGAAAGATTTTGAAATCTTGATAAACAGCATAAGCAAGAAATATTCTTATGGCTTCGAGTCTTGCTACTGGAGCAAAGTTTCATCGTAGTCGATCCATTCTTCTTGTGAAAAGCCTTTATCCACAAGTCTTGTTTTGTTCCTGGTTATGATTCCATCTTCGTCCATCTTATTTCTAAATACCCATTTGGTGCCTATCACAGAGTGATTTCTTCATTTAGGAACTAAGTTCCAAACTTTGATTATGCTTGTTAGGTTTTAGAACATTTGATGATGATTGTCTTTAGATTACTTAGAATACAAATGTATAGAAAGTGTTAATTAGTAACACTGAAGTTTTGTAGCTATCAGTTATCTCTTTGTTTGTAATTTATTCATTCATTGTAAAGAGATATAATTATTTCTTATTTGTAGGTAACTGCTGCATTGGTGTATCGAAACTTCAGAAAGTCAAGATGTGTATTTGATCCGTTAGAGTTTACAAAAAGGCTTATCGGAGACTAGGAGAACTGGTCAGAGACTAAAAAGATTTTATCTGTCGGAGACTAGTTTTGCCTATCGGAGACTAAGACTTACGTCATCAGAGACTAAGTCTAAAGGAGTCGGAGACTAAAGCTTACGTCATCGGAGACTAAGGATAAGAACATTAGAGACTAAGCTGACATCATCAGAGACTAAGCCTTAACGCGTCAAAGACTAAATAATTCTATCGGAGACTACACAAGCTGACGTCATCAGGGACAAAATGCACCAGAGACTAATAATGACATTATCAGAGACTAGAGTTGAAGCATCAGGGACTAATTGAGATTTAATTCCTGAAAGATACAGAGTTCGAATTAAAAAGGAATGTCTTCCACGTAAAGCAGGATATTATTGAAGACGTAGCTGGTAAGGAAACTAACCAGAAATCTGTTCCTATCAAAAAGGAAAGATTGTATTTGATTCGAATAACGAAGATGAATTTTATTCAGAATAGAAATTGAGTTAATAGCAATTCAGTTGTGAGAGAAGCTGTAATTAGGTTTACAGAGAATTGTAATTTGAAGCTGTATAGGTTTTTCATAGTTTGTATCTTTTCCTATACAGAATAGAAAAGAAGCTGATGATCATATTTATTATAATTGTTAGAATTTGTAATCAGTTGTGAAATCAATATAGCAATTGTTTATAAATTGATTTGAGTTTTGGTTCTTTATATTTCGCAAGAAAGTTTAATTTCTTAAAGAACAAGAAATTCGAAAAGGATTCAAAGAACTTGTCTTCAACCCCCCTTCTACAAGTTCTCAGCATCTCACTGGGAAAACAGTTGGTATCAGAGCCTTTAATTGAATTTAGTCAATTAATACGTTCCAAGAGATGGCCAATGATGAAGTAAGTAGCTCGAGCATAATGGTGTATGCGGGAAGTCGTGATGGTGGTACTAGAATCCCTATTCTTAAACGAGAAGAATATCCAATGTGGAAGCAAAAGATGTACATGCACTTGAGAGCAACAGATCCAGATTATATTGATAGGATTGAGAAGGGTCCCTATCTACCAAGGAAATTTATTCCTGCTAAAACTGTCGATGGATCCGTTGTTGCAGAACACTTTGAACTTGCTCCAGAATGTGATTATACAAACGAAGACAAGTTGCAAGTGTTAAAGGATGCTAAGGTGATGAACATACTTTATAATGGAATTGATAAAAATATGTTCACAAGCATCATAAATTGCACTACATCGAAGCAAATCTGGGACACCATCAAAGTCCTGTGTGAAGGAACTGACCAAGTCCGAAAGAACAAAAGGTCATTGTTGACACAACAATATGAGTTCTTTCAAGCAAAGCCTAGTGAACCAATTACATCAGTTTATGATAGGTTCAACACTTTGCTCAATGATTTGAAAATACTTGGAAAGTCCTATGATAATGAGGATGTCAACACCAAGTTCATGAGATCTCTTCCTCCAAGTTGGGATCCAAAAACAACAGCCATAAGAGAGGCTCGTGACTTGGACATACTCACACTGGACAGGCTCTACGGGAATTTAAAGACATATGAACTTGAAGTAGAGCAACGACAACGCATGCATGGCAGGGATAAAGGAGCTGCATTGATGGTTGAGACAAGCAAGTCTCAAGAGAAGCTTGATGATGAATCTTCCAGTGCTAGCTCGACTGATCAGGAAGATGAACTGGATTCTGATGATGACATGGAGGAATTCATGGCATTTATAGTCAAACAGTTCAAGAAATTTAGAGCAAACAGGAAAGGAAGAAAATCGTCAAGGAAGCCTAACCCAAAACGTGAAGGTCAAAAAGTCACCTTCGACTTAAAAAAGATAAGATGCTACAACTGTGATAGGTTAGGGCACTTTGCCAATGAGTGCAGGAAGCCTAGATCTAGTGATAGATCTAAGGATGAAAAATCAAGGAAAGACTTTGCTGACAAGAAAGCTAAATCCAAGAGCAAAGCCTTGATAACTGAGGGAAAAGATGATAGCGACTCTGATGAAGAAGTTGTCAACTTTGCCCTAATGGCTCGTAGTGACGAGTCAAGTGATTTTACAAAGGTATGTGATGCAAATCAGAATTTTAACGTGCTTAATTTACTTGATACATGTAGCATTGAAAGCATGCAAAAAGATATGTCTGATTTGCATGTCAGTTTTAAATCATTAACTGTTGAACATACCAATGTAAAAGAATCACATGACAATCTCTTGAAAAGAAACAAGTTTCTTGAAGAGAGATTGGCACAATTTTTTGATTTAAACGAAGCTCATCACATGATTGATGCTTTGAAAAAGAAGGAATATTACTTAGTAGAGCAACTTGAAATTGCTTAAGCTAAGATTAAACAATGGAACACTTCCTCTAAAAAATTAACTGACTTGGTAGAGTGTCAAACAATAGGTCAAAAATCTGGAATAGGTTATGATGAAAATCTAGACAAAAGTTCAGATTTAAATGATCTATTTAAAGCTGTGAACTCCTCAACTAGCAAGCCAAATTTTATAAAAAGAATTAGTTTTGTCTCTCTTGTTATTGAATCCAAATTCATTAACACTCAAGATCAACAAATCAATGCAAAAACAGAAAGTGATCAAAAGACAGTGAATGTTGTTGATAAGAGTGAAACAAAAAGACTAAATATTGGGTTCATGACAAAGACACACCTAAATAAAAAACTGGAGAATCTTCCAGACAAAAAGGCTGAAAAATTAGTGGAGTTAAGCAGAAATAAGAAAAATAGGAATGGAAAAATTGGCATTAATAAATATACAAATTATGCTAGAATGCTTGATGCTCCTAGAAAGACATGTCATGTATGTGGTAACCCCAACCACATAGCTGTTAACTGTAGGAGCAAAAATAAAATTCTTATGATTGAGACTGCATCTTCAAAGAGAATAAAAGATAAATCACCTGTAAAAAGGTTAAATAATCTTTGCATTAACAATGAAAATCCTAAACTTGGCAGTCTCTCATAAGCAAGTAGCAAGACTAATGATTGTCCAAATAAAATCAAAATTGTTAAAAGACAATCAACTTAATCTAAGTCAAGTCTTGAGTCTACAACTAGTGAGAAAGGACCCAAGAAAGTCTGGGTTCCAAAAATCTCAAACTAGTTACTCTCTACTGTGCAGGGCAAAAAGAAGAAATCATGGTACTTGGACAGTGACTGTTCAAGGCACATGACTGGAGATAAGTCCCTGCTAAAACAGTATGAAGAGAAAAGTGGCCCAAAAGTCACTTTTGGAGATGACAACAAAGGCCATACGAGGGGATATGGCAGTGTTGAACATGGAGATGTCATCTTCACTGAAGTAGCACTGGTTGACGGCTTAAAGCAAAATTTACTTAGTGTGAGTCAACTATGTGATAAAGGATTCCATGTCACCTTTAAAGAAGATCTATGCCAGGTGTGTGACAAGGAATCTAGGAATGTGATCTTGACTGGAAAAAGAAAAGGAAATTTGTATGTTGCAAATCTTATTTCTTTTACTCATCAAATCACATGTCTATATAGCAAAGCTTCAACTAATGAAAGTTGGCTTTGGCATAAGAAGCTTTCCCACTTGAATTTCAAGAACATCAACAAGCTTGTGAGGAAAGGATTGGTAGCTGGCATTCCACAATTAGAATTTACACAAGAAGGATTATGTGATGCATGCCAGAAAGGGAAACAAAAAGGTGTATCATTCAAGAGTAAACCAGCAACATCAATCACTGACCCGCTACAATTGTTACACATGGATTTGTTTGGTCAAGTGAATGTGATGTCTATCTTAAGAAATAAATATGCACTGGTTATTGTGGATGATCACACGAGGTATACTTGGGTAAAATACCTCTTTACAAAAGATGAAGCTGCTCAATTGATAATTGATCATATCAAGAAGATAGAAACTGAGTCAGGAAAAACAGTAAGGGTTATAAGGAGCGATAGAGGAACAGAATTCAAGAATTCCCAAGTACTTGAATTCTGCACTGAAAAAGGAATAACTCATCAATTCTCAGCTCCAAGAACACCTCAACAAAATGGAGTTGTTGAGAGGAAAAATAGAACCCTTATTGAAGCAGCAAGGACTATGTTACAAGAGGCTAAGCTTCCCACATATTTTTGGGAGGAAGCTATAAGCACTGCTTGCTTTACACAGAATAAATCCTTGACAAACAAAGCATACAACAAAACACCTTACGAGTTAATGACTAGGAGAAAACCAACTCTCAAGTTCTTACATGTGTTTGGTTGTAAATGCTTTGTACTGAGAGATTCATCAGAGTCAAGAGGAAAGTTTGACAATAAATCTGATGAAGCAATCTTCTTAGGTTATTCTCTACAAAGTAAAGCATATAGAGTATATAATCTAAGAACAAAAGTCATTGTGGAATCAATACAAATCGTGTTTGATGATAAAAAGATTCCAGGAATGATTGGACAAGGATTGCAAGAACCTCTCAGTTTTGAGAATGAATTGGATGCATGGGAATATCCATCAGAGACTACTGAACAACCCTAAGATAGTAATGATCCCTACATAATTGAGGGGGAGCTAACAGTTGTGCATGAAGTGCCAAGATCTAATAATTTATCAGAGAATAGAGTATTAGATGAAACTCAAGAGACTGGTGACATTAGTAGTCCATCGGAGACTAATGTTTCACCAGAGACTAGAGTCACTGATGCACAATTAGAAACTATATTGACACCGGAAACAATAGAAATAAACAGCTCAGGTGGAGCTAATAATGAAGGAGTCAATGTTTTAGGGGGAGCAGTCTCTGATCATGAAGCTAGAATGGATAACACCAATCTAGACAATGAAGCCTCAACTTTAAGATCAAATCTACCACGTGCAATTCCATGGTTACGAGACCACACGCCAGATTTGATAATTGGAAGTCTTGAGGAAGGAGTCAAGACTAGAAGTGCAACACAAAATGAATGCTTATATCTCAGTTTTCTCTCAAAGATTGAGCCAAAGAAAATTGAGGAAGCACTTCAAGATCCTGACTGGATAATTGCAATGCAAGAAGAATTAAACCAATTCACTCGAAATAATGTCTGGAGACTGGTACCCAAACCAAGGAATAGATCAATTATTGGTGCCAAATGGGTCTTCAGAAACAAATTGGATGAAGCTGGTACAATTACAAGGAACAAAGCAAGACTGGTTGCAAAAGGATATTCTCAAGAAGAAGGAATAGACTATGATGAGACTTTTGCACCAGTAGCAAGACTTGAAGCGATAAGAATCTTCTTGGCATATGCAGCCTACAAGAACTTCAAGGTGTACCAGATGGATGTCAAAAGTGCTTTCTTAAATGGTAAATTGGAAGAGGAAGTCTATGTTTGCCAACCCCCAGGTTTTGTAGACTCCAAATTCCCAAATCATGTCTATAGATTAGACAAAGCACTTTATGGCTTAAAACAAGCACCAAGAGCCTCGTATGATACTCTATCTCAATTTTTGCTTGAAAATAAATTTGTTAGAGGTATCATAGATAAAACTTTATTTTATAGAAAGCAAGGCTCTGACATAATATTGGTGCAAATATATGTAGATGATATTATATTTGGATCTACAAATGAAAAACTTTGTGAAAAATTTTCAAAACTTATGTAGTCTAGATATGAAATGAGTATGATGGGAGAATTAACATTTTTCTTAGGTTTGCAAATAAAACAATCAACTGATGGAATATTTATCAGTCAGTCCAAGTATATCAAAGACTTATTGAGAAAATATGATTTGGTTGATTGTACATCTGCAAAAACACCCATGCCTACTGCTACTAAGCTAGATAAAGATTTAAAAGGAAAGAAAATTGATATTACTAGCTATAGATGTGAAGCATAAATCTACAAAGGTATGCAAGTTTTACCAACAGTTTTGCAGAGTAAAAGAATATTTACAGATGTGAAGCATAATTCTACAAAGGTAAAAGTTCCCTTATACTTCCCTCCTGTCATGAGAACTATTCTCATAGACAAGCTTCCAACCTTTTATTCTTTGCAATTCTTTGAGGATATTGAAAGCCAAAACCCCATTAATCCTCCAACCACTTCACATCAACTATCTATAGCCCCCTCCACAGTCTCTCAACAGATTGTTGTTGTAAAACCAAAGACAATCACAAAACTCCCAATTAAAAGAAAAATAATTGAGGGAGCAAGTGAGGATGAGGGAGAACAAGAAGCTGAAGTTACACTTCAGAGAAAGAAGAGAGTTATAACCAAAAGCCCACAGCAATCCAGTGCTTCTCAAAAAGCATTGGAGGTTATAAGGAAAAACAGTGAACTGTCACCATCCTCCCAAAAGGATGTTGACATTGAAGAAAGTTCCCAACCAGGAACACACAGTACAGAGTCTGCACAACCTCTTGTTTACCAACAAGAGGAAACCCAAAGAGAGAAAATAAAAGAAAAGAGTGACACAAGGAGTGCACACACAGTGTTATCTTTTGATGTTCCTCAATTTTCAATGTCTGAGGAACATCCACCACTCCAAACTGTACATTCTTCTCCTTTTTCTCCCACTTTTGATTCTTTTGATATACATATGATTGATTCTCTTGATTTTTCCCAAGAGGAGCCAATAATCGAGACAAGCTCTCAAACAGATTCCATGGATAGATCCCTAGCCCAAGATAAACAAAGGGAACCTCCTATCCATGTTGTCACAAGCACTTCTCAAACCCCCACTTCTGTAGGACAGAGTGACATCATCCATATGAGTGAGGTTGTGAGAATAATTAGTGAGAGTCAGGCTCCTGACCTAGAAAAAGGAGAGACTATACAAATACAAGAGAGTCAAGCTTTAGATAGCTTGGAAAAAGGAGAGATAGAGAGGCTGGGTGCCCAAATTCCAGGCAAAAGGAGAAGGTGTGAGCAAGGATGAGATCCTTGAACAAAAGAAAAGAGAGAAATTTTCAGCAGGTTTATTTCTACAACCTGTTGAAACCAGCTCACAAGAAGCTCCGGTTTCTTCTGCTCCCTCCATCAATATCCAAACAGAAGAATCAGAGAAAAGTACAAGCACAGGGGATGCAGCATTACATATTATCTCTGAGATTTCCAATGCAGATTTTGAAACTCTTTATGGTCTACAACAGTCTCAAGATCATATCTCTGTATTAAAGACAAGGCTTGCAAATGAACCTGTGCTTGAAGAAGCTCCAGAGCATAATGTTGATGAATGGTTGATGCCTCTTATGCCAACACTTTAGAAGATGCAGCCGCCCAATTAAAGCAGGACTATGTGACCAATATAGGGTCAACTACATCTGCACCATCAATTCAAGACATAATGGAAGAAGTAACCAAGGTGGATAAGAAACACACAAAGTTTCACCACTTCTTGGTTACTGGCATCAATGGTGCAGTGAAGAAAATTGAGGAAAGGATGGAGTTGGAGACCGAAAAGATTAGAAGGTGCTATGAAGGACACCTGCCAAGGAGGACAATTACTGCCATTGATACACTTATCAAAGACAAGTCCAAGACTGACAGTCGACTTCAAGCCCTTGAAGCAAACATCCAACTCCTGATCCAAAAGCAAGACAGAATGGAGCAGCTACTTATGCAGATAATTCCAAGTCTGGCCATCCCCTCTAAACCTACAGATGCTGATGTCAAAAAGGAGGAGAGTGGTCCATTCAAATCTGTACATGTACACAAGACTGGTCCTATCCTTGATGCTGAATTACAAGCAATGATGGACATGATCTTAAAGAAACATGCTGATCTTGCAGCAGCTACGACAACAACACAACTTCCAACACCACCACCACCACCACCAACAACAACAGCAACAACAACAATAGCAACAACAACAACAACAAAGGCAGCAGCAAAAGCTTTTCCTTCTTCCTCTGCACAAGCCCCTACATTCAAAGACAAAGGCAAGGGGGTTATGGTTGAAGATTCAAAGCAGAAAAACACTGTTCAACCAGGACAACCCAAGCTAATGGGGGATGCCATGAAGATAGCTAACTTTCCCACTCCAGTTGAATTGATAGTGGATGAGAAAGTGGAGTTGGTCTATCCTTAAGAGCAAAAATTGATAGAAGCTGATGCTCTATTGGCTCAAAAACTTCAAGAGGAGGAAGACATGGCTGCAAAAAGGGAAGAGGAGGAGGCAAAGAAGAAGAAGATGTTCACAAGGAGATCAAGTGCACAGAAAGCAGCCATAACCAAAAAGAAAAATAAAGAGATGGAAGAGGCTGAAAAGAAATCGAGAAGGAAACTTTTGGTTCAGGAATCTGCAAAGAAACCTGTAACCAGGGCAACTATCAAGAAGCCTACTTCTTAAGAACCTCCAAGGTCAACCGAGACTGCTTTGGTGGCTGTGAGTGGACCAACAAAGCCACAAACAGTTTCATCAAAGAAGTCTTACAAGGTTGAAATGGCAAGTACAGAAGAAATCATCAAGTCCTTTAAGAAGACCACAAGGAAGATAAATCTGGTAAAGGGTACAAATAACAAAGAATTTCTCCATGTTTTCTTGAAAGATAGAGAATCTCTGAAGTTTGAAAAGCCAGCCTTGGAGGGACAAAAGAAAGAAGACCTGGAGTGGTTACTGACTGTTGTGCTTGAGACTTCTGATCTCAACATGAAACTTCGAAGCCAGATTCAAAAGGTGATGAAGGTGAAGCATAAGGTGGATACTGTGCCGGAAGCTAATCCTAAACCTCTAGGATTATGGTATGAGACTTTTCATGGAGAAAAAGTCTTCTTTGATTACAACAGAGATATTAATAGTGTCAGTGAGCGACATATTGAAGGATTTATCAGTTTGCTCAAGGATGCTACAGAAGAAATTGAGTTGGTGCTGAAACAGCTGTTGATAGACAGACTGGAGTTGCTGAGGAAAAACAGAAAAGAAAGGCTGGAGTTGTTAAAGAAAAAATGAGGTAAACTTGTTGTGTTGGAGTTGTTTGTTAAAAATAAGCTGTAATTTGTTTTTTAAGCCAGACTTATAGGATTTAAACCTGAGTCTTGGTGGAAGCTGAACAATAGATCAAAGATCTTAGATCAGAATACATTTGTAGTTATAAATTCTTTATTCTTTTTCTAAGTAATTGTAATGTTGAGTTTTGACATCATCATCAACCTTGAAATTATGCTTATCATTCTGATATTCATAATTAGGGGGAGATTGTTAGGTTTTAGAACATTTGATGATGATTGTCTTTAGATTACTTAGAATACAAATGTATAGAAAGTGTTAATTAGTAACACTAAAGTTTTGTAGCTAGCAGTTATCTCTTTGTTTGTAATTTATTCATTCTTTGTAAAGAGATATAATTATTTCTTATTTGTAAGTAACTGCTGGATTGGTGTATCGAAGCTTCAGAAAGTCAAGATGTGTATTTGATCCGTTAGAATTTGCAAAAAGGCTTGTCGGAGACTAGGAGAATTGGTCAGGGACTAAAAAGATTTTATCTGTCGGAGACTAGTTTTGTCTATCGGAGACTAAGACTTACGTCATCAGAGACTAAGTCTAAAGGAGTCGGAGACTAAAGCTTACGTCATCGGAGACTAAGCCTTAACGCGTCAGAGACTACACAAGCTGACGTCATCAGGGACTAAATGCACCAGAGACTAATAATGACGTTATCAGAGACTAGAGTTGAAGCATCAGGGACTAATCAATATTTAATTCCTGAAAGATACAGAGTTCGAATTAAAAAGGAATGTCTTCAATGTAAAGCAAGATATTATTGAAGACGTAGCTGGTAAGGAAACTAACCAGAAATCTGTTCCTATCAAAAAGGAAAGATTGTATTTGATTCGAATAAGGAAGCTGAATTTTATTCAAAATAGAAATTGAGTTAATAGTAATTCAGTTGTGAGAGAAGCTGTAATTAGGTTTACAGAGAATTGTAATTTGAAGCTGTATAGGTTTTTCATAGTTTGTATCTTTTCCTATACAGAATAGAAAAGAAGCTGATGATCATATTTATTATGATTGTTAGAATTTGTAATCAGTTGTGAAATCAATATAGCAATTGTTTATAAATTGATTTGAGTTTTTGTTCTTTATATTTCGCAAGAAAGTTTAATTTCTTAAAGAATAAGAAATTCGAAAAGGATTCAAAGAACTTGTATTCAACCCCCCTTCTACAAGTTCTCGGCATCTCACTAGGAAAACAATGCTGAATTGGTTTAATTATTCTTGCATAGCAATGATCTAATCAGCATCAGCAAGAGCTTCCTCAATTTTCTTAGGTTCCATTTGAGATAGGAAACTTAATAAATTACTTTCATTTTGAGCAAATTTTCTTGTCTTTACTAAACTTGTAGGATTTCCAATCATCAAATCCTTAGAGTGGGTCTTGGTTTAATTCATCCTTTTTGGTAGATCTTCTTGAATATCTTTTTGCCTTAGTTCCTCTAAGTTGGGTTCATCATCTTTGATTTCAATAGGGGTGCCTGTAATGTGATCAGAGGGTTTTGAAGGGTTTTCAATAGAATCTTCCTTCCCTTCCACAGGTGGTGAGGTTTGCTTAGTTGTATCTTGTTCCTGCTCATCTATAAGAAAGAATGAACCACTTACTTCCTCATTGTTAGTTTCATCAAATAACACATGTATAGATTCTTCAACAGTTAATATTATTTTATTAAAACTATAAAATGTCTTGCTATGAGTAGAATAACCTACGAAAATACCTTCATCAGATTTAGCTTGACATTTAGTTAAATACTCCTTACCATTGTTATGGACATAGCAGGGATATCCAAAGATATGAAAATAGCTCATTGTTAGGTATTATGTTGATGACAATGATATTAGTGTTCTTTTAATAACTGTGCACTTGTAAATACTCAAGGTAGTTCATAAACCTTAGTATATTTACACAAATAGGTATTCATTAATAGATAACGTAGACTGTCAGAGAATAGTCTTTACTACACTAGGCAAGTCATCAGTGGATATCTCTAAGGACTTGTTAGTGTAAGGGAATGTCTGATTGTACTTAATGTTCAAGTATTCTGCACATCAGGCATTGCTGTAAAAGCCAACAAAGTATCAGTGATCAAAAATGTTAGCGTTCAAAAAAGCATCAATGGTTAAAACTATCAGTGTATATAATCAGGGGATAACTTGACTGTCAGGGGATATCATTAGGGGATAACTTCACTGTCAGGGGATACCATCAAGGGATAGCTTGGTCATCACGGGATACCATCAATAGTTGAACTTGTTAGGGGATATCATCAAGGGATAGCCTGAACACTGCATCAATGGATGACATCAATCGATAGCATCAGGACTTAACATCAAGGGATCAAGAAGTACTGATCTAATTCTACATCAGCGGATAATGAAACACTGATCTAATTCTACATCAGGGATTAACATCCATGGATAATGAAGCACTGATCAAGTCGACATCAGGGCTTGTCATCAGGGGATCCAGAAGCACTGATCAAGTCTACGTCAGGGCTTATCATCAGGGGATAGTTAAGACCTAGTCTACTCGTCATCAGGAATTACAAGCTATGCACTAATACTTGGTATAGAAGGAAGGGGTTTATCTGGGAAGATATTCCTTGGGATTTGGTGGTCCAATAAAAACCTTTGCATCAGAAAGGCATGGAGAATAAGGACTAAAAAAGAAGCAACTGTAACCAACAGTTGTCTGACACTTGTTTCTCCAAAGGGACAATGACAGGACATACTGCGACTACGTTTAAAAAGAAGCATGGAAAGCACATGGTTTTCATTTTTGTTTTCCTATATATATAAGGATTGTAACACACTGTATATAATGATTAACATAGACATATCTATATCGTCTTCACACACTAGAGAGAAGTTTTGTAACTCTTCTTAAGAGAAAAATTATAGAGAAATTGTAGCTAGAAGTGTGAATAACAAGAAGCTGTATTTACTTATAGATTTGTAGTTGTTTAATCATTTTGTGATTATACAGATTTCCATAAAAACCCCAAGTTATAATACAATTATTTTAACTTGAATGGTTTGTGTATTCATTTTAATTTCAGTATAGTTTTTCTATGTTCATCTTCATTAGAGGATAATATTACAGCTATTCCAGTTTTCGTTTATTGAGTTTTAAAGAGCAAAAAAGTTGTGGTGTTTATATTCAACCCCCCTTCTACAAACACTTGAGCTTATTTATTTTTAAGAATTGGTATTAGAGCCAACTAGCAGATTACACTTGTTAGAAGATCTTTATAAATGGCTAACAAAACTGGAAACAATGCTCGAAGAAGGTCCTCACGTACCAAAGAAGCTCATTCCTCAAGAAGTGGTGAATGGAGTTAATGTTCCTAAACGTCTAGTCCCAAAGACTACTGATGAAATGACTCCTGGTAAAGAAAGAAAGTAAAGAAGGATCTAAAGGTAACAGATATCACATATAATAGCTTAGATGATGATATGCTCAACAACATCATGAATCCTACCACAAGTAAGTCAATATGGGATAACATCCACATCTTGTGTGATGGTACGGAGGATGTTAAAGAAAACAAAATGCAGTTGTTAACACAATAGTATGAGTGGTTCACAATGAAATCTGGTGAATCACTCACTAAAATGTTTAACAAATTTAACAGGTTGATTAATGACCTGGAAATGTATAGGAAGGCTTATGCCAACAAGGACGTGAATAGAAAATTCATGAGGGCACTTCTTGTATTATGGGATCTAAAGGCCATAGTTATCAGGGAATCTCCTATACTTGGATAGACTTTATGGTACCCTAAACACATATGTACTGGGGGTTCAACAAAGTTCTGAAATGTCATGGGATACCAGAAAGCCTAAATTTGTAGCCTTGATGGCAAGCAGGAAAAATAAAAAAGGAAGCAAGACAAAGTGTCTTCATGAAGTAACAACTAGGAGATGTTGAGGAAAGTGAAGAAGAAAATGTAGATGAAGAAGCTAATTCAAAGGGGACTGAGTACATCCTTGAAAAGTTAGAGGAGATGGATGAAATGATGGCCTTCCTAGCAAGAAGGTTTTCTAAGCTGAAATTCCAAAAGCCTAAAGGAATAAGGAAATTCTCAGCAAGGAAACCAGGTAGCACAAGTAACTTGATTGACAAACCCAAAATCAAGTGCTACAAATGCAATGAGTTGGGGCACTTTGCAAATGAATGCCTAAAGGCCAAGAATGTACAAGAGCCCAAGGGGAAGGAAGTTATGGTGGACTACAAGAAGAAATACTTTGACATTCTTAATGCTAACAATAAGGGAGAAACATATATTGCTGAGGGAAATGATTAGGCTGACTCACATGAACAAGAAGCTTAGGAATATGTCAACCTAGCCCCGATGGCCTCATCCACTAGCAACAGTAGCCAACAGGTTAGTCTTGAAATTTTATCTAACATGTCTAAAATTGATTGCAATAAAGTTGTAGCTGAAACTGAGAGAGTGCAAAAGATAAATGAAAGATTAACTGCTAGGAACACTCTTTTAGAATCAGAAGTAACTAGGCTTGAAAATCTATAAATATAACTCAACAAGACTAGAAATCTCCTTAACTGTGCCATTAAGAGAGAATAATGGACCTCCAAAAAGCTTAAACAAAAAGAGGATGTAACGACCCGAAAAATTTGTTTATCTATAAATAATTTGTTTATATTGTTCTTTTTATATATTAACATGTATAGTTAATATACGATGTTTTTGGAATAACTAAATAGTTTGGACTCATTAAAGGATTTTGCTTGATGTTGGATTATAAGATCAAGTAAATAGTATTATATGTTCGTTATTGCTTGAAGAAGTCAAGCGTTGAGATCAGTAGATCTCTTGATGAATAGAATGGCATACGTAAGAAGGATGACATCATGTGTACGTATGAAAATTTGATTAATAAGCTGCTTGTGTATCATCAAGTGGATTACATGTATGTGCATGAAGGACAACAGGTTTACTACACTTGCTTAGCTGCTAAAGATCATGATGAACAGCAGTTTTACCGTCCAGTTTAACCAATTATTTTATTTCAAAACTTAATCTCAGCCTCCTATAAATACCTCATTCGGAGGAACATCTCAATCTCTTTTCTAAAAGTTTCTCTTCCAAAGTTCTTCTTTAAACCTATCACCTCCATATAATTTCAAGATCCTTTTTTCTGGACGATTACTGTCAATCAAGCTTTGATCTCTTTCGTTAACCTAGGAGGTAAGAATTTTAAGCTCTCCTCTGTTGTTCCTTTTTGCATAGCATCCAAGAGTTTTAGCCGTGCATATTGGGTTTTCAAGGAAGAGTGAAGCTTTGAAAGAAAAGCTGCGTTCTTTTACATATTCATATTCATGAAGTATCCTAAGTTAAGTTTGTTTCATGTAAGGCTTTCCATTGAAGCCGAAACAAGCTTTGTTGTTAGTCTCTAATGAGATATTATTAGTCTCTGATGAGATAATTCTAGTCTCTGATGAGTTAATATTAGTCTCTGATGAAATGTTGATAGTCTCTGATGAGATGTTCTGTAGTCTCCGACGCTTTAAAAATCCTAGTCTCTGATGACATCAGCTTTAGTCTCCGACAGGTTAAAGTCTAGTCCTTGATGACGTTATCCACAGTCTCTGATGGACAAAGTATGTTAGTCTCTGATGACTAAAGTTCTTAGTCCCCGACGAGTTCAGTGCTGAACAAGTGAGTTTGGCGATGAACATTTGTCTACCGAGGAGTTTGGCTATGAGCAAATCATCCACTGATGAGCAAATCATCCCCTGACAGCCAAGAGAGTTTGGCGATAGTAAGTCATCACCCGATGAGTTCGGCGATGACTTAGTGAGTTTAGCGTTGAACAAGTTGTTACCCGACTAGTTTGGCGATGGCTAACTGAGTTTGGCGCTGAAAAGGTTATCCACTGATGAAGTTCAGCGATAGCCAAAGTTACCAACCGACGAGTTTGGCGGTGAATGAATTATCCCCTGATGGTCGAAGGTTATCCCTTGATGAGTAATTATCCCCTGACAGGCATGCATTCCCTGATGAGTAATGTATCCCCTGACGGGTAGATTATCTTCTGATGAGTAGTGTATCCCCTGACGGTCATCCCCTGACGAGTGTTATGTCCCCTGACGGGAAACTTCGTGCCCTGATGATCATTCTCAAATTTTACATAGTTATCTTTTAAGTATGGATTTCTCATGTTATACCACAATGATGTTTTACAGAACTTTATTTACAACCAGTATAGTGAATCTAGCTAAGGACCAAGGCAAGTATATTTTCATTCCACCTCTTTCTTACGGATTACGTATAATCATTAATTCGATTTACGTAAATAAATGATGTTAATGCCTATGCATGATGGTGATTTTTTTTATGATTAAGTAACGTACGATCATTGAATCCGATGTACGTGAAAAGATGTTGATAATTGAACTATGTGTTATTGGGTGGTTGTTAGCTGTTTAAATTTCCTAGCACACTAAATGATGATGTTTGGGTGTTGCAAGTCATGAACTTGTATGCACACCCAAGTAACTTCTGTATGGATATATAGTTCCGCTTGTGATGGTTATTGTCTTTTAATTATTGAGCATGCCAATATGTGTTGTTGGCAGTCGCTGCTTTTAATTATTCAGCATGTCAAGACTATTCAAAATTGAGAAAATGTTTACAAGAAGATATATCCATATGGAAAGTTAAGGGGCTGTTGAATACTTTCGCCTGGTATTCTGGCCAATGATGATAAAGAATGATAGACCGAGGCAAGGCATCGGTAATGAGACTTTTCGCAGACCATATGCTTTCTGCAAGTGACTACGTATGTCAAATGATGAATCAAACGACCAGGCTGACCAGCTGGGATGAAATTTGATTATGTAAGGTAGTCAGATAATGATCAATCTGGTCAGGTGATGCATTATCTGATGAGTAAAGGGCGAATCATGATTTATTGAAAGAGGGTTAGCCCTTGATATCACTCGGGTACCCCAAATGATACATGTTCATTTATCATCACCAGGTGTTGGTAAATGATACATGTTTATTCATTATCATGAGGTGTTGGCATTGCTTCGCCTAATCTCGATGAATATTAAAGCTTTTGAATTATCTATTCTTCTTACTTATGATTATATATACTTGCTGAGCATAAATGCTCATGTGGAATGCTATGAATGTTTTTCAGGTTATGTTGTGAAGGCTGAGTCGCCTAAGAGAGGAAAGGAGAGAATGACATAAAAATGTTTAAGATGTAAGGCCTTATGAGCCATCTAAAGTTTTGTTTCTGTTGTAGCTTGTTTATTTTTAAGCTTTGAGGTTTTGTAAGATGATGTGAACCTTAAGATTTTGTAATGATGTTTTGAGAATGTGTTTCTCATAGGAATGTTGTTAATGCTTGGCTGTGTTGTTGTTGCGTTGTTGTGTGGTAGTCTTTTGGTGTGGCCCGGGGTTCCAGCCTGGGGATCTTGGGGACTGTCACCCAAATCGCTGACAGTGTCCAAGGCCCAGCTCGGGGGATTTTTGGGGCCGCCAAAGTTTGGTATCAGAGCAACAGCAGTCAAGTACCAGCTATGAGACCTGTTCTTTACTGGAAAATAGAAATTGGGATTTAGTAAAGTAAGGAAATGACTGAAAGGATAAGGAGAGCTGAATAAGAGATAGATGTCTAAGATTGAGTCTCGATTGTTTATGGGTTATTAGATAAGATATAAGGTTATAAGAATAGATCAATTCATGCTGAATTTATTGTATATTCTATTGCAGTAATATTATGTATGATATATCCTTATTATAAATGTTAAGTTGACATTGATTTAAGCTATATTTCCTTTATAGATGAATCCACCTACTCCAGGACATGTAGATAAGGGCAAGGCACCTATGATTAAAAGTTCAGAGCAGGAGCATATCCTTAGTAGTAATGTTGCTCGACCTTTTAAGCCTAGTAAACTCCATCTGTTGGATGCCAACCGAGGGAGGGTAGGTGCATGTTGGCGAGTAACTCCTTGCAAAAGAGTGAATAAACTAACTCAGGTTTTTCATTTTAAAATACCTAGAAGTTCTGATAAACATGTTAAGGAGTCTGCAAAACCTGAGGGAACTAAGCAAAACTTAACCAATCCGTTTGAAGGGTCAAGTTTTTCAGTTCATATGAAGAGTCCTTCCTCACCCCATGATCAAACAGATTCTCCAACCTTGGATCCTTCCCAAATAAGAGGTTCCCCTACTGATAGGCACACATTACCTACGGTGTCAGCCATTCCACACGCTGTTTTTACCCCAGTTACCCTATCAAATGTTGCACCTGCAGTACCACCACCAGAAAATTCAGTACCCTTGCCTTTTCCAAATGGATTCTGTTATTACCTTCAATGCAGAATCCGTATGACACAATCAGAGTTGGCAACATGTAATACCACCATGATGCGTCAGTCGATGGCTCATCAAAGAACTAGTAGACTGCTGGATCTTTGGAGGGTAACATTTCAGGATGTGTCCTTAATTCTCACTGAGACTCTGACAGAAGTTGTGATCTCGGTTAGTCATTATCTTAGGCTGTGCCAGCCCACTATAGTAGATCGAGATCAGTTGATGTATAACCTTATATAGAAGGTTGAGGGTGTATGTCGTTTTGCACGCAGAGCCATGAGTGAACTTGATTTCTAACCCTTGTATTAGGCACTAGTAGTAGTTAGTGTTATTATGTTTTTGTTTAATGTTGAAATGAGGAAGCTTTGTTGTACAAATTTGCTATAATGTAACTTTTGTTACTTAATATATATTTTGATGGATTAATTTGGAATCCTTTCTTTCCATTTTGTATATATGTTATTCTTTAAAGAGAAAGAAGGAACTTTCAATAGTAAGTTTACATTTTCCTTAATTTATAGGATGGCTTCAAGAGGAAAACCTCGAACTCGTCAAGCTACCAACCAAGCTGACTGTTAGGTTTTATAAACATTTGATGATGATTGTTCTTAGAATACTTAGGAATACAAATGTACAGAAAAGTGTTGGTTTGTAACACTTTAGTATTGTAGCTAGCAGTAGTATCTCTTGTTTGTAAATTAGTCATTATAATAAAGAGATAGGTTTATTTTATTTGTATGTACTGCTGGAATACTTGTTGAGTTTGTTCAACAAGTTGTTTTAAATTTATTAGTCCTTCGGAGATTGAATTTGGCTTGTCGGAGACTAAGGGAAAAGTCCACCAGAGACTAAGTTTTTGTTCATCAGAGATTGGACTTTGCCCATCGGAGATTAAAGTTTTGTTCATCGGAGATTGAAGAATCCTTCATCGGAGATTAAAGTTTTGTTCATCAGAGATTGAAGGATTGTTCATCGGAGATTAAAGCTTACGTCATCGGGGATTGGAACTAAAGAGTCAGAGATTAATGCTGACGTCATCAGTGACTAACACAATACCTCGGAGATTAAAAGCTGACGTCATCAGCGACTAAAGCCAAAGCATCGGAGATTACTCGAAGTGATCGGGGACTAATGAAAGAAGCCATCGGAGATTAGTCGAGGACTTAATCACTGATGGAGTTAGAGTTCAAATCAAAGAAGTAAAGTCTTCCATGCACACGTAGACTTTATTGAAGACGTAGCTGACAAGGAAACTTGTTAGAAATCTTTCAATTGGAAAGATTGTATTTGATTTGAATTAGGAAGCTAGGTTTTTGATAACTTAGTTTTAGAAGCTGTAATTATAAAAATTACAGAATAACAATACGAAGCTGTATAGAATTGAAAGAGTTGTATTCTCTTAATATACAGAATAGAAGCTGACGATCAAAACTTGTCTTGATTGTTAGAAAACTTGTAATCAATTGTTAAATCAGATAAAGACAATTGTTTATAGAATTTTGATTGTGTTCTTTATATTCCGCAGAAAAGTTGAATTTCTTAAAGAACAGTCAATCGAAAAGAATTCAAAGAACTTGTATTCAACCCCCCTTCTACAAGTTCTAGGTCGTCTCACTGGGAAAACAATTGGTATCAGAGCCACTAATTGAAAATACTCAATTAACAAGATTCTGAGATGGCCAACAACGACGAAGCAAGCATCTCTAACATCATGGCGTATGCAGGAAGTAGAGATGGTGGTACCAGAATTCCTATTCTTAAAAGAGAAGAATATCCAATGTGGAAACAAAAGATGTATATGCACTTGAGAGCAACAGATCCAGATTACATAGATAGGATTGAGAAAGGTCCTTATCTACCCAGGAAATTTGTTCCTGCAAAAACTGTTGAAGGATCTATTGTTGCAGAACACTTTGTACTTGCTCCAGAAAGTGATTACACAAACGAAGACAAGTTACAAGTGTTAAAGGATGCTAAAGTGATGAACATACTTTATAATGGGATTGATAAAAATATGTTCACAAGCATCATAAACTGCACTACATCTAAATAAATCTGGGACACCATCAAAGTCCTGTGTGAGGGGACTGACCAAGTCCGAAAGAACAAGAGATCATTGTTGACACAACAATATGAGTTCTTTCAAGCAAAGCCTGGTGAACCTATAACATCAGTATATGACAGGTTCAACACTTTGCTCAATGACTTGAAAATACTTGGGAAGTCTTATGATAATGAGGATATAAACACCAAGTTCATGAGATCTCTCCCACCAAGTTGGGATCCAAAGACAACAACAATAAGAGAGGCTCATGACTTGGATCTTCTCACACTGGATAGGCTCTACAGAAATTTAAAGACCTATGAACTTGAAGTAGAGCAAAGGCAGCGCATGCATGGCAGGGACAAAGGAGCTGCGTTGATGGTTGAGACAAACAAGTCTCAAGAGAAGCTTGATGAGGAATTTTCTGACGCTAGCTCAACTGATAATGAAGATGAACTGGATACTGATGATGACATGGAGGAATTCATGGCGTTCATGGTTAAACAGTTTAAGAGATTTAGGGCTAGCAAAAAAGGAAGAAAATCATCGAGAAAACCTAACCCTAAACAAGAAGGTCAAAAAGTCACCTTCGACTTAAAGAAAATATGATGCTACAATTGTGATGGGTTAGGGCACTTTGCCAATGAGTGCAAGAAGCCTAGATCTAATGATAGATCTAAGGATGAAAAATCAAGGAAGGACTTTGCTGACAAGAAAGCCAAATCCAAGAGCAAAGCCTTGATTACTGAGGGAAAAGATTGGATTGACAGCGATTCTGATGAAGAAGTTGTCAACTTTGCCCTAATGGCTCGTAGTGACGAGTCAAGTGATTCTACAAAGGTATGTAATGCAAATCAGAATTTTAACGTGCTTAATTTACTTGATACATCTAGCATTGAAAGCATGCAAAAAGATATATCTGATTTGCATGTCAGTTTTAGGTCTTTAACTATAAAGCATACCAATGTAAAAGAATCACATGACAATCTCTTAAAAAGAAAAAATTTTCTTGAAGAGAGATTGGCACAGTTTGATACTATCAAGTCTGATTTAAACAAAGCACATCATATGATTGATGCTTTGAAAAAGAGGGAATATTACTTAGTAGAGCAACTTGAAATTGCTCAAGTTAAGATCAAACTATGGAATACTTCCTCTAAAAAGCTAAAAGACTTGGTAGATAGTCAAACAATGGGTCACCAATCTGGATTAGGCTATGATGCATGGATAAATAAAAATTCAGAATTAGATGACCTATTTGAAGCTGTTGAGTCGACAACTGAAAAGCCAAAAGTTGCTAGAAAAATTAACTTTGTATCTCCTGTTCATGAACCCAGATTTATTAACATTCAAGATCAACAAAACACTGAAAAAACAAGTTTCAATCAAAAGACAGTGAGTATTGTTGAGAAGAATGAAAACAAACATTTAAACATTGGGTTTATGACAAAGAAACAGTTAATAAAGAAATTGGAAACTGTTCCAATACAAAAGGCTGAAAAAGTTGTGGAATCAAAAAGAAGCAAGAAAAATAGGAATGGCAAGTTAGGCATTAACAAATACACCAACTATGTTTCAATGCCTGATGCTCCAAGAAAAACATGTCATGTATGTGGTAATCCAAACCACATAGCTATGCACTGTAGGAGCAAAAATAAAATTCCTATGCTTGAGACTAGTAACTCAAAGACAACAAAAGATAAATCACCTGTAAAAAGGTCAAGTAGTCTTTGCATTGAAAATAATAAATCAAAGTCAATTAGTCTTACAAACAATGGAAGCAAGACTGTAAATTGCCCAATTAAAATCAAACATGGAAAGAGGCAATCGACTCATTCTGAGTCAAGTCTTGAATCTGCAGCTAGTGAGAAAGGACTCAAGAAGATTTGGGTCCCAAAAATCTCAAACTAGTTCTCTCTACTGTGCAGGGCAAAAAGAAGAAATCATGGTACTTGGACAGTGGTTGTTCAAGGCACATGACTGGAGATAAGTCCCTGCTAAAATAGTATGAAGAGAGAAGTGGCCCAAGAGTCACTTTTGGAGATGACAGCAAAGGCCATACAAGAGGATATGGATCTGTTGAACATGGAGATGTCATCTTCACTGAGGTATCACTAGTTGATGGCTTAAAGCACAATTTACTTAGTGTGAGTCAACTATGTGATAAGGGATTCAATGTCACTTTGAAAGAAGATCAATGTTTAGTAAGTGACAAAGAATCAACGACTGTGATTTTGACAGGAAAAAGAAAAGGGAATTTGTACATTGCAAATCTTATTTCTTCAACTGATCAAATCACATGTCTTTATAGCAAAGCTTCAACTGATGAGAGTTGGCTTTGGCATAAGAAGCTTTCCCACTTGAATTTCAAGAATATCAATAGTCTTGTGAGGAAAGGATTGGTAGCTGGCATTCCACAATTGGAATTTACACAAGATGGATTGTGTGATGCATGCCAGAAAGGAAAGCAAAGAAGTGTATCATTCAAAAACAAACCAGCAACATCAATCACTGACCCTTTACAACTTCTCCATATGGATTTGTTTGGTCAAGTGAGTGTGATGTCTATCTTAAGGAATAGATATGCACTGGTAATTGTTGATGATCACACAAGGTACACTTGGGTAAAATACCTCTTTGCAAAGAATGAAGCTGCTCAGTCAATTATTGATCATGTCAAGAAAATAGAAACTGAGTCAGGTAAAACAGTGAGGGTAATAAGAAGTGACAGAGGAACAGAATTCAAAAATTCCCAAGTAATTGAATTCTGCACTGAGAAAGGAATTACTCATCAATTCTCTGCACCTAGAACTCCTCAACAAAATGGAGTTGTTGAGAGGAAAAATAGAACCCTTATTGAAGCAGCAAGGACCATGTTGCAAGAGGCTAAGCTTCCCACCTACTTTTGGGAGGAAGCTATAAGCACTGCATGTTTTACACAAAACAGGTCTTTGATAAACAAAGCCTACAACAAAACACCATATGAGTTAATGATTGGGAGAAAACCAACTCTCAAGTTTTTACATGTGTTTGGTTGTAAGTGCTTTGTACTGAGAGATTCATCAGAGACAAGAGGAAAATTTGACAATAA
>CM025788.1:22424563-22435979 GCA_014636745.2 Centella asiatica
TCTTTATTTCCGCAAGTAATTATTAATTTCTTGAAGAACAAGTAATCAAAAAGAATTCAAAGAACTTGTATTCAACCCCCACCTTCTACAAGTTCTCGGCTATCTCACTGGGAAAACAATTGGTATCAGAGCCTTTAATTGAATTTACTCAATTAACACGTTCCAAGAGATGGCCAACGATGAAGCAAGCAGCTCTAGCATAATGGCGTATGCAGGAAGTCGTGATGGTGGTACTAGAATTCCTATTCTTAAACGAGAAGAATATCCGATGTGGAAGCAAAAGATGTACATGCACTTAAGAGCAACAGATCCAGATTATATTGATAGGATTGAGAAGGGTCCCTATCTACCTAGGAAATTTATTACTGCTAAAACTGTCGATGGATCTGTTATGGCGGAACACTTTGAACTTGCTCCAGAATGTGATTATACAAATGAAGACAAGTTGCAAGTGTTGAAGGATGCTAAGGTGATGAACATACTCTATAATGGAATTGATAAAAATATGTTCAAAAGCATCATAAATAGCACGACATCTAAGTAAATCTGGGACACCATCAAAGTCCTATGTGAAGGAACTGACCAAGTCCGAAAGAACAAAAGGTCATTGTTGACACAACAATACAAGTTCTTTCAAGCAAAGCCTGGTGAACCAATAACGTTAGTTTATGACAGGTTCAACACTTTGCTCAACGATTTGAAAATACTTGGGAAGTCCTATGATAATGAGGATGTCAACACCAAGTTTATGAGATCTCTCCCTCCAAGTTGGGATCCAAAATCAATAGCTATAAGAGAGGCTCATGACTTGGACATGCTCACGTTGGATAGGCTCTACGGGAATTTAAAGACATATGAACTCGAAGTAGAGCAACGACAACGCATGCATGGCAGGGACAAAGGAGTTGCGTTGATAGTTGAGACAAGCAAGTCTCAAGAGAAGCTTGATGAGGAATCTTTCAATGCTAGCTCGACTGATCAGGAAGATGAACTGGACACTGATGATGACATGGAGGAATTCATGGTCAAATAGTTCAAGAAATTTAGGGCCAGCAGGAAAGGAAGAAAATCGTCAAGGAAACCTAACCCTAAACGTGAAGGTTAAAAAGTCACCTTCGACTTAAAAAAGATAAGATGTTACAATTGTGATGGGTTAGGGCACTTTGCTAATGAGTGCAGGAAGCCGAGATCTAGTGATAGATCTAAGGATAAAAAATCAAGGAAAGGGAATGACTTTGCTGACAAGAAAGCCAAATCAAAGAGCAAAGCCTTGATTACTAAGGGTAAAGATTGGATTGACAGCGACTCTAATGAAGTAGTTGTCAACTTTGCCCTGATGGCTCGAAGTGACGAGTCAAGTGATTTTACAAAGGTATGTGATGCAAATCAGAATTTTAATGTGCTTGATTTACTTGACACATCTAGCATTGAAAGCATACAAAAAGATATGTCTGATTTGCATGTTAGTTTTAGATCTTTAACTATCGAATATAACAATGTGAAAGAATCACGTGACAGTCTCTTGAAAAGAAATATGTTTCTTGAAGAGAGATTGGCACAGTTTGACACCATCAAATCTGACTTAAACAAAGCTCATCATATGATTGATGCTTTGAAAAAGAGGGAATATTACTTAGTAGAGCAACTTGAAAATGCTCAAGCTAAGATTAAACAATGGAATACTTCCTTTAAAAAGTTGACAGACTTGGTAGAGTGTCAAACAATAGGTCAAAAATCTGGACTAGGTTACGATGAAAATCTAGACAAGAGTTCAGATTTAGATGATCTATTTGAAACTGTTAATTCCACTACTAGTAAGCCAAATATTTTAAAAAGAATTAATTTTTTCTCTCCTGTTATTGAACCCAAAATTATTAACACTCAATATCAACAAGTCACTACAATATCAAAGATTGATCAAAAGACAGTGAATATTGTTGATAAGAGTGAGAATAAAAGGTTAAATATTGGGTTCATGACAAAGACTCAACTAAACAAAAAATTGGAAAATATTCCTATGAAAAAGGCTGAAACAGTAGTGGAGTCTAGCAGAAATAAGAAAAATAGGAATGGAAAGATAGGCATTACTAAATACACAAATTATTCTAGAATGCCTGAAGCTCCTAGAAAAACATGTCATATATGTGGTAATCCAAATCACATAGCTATGCATTGTAGGAGTAAAAATAAAATTCCTATAATAGAGACTGCACCTTCAAAGATAATAAAAGATAAATCACATGTAAAAAGGTCAAATAATCTTTGCATTAATAATGAAATTCCTAAGCTTGGCAGTCTCTCACAAAAAGGTAGCAAGACTAGTGACTGTCCAATTAAAGTCAAAAATGATAAAAGACAATCAACTCAATCTGAGTCAAGTCTTGATTCTACAACTAGTGAGAAAGGACCCAAGAAAGTCTGGGTCCCAAAAATTTCTAACTAGTTACTCTTTACTATGCAGGGCAAAAAAAAGAGAACATGGTACTTGGACAGTGGCTGTTCAAGGCACATAACTGGAGAAAAGACCCTGCTAAAACAGTATGAAGAGAAAAGTGGCCCAAAAGTCACTTTTGGAGATGACAGCAAAGGCCATATGAGGGGATATGACAGTGTTGAACATGGAGATGTCATCTTCACTGAAGTAGCAATAGTTGATGGCTTAAAGCACAATTTACTGAGTGTGAGTCAACTATGTGATAAGGGATTCAATGTCACCGTCAAAGAAGATCAATGCTTGGTGTGTGACAAAGAATCTGATAATGTGATATTGATAGGGAAAAGAAAAGGAAATTTGTATGTTGCAAACCTTATTTCTTTCACTGATCAAATCATATGTCTCTATAGCAAAGCTTCAACTGATGAAAGTTGGCTTTGGCATAAGAAGCTTTCCCACTTGAATTTCAAGAACATCAACAAGCTTGTGAGAAAAGGACTGGTAGCTGGCATTCCACAGTTGGAGTTTTCACAAGATGGATTGTGTGATTCATGCTAGAAAGGGAAACAAAAGAGTGTATCATTCAAAAGCAAACTAGCAACATCAATCACTGATCCTTTACAGTTGTTACACATAGATTTATTTGGTCAAGTGAATGTGATGTCTATCTTAAGGAATAGATATGCACTGGTTATTGTGGATGATCACACGAGATATACTTGGGTAAAATACCTCTATACAAAAGATGAAGCTGCTCAGTTGATAATTGATCATGTCAAGAAGATAGAAACTGAGTCAGGAAAAACAGTAAGGGTGATAAGGAGTGATAGAGGAACAGAATTCAAGAATTCCCAAGTTACTGAATTCTGCACTGAAAAAGGAATAAATCACCAATTCTCTGCTCCAAGAACCCCTCAACAAAATGGAGTTGTTGAGAGGAAAAATAGAACCCTTATTGAAGCAGCAAGGACTATGTTACAAGAGGCTAAGCTTCCCACATATTTTTGGGAGGAAGCTATAAGCACTGCTTGCTTTACACAGAATAGATCCTTGATAAGCAAAACATACAAAAAAACACCTTATGAATTAATGATATGGAGAAAACCAACTCTCAAAGTTTTATATGTGTTTGGTTGTAAATGCTTTGTACTGAGAGATTCATCAGAGACAAGAGGAAAATTTGACAACAAGTCTGATGAGGCAATCTTCTTAGGTTATTCTCTGTCAAGCAAGGCATACAGAGTCTATAATCTAAGAACAAAAGTCATTGTGGAATCAATTCAAGTTGTATTTGATGATAAAAAGATTCCAGGAATGATTGGACAAGGATTGCATTAACCTCTCAGTTTTGAGAATGAATTGGATTCATGGGAATATCCATCAGAGACTACTGAAGAACCCCAAGATAGCAATAATCCCTACATAATTGAGGGGGAGTTAACTATTGTGCATGAAGTACCAAGGACTAATACTCTATCAGAGACTAGAGCATTAGATGAAACACAAAAAACTAGTAACTTTAGTGAACCATCAGAAACTAATGGTTCACCAGAGACTAAAGTCACTGATGCACAATCGGAGACCATATTGACACAAGGAATGTAGAAATAAATAGCTCAGGGGGAGCTAATAATGGAGAAGTCAATGGTTTAGGGGGAGAAGTCTCTTATCATGCAACTGGATTGGACAACATCAATCTAGAAAATGAAGCCTCCACTTCAAGGTGAAATATGCCACGTGCAATTCCATGGTTGAGAGACCACACACCAGATTTGATTATTGGAAGTCTAGAGGATGGAGTCAAGACTAGAAGTGCAACTCAAAATGAATGTTTATACCTCAGTTTTCTCTCAAAGATTAAGCCAAAGAAAATTGAGGAAGCACTTCAAGATCCTGACTGGATATTAGCCATGCAAGAGAAATTAAACCAATTCACTCGAAACAATGTTTGGAGACTGGTACCCAAACCAAGAAATAGATCAATTATAGGTGCCAAATGGGTCTTCAGAAACAAATTGGATGAAGCTGGTACAATTACAAGGAATAAGTCAAGACTGGTTGCAAAAGGATATTCTCAAGAAGAAGGAATAGATTATGATGAGACTTTTGCACCAGTAACAAGACTTGAAGAGATAAGATTTTTCTTGGCATATGTAGCCTAAAAAAACTTCAAGGTGTACCAGATGGATGTCAAGAGTGCTTTGCTAAATGGAAAATTGGAAGAGGAAGTCTATGTTCATCAACCACCAAGTTTCGTGGATTCCAAGTTTCCAAATCACGTGTACAGGTTAGACAAAGCACTCTATGGCTTAAAACAAGCACCAAGAGCCTGGTATGATACTCTATCTCAATCTTTACTTGAAAATAAATTTGTTAGAGGTATCATAGATAAAACTTTATTTTATAGAAAGCAAGACTCTGACAGTATACTTGTACAAATATATGTAGATGATATTATATTTGGTTCTACAAATGAAAAACTTTGTGAAAAATTATCAAAACTAATGCAGTCTAGATATGAAATGAGTATGATGGGAGAATTAACATTTTTCTTAGGATTGCAAATAAAACAATCAACTGATGGAATTTTTATCAGTCAGTCCAAGTATATCAAAGACTTATTGAGAAAATATGATTTGGTTGATTGTGCATCTGCAAAAACACCCATGCCTACTGCCACTAAGCTAGATAAAGATTTAAAAGGAAAGAAAATTGATATTACTAGCTATAGAGGCATGATAGGCTCTCTTTTATATCTAACTGCAAGTAGACCTGATATAATGTTTGCTACATGTTTATGTGCTACATTTCAAGCTGACCCTAGAGAGTCTCATTTGATTGTTGTAAAATGAATACTCAGATATCTAAAGGGTACCCCAAACCTTCGTTTATGGTATCCCAAAGAATCTGAATTTAAACTACTTGGTTATTCAGATGCTGACTATGCAGGTTGCAAGCTTGACAGGAAAAGCATAAGTGGAAGCTGCCAACTTCTTGGAGGTAGACTTGTTTCTTGGTTAAGCAAGAAACAAAATTCAGTTTCTACTTCAACAATAGAAGCTGAATACATTGCAGCTGGGAGTTGCTGTGCTCAGATCTTGTGGATCAAAAATCAACTCCTAGACTATGGTATGTCATTATCCAAAATTCCTATCTATTGTGATAATACTAGTGCCATAGCTATAACACAAAATCCAGTGCAACATTCAAGAACAAAACATATAGATATTAGATATCACTTCATAAGAGAACATGTAAGTGAAGGAAATATTGAATTGCATTGGGTTACAACTGATAAACAACTTGTAGATATATTCACAAAACCTTTAGATGAATCTACTTTTTCTAGATTAGTTTCTAAATTAGGGATGTTGAATTATGTATCTAAAAATTAATTTCATTTTGAAAGCAAGTTGTTTAGTTGTAAGAAGCTAGAATTAAATTTCTGGAATGTAGCTGTTATCAAATAACATAATTTTTAAAGCTAATAATCATTAAATTGATTGTTGGAAATGTTTTGAAAAACAAAACTGTAGCAGGGATTACATTTTCTTAGTCCCTGAAAGCTTTGAAGTAAGAGGCAAACTAGTCCCCGATAGCTGTTTTTAATTAGTCCCCGACTGAATTAAAAATTGAACTATCGGGACTAACTAGTCCCCATAGTTGTTTTTATTAGTCCCCGACTGAATAAAAAATTGAACTATCGGAGACTAACTAGTCCCCGACAGTTGTTTTTAACTAGTCCCCGACTGAATTAAAAATTGAACTATCGGAGACTACCTCAGTCCCCGACAGTGTTTTTGATTAGTCTCTGACTTAATCAAAAATTGAACTATCGGAGAGTCTCTTATAAGTGAACATATCAGAGATTAGGGCAATCTCCAATCGAGGGTAATCTGGTAGTTACTCATACCCACGATCGAAAATGGTGCACTATCTTTAGAATTATAAAGGTTTCTAATACTTTGCTAAAAGTAAAATCAAACACATTTGCAATCACAATTTCTCAAAGCTTTGAAATTATTTTCTCTCTACAAATTCTCTGCGATTTAACCCTATTTCAAAGTTTCTTCAAAGTTCACAGATCTCTTTAAATGGCAGCTAAAACAGTTGTTTTCAAGTTTGGAGACTTTGATATTATCAAGACTAACCGTGCAGGGGTGGCTAACAAGCATGATTTTGAAGCCCAGTACCACCCCTTCATGGATTTTCTTCAAAACTCCACTTTATCCTACGCCATTTATGAAGCTCCCGTCCAAGCCGCTGAAGTCATCACGGCTATGTGGTCAACAACTACTGTCCAGGATGAGAACACTGACTCTCCTTTGGTAAGTTTCAGGTATGCTAACTCTATTTATACTATAGATCATACCATAGTTAATAATGCTTTACACTTGCCAATATATGAAAACTTTGACTCTCTTGCCTCTGATGAAGAAATTTTTTCTATGTTTAAAAACTTACATTATTCTGCTAAAATTAGTTCTGTTGGGTCTATTACATGACCCCATCTCAGGCAAGAGTGGTCACTGTTCTTTGATATAATAACTAAAGCATTTACTTCAAAATGCAGTGGCTATGATGTTATCACTACACTCACACAACAAATTGCTTTTAGTGTGTTGTATGATAGACATCTAAACATTGGGTTTTTAATTCTGCAAAATTTTTTGGTAAAACTTAAATTCGGTAATAAAAATAAAATTTATTATGCTAGGTTTTTGATGATGATTGCTTATTATCTAATTCCTAACCTTAATATTACTCGCATGCAAGTTGTACCACCTGTTTTGCAGAGTAAAAGAATATTTACTAATGTGAAGCATAAATCGGCAAAAGTAAAGGTTCCCTTATTTTTCCCTCCTGTCATGAGATCTATACTTATTGACAGGCTTTCAAACCTTTATTCTTTGCAATTCTTTTGAGGATATTGAAAGACAAAACCCTGTGAATCCTCCAACCACTTCACAAAAACAATCCATAGCCCCCTCCACAGTTTCCCAAAAGACCGTGGTTGTAAAGACTCAAACAGCCATCACGAAACTCCCAATAAAGAGAAAAATAATTGAGGGAGTAAGTGAGGATGAGGGAGAACAAGAAGCTGAAGTACCACTTCAAAGAAAGAAGAGAGTTATAACCCTTAGCCAAAAGCAATCCATTGCTTCCCAAAAGGCAATGGAGGTTATAAGGAAAAACAGTGAACTGTCACCATCCTCCCAAAAGGATGTTGACATTGAAGAAAGTTCCCAACCAGGAACACCCTATACAGAGTCTGCACAACCTCTTGTTCACCAATAAGAGGAACCCCAAAGAGAGATAATAAAAGAAAAGAGTGACACAAGGAGTGCACACACAGAGTCATCAATTGATGTTCCTCAATTTTCAATGTCTGAGGAACAACCAACACTCCACATTGTACATTCTTCTCCTTTTTCTCCCATACTTGATTCTTTTGTTTTCCCAAGAGGAGCCAATACTCGAGACAATCTCTCAAACACATTCCATGGATAGATCCCTAGCCCCAGATACACAAAGGGAACCCCCTATCCATGCAGTCACAAGTAATTCTCAAACCCCCATTAGGACAGAGTGTACTTATCCATATGAGTGAGGATGTGAGAATAAATAGTGAGAGTCAGGCTCTTGACCTGGAAAAAGGAGAGGATATACACAAACAAGAGAGTCAAGCTTTAGAAAGCGTGGAAAAAGGAGAACAAGAGAATCTGGGTGCCCAACCCCAGGCAAAAGGAGAGGGTGTGAGCAAGGATGAGATCCTTGAACAAAATAAAAGAGAGAAATTTTTAGCAGGAGCATTTTTCCAACCTGTTGAAACTAGCTCACAAGAAGCTCACGTTTCTTCTGCTCCCTCCACAAATATCCAAACAAAAGAAACTGGGAACAGTTCAAGCACAGGGGATGCAGCATTAAATGTTATATCTGAGATGTCCAATGTAGACTTTGAAATGTTATATGGTCTACAACAAAGCCAAGGCCACATTTCTGCATTGAAGACAAGGCTTGTAGATGAACCTGTGTCTGAACCACCTATAGAGAAAAATGTTGATGAATGGCTTGATGCCACATATTCCAACACTCTGGAGGAAGCAGCTGTCCATTTAAGGCAGGATTATGTGACCAATGTAGGGTCAACTACAGCTGCACCATCAATTAAAGAAATTATTTAAGAAGTAACCAAGGTGGATAAGAAACATACTAAGTTTCATCACTTCTTGGTTACTAGCATAAATGGTGTAGTGAAGAAAATAGAGGAAAGGATGGAGTTGGAGACAAACAAAATTAGAAGGTGCTATGAAGGATACTTGCCAAGGAGGACTATTACTGCAATTGATACTCTTATCAAAGATAAGTCTAAGACTGACAGTCAACTTCAAGCCCTAGAAGCCAATATCCAACTCCTGATCCAAAAACAAGACAGAATGGAGCAACTATTGATGCAGACAATTCCACATTTGGCCACCTCCTCTCACCCTAAAGATACTGATGTCAAAAAGGGGGAGAGTGGTCAATTCAAACAATATGTTCCTGTATAAACATCAAAGTCTGGTCCTGTCCTTGATGCTGAATTACAAGCAATGATGGACAGGATCCTAAAGAAACATTCTGATCTTGCAGTAGCAACTTCCAACAACACAACTTCCAACAACAACAACAACAACAACAACAACAACAACAACAACTTCTCCTTCTTCCTCTGCACAAGCCCCAACATCAAAAGACAAAAGCAAGGGGGTCATGATTGAGGAACCAAAGAAGCAAATCTCAACTCAACCAGGACAGCCTAAGCTATTGGGGGATGCCATGAAGACAGCTCACTTTCCCACTCCAGTTGAACTGATAGTGGATGGGAAAGTGGAGTTGGTCTATCCTCAAGAGCAAAAATTGATAGAAGCTAATGCACTATTAGCTCAGAAACTTCAAGAAGAAGAGGACATGGCAGCAGAAAAGGAGGAGGAGGAGGCAAAGAAGAAGAAAATCTATACAAAGAGATCAAGTGCACAGAAAGCAGCCATAACCAAGAAGAAAAATAAAGAGATGGAAAAGGATGAGAAGAAATCAAGAAGAAAACCTTTGGTCTAGGAATCTGCAAAGAAACCTGTGATCAAAGCACTTATCAAGAAGCCTACCTCTCAAAATGCTCCAAGGTCAACCGAGACTGCTTTAATGGCTGTAAGTGGACCAACAAAGCCACGAACAGTTCCATCAAGGAAGTCTTATAAGGTTGAAATGGCTAGTACTGAAGAGATTATCAAGTCCCTGAAGAAAAGTACAAAGAAGATTGATTTGATCAAGGGTAAAAATAATAAAGAACTTCTCCATGTCTTTCTGAAAGATGGAGAGTCTTTGAAATTCTAGAAGCCAGCCTTGGAGGGACAAGCCAAAGAAAATCTGGAGTGGTTGCTGACTGTCGTGCTTGAGACTTTTGATCTCAACATGGATTTTCAAAGCCAAATTCAGAAGGTGATGAAGGTGAAACATAAGGTGGATACAGTGCCAGAAGCTAATCATAAGCCTCTTGGATTATGGTATGAGAATTTTCATGGAGAGAAGGTCTTTTTCAACTACAACAGAGATATCAACAGTGTCAGTGAGAGACATATTGAAGGTTTTATCAGTCTACTCAAGGATGCTGAAGAAGAAATTAAATTGGTTCTGAAAAAGTTGTTGAAAGACAGGTTGGAGTTGCTGAGAAAAAATAGGAGGTAAAGCTGTTGTGCTGGAAGCTATGTTGTTTGTTGAAATAAGCTGTAATTTTTATTTTTGGAGCCAGACTTATAGGATTTAAACCTAAGTCTTGGTGGAAGCTGAACAACTGATCAAAGATCTTAGTTCAGAATACATTTGTAGTTAGAAATTCTTTATTCTTTTTCTAAGTAATTGTAATGTTGAGTTTTGACATCATCATCAACCTTGAAATTATGCTTATCATTCTGATATTCATAATTAGGGGGAGATTGTTAGGTTTTAGAACATTTGATGATGATTGTCTTTAGATTACTTAGAGTACAAATGTATAGAAAGTGTTAATTAGTAACATTGAAGTTTTGTAGCCAGTAGTTATCTCTTTGTTCGTAATTCATTCATTCTTTGTAAAGAGATGCAATTATTCTTTATTTGTAAGTAACTATTGGAATGGAGTATCAAAGCTTCAGCAAGTCAAAGTGTGTATTTGGTCCGTTGGAGTTTACAAAAAGGCTTGTCGGAGACTAGGAAAACTTGTCAGAGACTAAGGATTTTATCTATTAGAGACTAGTTTTGCCTATCGGAGACTAAAGCTTACGTCATCAGAGACTAAGTCTAAAAGAGTCGGAGACTAAAGCTTACATCATCAGAGACTAAGTTTAAAAGCATCATAGACTAAGCTGACGTCATCAGAGACTAAGCTGACGTCATCAGAGACTGAGCCTTAAAGCATCGGAGACTAAATAACTCTATCAGAGACTACACAATCTGACGTCATCAGGGACTAAAAGACCATAGACTAATTGATGACGTCACCAGAGACTAAATATGAAGCGTCAGGGACTAGTCGTGATTTATTTCCTGATAAGATACAGAGTTCGAATTGAATAAGGATTGTCTTCCACGTAAATCAAGATATTATTGAAGACGTAGCTGGTAAGGAAACAAGCCAGAAATCTATTCCTATCAAAAAGGAAAGATTGTATTTGATTTAAATAAGGAAGCTGAATCAATATTGATTTAGAATAGGAAAACTGAGAATTCAGTTTTTAGAGAAGATGTAATTAGTTTTACAGAAATTGTAATTCGAAGCTATATAGAATTCATAGTTTTGTATCTTTACTATACAAAATAGAAAAGAAGCTGACGATCATATTATTGTGATTGTTAGAATTTGTATTCAATTGTTAAAATCAATAGAAGCAATTGTTTATAAATTGATTCGTGTTCTTGTTCTTTATTTCCGCAAGTAATTATTAATTTCTTGAAGAACAAGTAATC
>CM025788.1:22445480-22546031 GCA_014636745.2 Centella asiatica
CATACAACAAAACACCTTACGAGTTAATGACTGGGAGAAAACCAACTCTCAAGTTCTTACATGTGTTTGGTTGTAAATGCTTTGTACTGAGAGATTCATCAGAGTCAAGAGGAAAGTTTGACAATAAATCTGATGAAGCAATCTTCTTAGGTTATTCTCTGTCAAGTAAATCATACAGAGTATATAATCTAAGAACAAAAGTCATTGCGGAATCAATACAAGTCGTGTTTGATGATAAAAAGATTCCAGGAATGATTGGACAAGGATTGCATGAACCTCTCAGTTTTGAGAATGAATTGGATGCATGGGAATATCCATCAGGGACTACTGAACAACTCCAAGATAGTAATGATCCCTACTTAGTTGAGGGGGAGCTAGCAGTTGTGCATAAAGTGCCAAGATTTAATAATTTATTAGAGAATAGATTATTAGATGAAACTCAAGAGACTGATGACATTAGTAATCCTTCGGAGACTAATGTTTCACCAGATACTAGAGTCACTGATGCACAATCTGAAACTCTAGTGACACCGGAGCAAATAGAAATAAACAGCTTAGGGGGAGCTGATAATGCAGGAGTCAATGGTTTAGGGGGAGCAGTCTCTGATCATGAAGCTAGAATGGATAACACCAATCTAGATAATGAAGCCTCAACTTCTTGATCAAATCTGCCATGTGCAATTCCATGGTTGAGAGACCACACGCCAGATTTGATAATTGGAAGTTTAGAGGATGGAGTCAAGACTAGAAGTGCAACTCAAAATGAATGTTTATATCTTAGTTTTCTTTTTTCTTTCAAAGATTGAGCCAAAGAAAATTGAGGAAGCACTTCAAGATCCTGACTGGATAATTGCCATGCAAGAGGAGTTAAACCAATTCACTCGAAACAAAGTTTGGAGACTGGTACCCAAACCAAGGAATAGATCAATAACTGGTGCCAAGTGGGTCTTCATAAATAAATTGGATGAAGCTGGTACAATTACAAGGAACAAAGCAAGACTGGTTGCAAAAGGATATTCTCAAGAAGAAGGAATAGACTATGATGAGACTTTTGCACCAGTAGCAAGACTTGAAGCTATAAGAATCTTCTTGGCATATGCAGCCTACAAGAACTTCAAGGCGTACCAGATGGATGTCAAAAGTGCTTTCTTGAATGGAAAATTGGAAGAGGAAGTCTATGTCTGCCAACCCCCAGGTTTTGTGGACTCCAAATTCCCAAATCATGTCTACAGGTTAGACAAAGCACTTTATGGCTTAAAACAAGCACCAAGAGCCTGGTATGATACTCTATCTCAATTCTTGCTTGAAAATAAATTTGTTAGAGGTATCATAGATAAAACCTTATTTTATAGAAAGCAAGGCTCAGACATAATATTGGTGCAAATATGTGTAGATGATATTATAATTGGATCTACAAATGAAAAACTTTGTGAAAAATTTTCAAAACTTATGTAGTCTAGATATGAAATGAGTATGATGGGAGAATTAACATTTTTCTTAGGTTTGCAAATAAAACAATCAACTGATGGAATATTTATCAGTCAGTCCAAGTACATCAAAGACTTATTGAAAAAATATGACTTGGTTGATTGTGCATCTACAAAAACACCCATACCTATTGCCACTAAGCTAGATAAAGATTTAAAAGGAAGGAAAATTGATATTACTAGCTATAGAGGCATGATAGGCTCTCTTTTATATCTAACTGCAAGTAGACCTGATATAATGTTTGCTACATGTTTATGTGCTAGATTTCAAGCTGACCCCAGAGAGTCACATTTGATTGCTGTAAAAAGAATTCTCAGATATCTAAAGGGTACCCCAAACCTTGGTTTATGGTATCCCAAAGAATCTAATTTTAAACTAATTGGTTATTCAGATGCTGACTATGCAGGTTGCAAGCTTGACAGGAAAAGCACAAGTGGAAGCTGCCAACTTCTTGGAGGCAGACTTGTTTCTTGGTTCAGCAAGAAACAAAATTCAGTTTCTACTTCAACAACAGAAGCTGAATACATCGCAGCTGGGAGTTGCTGTGCTCAAATCCTATTGATCAAGAATCAACTCCTAGACTATGGTATGTCATTATCCAAAATTCCTATTTATTGTGATAATACTAGTGCCATAGCAATAAACGAAAATCCAGTGCAAAATTTAAGAACAAAACACATAGATATTAGATATCACTTCATAAGAGAACATGTAAGTGAAGGTAATATCGAATTACACTGGGTAACAACTGATAAACAACTTGCAGACATATTCACAAAACCTTTAGATGAATCTACCTTTTGAAGATTAGTTTCTGAATTAGGAATGTTGAATTATGCCTCTAAAAATTGATTAATGTTTTTTTTAAACAAGTTGTTTAGCTGTATACAGCTAGAATTTAATTTCTGGAAAGAAGCTGTTTTATTTTTATTAAACAGAATTTTAGAAGCTAGAATTAATTTTCTGGATTGCAGCTGTTTTTAATTAAACAGAATTTGTGAAGCTAGAATTAATTTTCTAGATAGAAACTATCTTATTTTATTAAAGCAGAATTTTAGGAGCTAGAATTTTCATTCTGGAAAAATTTGATAAAATGAATAATCAAATAGTTGATTATTAAATAAAATGAGCTAGAGTGTGTAGGAGACTATTTTAGTCCTTGACAGTTGTTTTTAAATAGTCCCCGACAAAATTAAAAATTTGAACTATCCGAGACTAACTAGTCCCCGATAGTTAATACTATCAGAGACTAACTAGTCCCCGATAGTTAATACTATCAGAGACTACCTTAGTCCCCGATAGTTAATACTATCAGAGACTAACTAGTCCTCGATAGTTAATACTATCAGAGGCTAACTAGTCCCCAATAGTTAATACTATTAGAGACTACCTTAGTCCCCGATAGTTAATACTATCAGAGACTAACTAGTCCCCGATAGTTAATACTATCAGAGACTAACTAGTCCCCGATAGTTAATACTATCAAAGACTATCTTAGTCCCCGATAGTTAATACTATCCGAGACTACCTTAGTCCCCAATAGTCAACACTATCCGAGAGTAATCTTCTTCTAGTCTCTTACAAGTGAACTTACCAGAGATTAGGGCAATCTCCTATCGAGGGTACTATGGTAGTTATCCCTCCCACGATCAAAAACGGTTCACTATCCTTAAGAATTGCAAACGTTTCAAACAATTTGATAAAACAAAATTCAAACATCTTTGCAATTACAAACACTCAAGCTCTGAAATTATTTTCTCTCTGCAAATGCTCTGCAATTTAACCCTTTTTCAAGTTTTCTTCAAAAGTTCACAGATCTCTGAAAATGGCCGCTAAAACTGTTATGTTCAAGTTTGGAGACTTTGATATCATCAAGACAAACCATGCAGGGGTGGCTGATAAGCATGTCTTTGAAGCCCAGTACCACCCCTTTGTGGATTTCCTTCAACACTCCAATCTTTCGTATGCCATTTATGAAGGCCCCATCCAAGTCGCTGAGGTTATCACGGCTGTCTGGTCCACTGCTACCATCCAGGGTGAGAAAACTGACTCCCCTGTGGTAAGTTTTAGGTATGCTAATAATGTCTATACCATAGATCATACTGTTGTAAATAATGCTTTACATTTACCTGTTCATGAAAACTATGACTCATTTGCTTCTGACGAAGAAATTGTTTCTATGTTTAAAAATTTGCATTATTCTGCTGAAATTAGTTCTGTTGGGTCAATAACACGACCCCATCTTAGGCAAGAGTGGTCACTATTTTTTGACATAATAACAAAAGCATTTTCTACTAAGTGCAGTGGCTATGATGCTATCACTACACTCACACAACAAATCACTTTTAGTGTGTTGTATGATAGACATATTAACATTGGGCTTTTAATTCGGCAAAATCTTTTGATAAAACTTAAAACCAATAAAAATAAAATTTATTATTCTAGGTTTTTGATGATGATTGTTAAATATCTAATTCCTAACCTTGATATTACTGTGCAAGTTTTACCAACTGTTTTGCAGAGTAAAAGAATATTTACAGATGTGAAGCATAAATCTGCAAAGGTAATAGTTCCTTTATTTTTTCCTCCTGTCATGAGATCTATTCTCATTGACAGGCTTCCAAATCTTTATTCTTTGCAATTTTTTGAGGATATTAAAAGCCAAACCCCCATTAATCCTCTAACCACTTCACATCAACATTCCATAGCCCCCTCCACAGTCTCTCAACAGACTGTGGTTGAAAAACCAAAGACAATCACAAAACTCCCAATTAAAAG
Organism: Centella asiatica; assembly: GCA_014636745.2. Classification (NCBI taxonomy): domain Eukaryota; kingdom Viridiplantae; phylum Streptophyta; class Magnoliopsida; order Apiales; family Apiaceae; genus Centella; species Centella asiatica. Next base: position 22,449,747 of record CM025788.1, read on the forward strand.
AAAAATAATTGAGGGAGCAAGTGAGGATGAGGGAGAACCAGAAGCTGAAGTTCCACTTCAGAGAAAAAAGAGAGTTATAACCCTTAGCCAAGCCCAATCCAGTGCTTCTCAAAAAGCATTGGAGGTTATAAGGACAAATAGTGAACTGTCACCATCCTCCCAAAAGGATGTTGACATTGAAGAAAGTTCCCAACCAAGAACACACTGTACAAAGTCTGCACAACCTCTTGTTCACCAACAAGAGGAAACCCAAAGAGTGAAAATAAAAGAAAAGAGTGACACAAGGAGTGCACACACAGAGTCATCTTTTGATGTTCCTTAATTTTCAATGTCTGAGGAACAGCCAACACTTCAAACTGTACATTCTTCTCCTTTTTCTCCCACTCTTGATTCTTTTGATATACATATGATTGATTCTCTTGATTTTTCCCCAGAGGAGCCAATAATCGAGACAAGCTCTCACATAGATTCCATGGATAGATCTCTAGCCCAAGATAAACAAAGGGAACCCCCTATCCATGCTGTCACAAGCACTTCTCAAACCCCCACTTCTATAGGACAGAGTGACACCATCCAAATGAGTGAGGATGTGAGAATAAATAGTGAGAGTCAGGCTCCTGCCCTGGAAAAAGGAGAGACCATACACATACAAGAGAGTCAAGCTTTAGATAGCTTGGAAAAAGGAGAGAAAGAGAAGCTGGGTGCCCAACCCCAGGCAAAAGGAGAGGGTGTGAGCAACGATGAGATCCTTGAACAAAAGAAAAGAGAGAAATTTTCAGCAGGTATATTTTTACAACCTGCTGAAACCAGCTCACAAGCAGCTCAGGTTTCTTCTGCTCCCTCCATCAATATTCAAACAGAAGAACCAGAGATTAGATCAAGCACAGGGGATGTAGCTTTACAAGTCATATCTGAGATGTCCAATGCTGATTTTGAAGAGTTATATGGTATACAACAGAGACAAGATCATTTTTCTGCATTGAAGACAAGCATAGCAGATGAACCTGTGCCTGAAGAAGCTCTAGAGAATAATGTTGATGAATGGCTTGATGCCTCTTATGCGAACACTCTGGAGGAAGTAGCCGCCCAGTTGAGGCAGGACTATGTGACCAACATTGGGTCAACTGCTGCTGCACCATCCGTGAAGGACATTCTTGAAGAAGTAACCAATGTGGATAAGAAACACACAAAATTTCACCACTTCTTGGTTACTGGCATCAATGGTGCAGTGCAACAAATCAAGGAAAGGATGGAGTTAGAGATAGACAAGATTAGAAGGTGCTATGAAGGACACTTGCCAAGGAGGACTGTCACAGCAATTGATTCATTAGTCAAAGATAAGTCCAAGACTGACAGTTGCCTTCAAGCCCTCGAAGCAAATATCCAATTCCTGATCCAAAAGCAAGATCGAATGGAACAACTTTTGCTACAGGCAATTCCAACACTGGCCACCTCCTTTAAACCCCAAGATGCTGATGTCAAAAAGGGGGAGAGTGGTCCATTCAAAATTGCTCCTGTACATTCACACAAGTCTGGTTCTGTCCTTGATGCAGAATTGCAAGCAATGTTGGACAGTATCCTAAAGAAGCATTCTGATCTTGTAGCAGCAGCAACAACAACAGCAACAACAACAACAACAACAATTCCAACAACATCAACAACAATAACAACAACATCAACTTTTCCTTCTTCCTCTGCACAAGCCCCAAAATCAAAAGACAATGGCAAGGGAGTCATGGTTGAGGAATCAAAGAAAAAGATTTCAACTCAACCAGGACAACGTAAGCTGTTGGGGGATGCCATGAAGACTGTTCACTTTCCTACTCCTATTGAAATTGAAGTGGAAGGGAAAGTTGAGTTAGTCAATCCTCGTGATCAAAGATTAATAGATTCTGATGCATTATTAGCTCAGAAACTTCAAGAGGAGGAGGACATGGCAGTAGCAAGGGAGGAGGAGGAGGCAAAGAAGAAGAAAACTTCAACAAGGAGATCAAGTGCACAGAAGGCAGCCATTACCAAAAAGAAAAATAAAGAGATGGAAGAGGCAGAAAGAAAGTCAAGGAGGAAACCTTTGGTCTAGGAATCTGCAAAGAAACCTGTGATCAAGGCAACTATTAAGAAGCCTACCTCTCAAGATCCTTCAAGGTCAATTGAGATGGCCTTGGTGGCTGTAAGTGGATCAACAAAACCACGAACAGTTTCATCAAGGAAATCCTATAAGGTTGAAATGGCTAGCACTGAAGAAATAATCAAGGCCCTGAAGAAAAGTACAAAGAAGATTGATCTTATCAAGGGTAAAAACAATGAAGAGCTTCTCCATGTTTTTTTAAAAGATGGAGAGTCTCTGAAGTTCGAAAAGCCAGCCTTGGAGGGACAGAATAAAGAATATTTGGAGTGGTTGTTGACTGTTGTGCTTGAGACTTCTAATCTCAACATGAAACTTCGAAGCCAAATTCAGAAGGTGATGAAGATGGAGTATAAGGTGGATTCAGTACCGGAAGCTAAGTCTAAGCCTTTGGGATTGTGGTATGAGACTTTTCATGGAGAGAAGGTTTTCTTTGACTACAATAGAGACATTAACAGTATCAATGAGAGGCACATTGAAGGATTTCTTACTCTCCTCAAAGATGCTGAAGAAGAAATTGAGCTTGTATTGAAAAATCTGTTGAAAAATAGGCTAGAGTTGCTGAGGAAAAACAGAAAAGAACGGCTGGAGTTGTTGAAGAAAAAATGAGGTAAAATTGTTGTGTTAAAGTTGTTTGTTGAAATAAGTTGTAAATTTTTTTATTTTTGAAGCCAGACTTATAGGATTTAAACCTGAGTCTTGGTGGAAGCTGAACAACAGATCAAAGATCTTAGTTCAGAATACATTTGTAGATAGAAATTCTTTATTCTTTTTTTAAGTAATTGTATTGTTGAGTTTTGACATCATCATCAACATTGAAATTATGCTTATCATTCTGATATTCATAATTAGGGGGAGATTGTTAGGTTTTAGAACATTTGATGATGATTGTCTTTAGATTACTTAGAGTACAAATGTATAGAAAGTGTTAATTAGTAACACTGAAGTTTTGTAGCTAGCAGTTATCTCTTTGTTTGTAATTTATTCATTATTTGTAAAGAGATAAAATTATATCATATTTGTAAGTAACTGCTGGAATGATGTATCGGAGCTTCAGAAAGTCAAGATGTGTATTTGATCCGTTAGAATTTGCAAAAAGGCTTGTCGGAGACTAGGAGAATTGGTCAGGGACTAAAAAGATTTTATCTGTCGGAGACTAGTTTTGCCTATCGGAGACTAAGACTTAAGTCATCAGAGATTAAGTCTAAAGGAGTCGGAGACTAAAGTTTACGTCATCGGAGAGTAAAGTTAAAAGCATCAGAGACTAAGCTGACGTCATCAGAGACTAAGCCTTAACGCGTCAGAGACTAAACAATTCTATCGGAAACTACACAAGCTGATGTCATCAGGGACTAAATGCACCAGAGACTAGTAATGACGTCACCAGAGACTAAAGATGAAGCATCAGGGACTAATCGTGATTTATTTCCTGAAAGATATAGAGTTCAAATTAAATAGGAATGTCTTCCACATAAAGTAAAATATTATTGAAGACGTAGCTGGTAAGGAAACTAACCAGAAATTTGTTCCTATTAAAAAGGAAAGATTGTATTTGATTCGAATAAGTAAGCTGAATTTTATTCAGAATAGGAACTGAGTAAATGATAATTCAGTTGTAATAGAAGCTGTAATTAGTTTTTACAGAGAATTGTAACTTCGAAGCTGTATAGGTTTTTCATAGTTTTGTATCTTTTCCTATATAGAATAGAAAAGAAGCTGACGATTACATTATTGTAATTGTTAGGATTTGTATTCAATTGTAAATCAATAAAGCAATTGTTTATAAATTGATTTGTGTTCTTGTTCTGTGTTCTTGTTCTTTATATTCCGCAAGAAAAGTTAATTTCTTACAGAACAAGTAACTCAAAAAGATTTCAAAGAACTTGTATTCAACCCCCCTTCTACAAGTTCTCGACATCTCACTGGGAAAACACATGTAGGACAACAGCTGTTTGCTGTCAGGAAGTTATGATGAACAGCCGTTTTACCATCCAAATTAATCAATCATTTTATCCTAAAGCTCAACCTTAGCTTACTGCTTTTGAACTCTATAAATACCTCATTTGAGATGAAATTTTTATACCTTTACCAAATTTTCTCTATTAAGAGTTTTGTTTAAACTTATCATCTCCATAAATTGCCAAGTTCGTCTTTCGGAAAATTATTCTTAGACCAGCTTTGATTTCACCCTTAAGAACGAAGAGGTCAGAACCTGGTACCCTACTCAGTTTCTTTCGTGCATAGCATCAAAGATTTATGCTATGTTTTTATTCTTTTGCATTTTCATGAGACATCCTAGGCTGAGTTTGTTCATGATAAGCCTTCCATGGTAGCAGAGACAAGCTCTAATGTTAGTGTCTGATAGGTTAATTTTATTCTCTGATGAGATATTGTTAATCTTTGATGAGATATTCTTAGTCTTTAACGAGATATTCTTAGTCTCTAATGAGATCTTCTTAGTCTTTGATGATGACGTCAGCCTTAGTCCCCAATGAATTAAGATAACGTCATCAATCCCTGATGAGTTATTTAGTCTCTGATGACGTCATCCTTAGTCTCCGACAGGCTAAAGTTTAGTCTCTGATGACGTCATCCATAGTCTCTGACAGGCAAAATTTCTTAGTCTCCGATGGAGGAATTTCCTAGTCTCCGATGGGAAAATATGTTAGTCTCTGATGGCTAAAGATACTAGTCCCTGAGGAGTTTGGCGATGAACAAATCATCCCCTGTCAGCTAAGAGAATTCGGCGATAGTCGAAGTTATCACCCGAGGAGTTTGGCGTTGAACAAATCATCTACGGATGAGTTTAGCGATGACTTAGGGAGTTCAGCGCTGAACAAGTTGCCACTCGACAAGTTTGGCGATGAACAAGATTATCCCCTGATGGATGGATTATTCCCTGACGAGTAAGTCATCCCCAGATGACCGAGTGACATCCCCTGATGGTCGAAGGCTATTCCATGATGGCCGAGAGACATCCCTGATGGTCGAAGGCTATCCCCTGATGGCCGAGAGACATCCCCTGATGGGCGAGACATTTCCTGACTGGTAGTTTTTCTCTGATGACCAGTTATCCCCTGATGCGCAGTTTGTCATCAAGACTATGAAACATTATTTTCTTAAAATTATTTTATGATATTATTATTTAAGGCAGTAAAAGTCTAAGGACATCACATACACATTTTCTTTCATAAATTCTTATTAAGGTATTAAAATATTACTTGCATAATTTACAGAATCTTTCACTCACCAGTAAGTAGAATTTGAATCTTTGTTGCAAAGGACTGAGGCAAGTATATTCTCACTCTTATGCTTATTTCAGTTAAGCGCATGATCAATTGATTCGACATGTGTAATTTCCTTGTGAAACAGAATGCTATGCTTTAATTTCTGCTAGCATGATATGAATAAAAGTGCATGGATATATAGAAGCTTTGCTCTTTCAGCTATTTTTCAATATTATATCTGTGCAATAAATGAGAATGCTATGTTCCTTAAATGGTTATGCCACATGGATGGTTAGAGGAAAGGAAAGGTGTTGATTTGTTCTTCACCTGACCTAGAGGAATTTTATGTGACTACGTACGTTCACACAAGGAGGGATCATGCGGGCACAGTTAGGCCAGCTGTATACCGTATGGTTAGCAGATCCAACGGGTTTAGCCCCCAATGGATATTTTTACTTCAAGGAAGTTATGCTTTGTTTTAAGAAGGATTACACAATTGTTTATCATCAGTAATCCTAAAGATTCCTTAAAGATTTCTGAGGCATTAGTATTGATTCACCAAGCCTCTTAGCAGAATTGAATTCTTTGAAACATTCCAGATTTGCTTTCCCAAATTGTTTACATACTTGTTGGGCGTGAACCACTCATTCTTGTTGAATTTTAATATTTTGTAAGGCAGAATATTAAGGCTGAGCCCTTTGACAAGGGAAAGGCAAAGATGATCGGTTATTGAGTTTAGCTAACCCTTTGTGGTGCCGATAAGGAAGGAAGGAAGGAAGATGATCTGAAAAGTGATGTTCTGTATTAAAATATAGAGATAGAATAGCTTCCGCTGAAAAATGTAATATCTTGGGTTGTAATAACTCTTTAATATTGCCCTTTTTCCACTATTTATTATACGAATGGATGTGTGGTTATCTTTTCCTTCTTTTGACGAAGCCCTGATCCAGTGAGAGATTTTGGGGTCGTCACAATTAACAAAGCTAGTAACTATACTCACATTCCTAAAGCCCTTAGGAAAGTGTGTTGGAACTGTAGAAATGTTAATCATTCATCTTTTCAATGCAAAGAAAAAGTATAGATCTTAACTGACACAATTTTATATGCTAAAGATTTACCTTTTGCTCAAGCATGCACCCCTAAGGGTAAAGAAAAGATAATAGTTGATAAATCTAAAGCTTATCGTGAAGCTCCTAAAAAGGAGAAAGTGTGTAACTTACCTAAACCAAAAGTCAAATGCAATGAAAAAGTTGTTTTACCATCAACTGTGACTAAACCTAGAGGACCCAAATCCACTTGGGTACCAAAAACAAATTAAATGTTCTTTATGTGTAGGGAAAAGTCAAAGGCAAACAAGTCTGTTTTCTAGAAAGTGGTTGCTCAAGACACATGACAGGAAACAAAGCCCTGCTCACAAAATTCACTGAGAAGGTTGGTCTAGTGATTTCTTCTGGTGACAACAACAAAGGACTGATTCTTGGTTATGACAAAGTAGCAAATGGGGATGTCTCATTTGAAAATGTAGCACTAGTTGATGGGCGAAAGCACAATCTATTGAGCATAAGTCAACTATGTGACAAGGTATTTATGTTAGGTTTTAGAACATTTGATGATGATTGTCTTTAGATTACTTAGAGTAGAAATGTATAGAAAGTGTTAATTAGTAACACTGAAGTTTTGTAGCTAGTAGTTATCTCTTTGTTTGTAATTCATTCATTCTTTGTAAAGAGATACAATTATTCTTTATTTGTAAGTAACTGCTGGAATGGAGTATCAAAGCTTCAGCAAGTCAAAGTGTGTATTTGGTCCGTTGGAGTTTACAAAAAGGCTTGTCGGAGACTAGGGAAAACTTGTCAGAGACTAAGAATTTTCTCTATCAGAGACTAAGTTTTGCCTATCGGAGACTAAAGCTTACGTCATCGGAGACTAAGTGTAAAAGCATCAGAGACTAAGCTGATGTCATCAGAGACTAAGCCTAAAAGGATCGGAGACTAAGTCTAAAAGCATCAGAGACTAAGCTGACGTCATCAGAGACTAAGTCTTAAAGCATCAAAGACTAAATAACTCTATCGGAGACTAGACAATCTGACGTCATCAGGAACTAAAAGCACCAGAGACTAGTGATGACGTCATCAGAGACTAAAGATAAAGCGTCAGGGACTAATCGTGATTTATTTCCTAATAAGATACAAAGTTAGAATTGAATAAGGATTGTCTTCCACGTAAATCAAGATATTATTGAAGACGTAATTGGTAAGGAAACAAGCCAGAAATCTGTTCCTAATAAAAAAGGAAAGATTGTGTTTAATTCAAATAAGGAAGCTGAATCATTATTGATTTAGAATAAAAACTGAGAATTTCAGTTTTAGGAAAAAAGTTGTAATTAGGTTTACAGAGAGTTGTAATTCAAAGCTGTATAGAATTCATAGTTTTGTATCTTTACTATATAGAAAAGAAAAGAAGCTAATGATCACATCGTTGTGATTATTAGAATTTGTACTCAATTGTTAAAGAAATAAAAAGCAATTGTTTATAAATTGATTTGAGTTCTTGTTCTTTTTATTCCGCAAGAAAAGTTAATTTCTTAAAGAACAAGTAATTAAAAAGAATTCAAAGAACTTGTATTCAACCCCCCCTTCTACAAGTTCTTGGCTATCTCACTGGGAAAACAATTTATCATTTCTTTCAAAGGGGATAGGTGCTTAATCTCTAATGAAGATGATGGGAAGTTGGTTTTATCAGGGATGAAGAAAGGAGATCTTTACGTTGCTAATTTTGACTCAGCAAATGGAAAATCATGTTTCTATAACAAAGAAACCCTTGATGAGAGTAGATTGTGGCACAAGAAGCTGTTTCACCTGAACTATAAAACAATCAATGATATAGTAAAGAGAGAGTTGGTAACTGGACTACCACAGATGGAGTTTACTCAAGAAGGTTTATGTTCAGCATGCTAACAAGGGAAGTAAAGGAAAACATCCTTTGTTAGCAAGGAAGCCACAATGATCAAAGATCCAATTCAATTGCTTCACATGGATCTTTTTGGTCCTGTCAACATAATGTCAGTATCAAAGAAGAGATTTGCATTAATCATAGTGGATGATTATACCAGGTATAATTGGGTCAAGTTCCAACATGAAAAAGTAGAGGTGTCTAAACAAGTCATTGACCATATAAGAAAAGTGGAAATGGAGTCTAAGTCAGTGGTTAGGATATTAAGAACAGACAATGGAATTGAATTCAAGAATATAGTTGCTGATGGATTTTGTGTGTAGAAGGGCATCAATCATACATTATCTGCCCCTAGGACTCCTCAACAAAATGGTATAGTAAAAAGGAATAATAGAACCCTGATAAAAGCTATTAGAACAATGTTAGCAGAGACAAAAATTCCTACCTATTTTTAGCCTGATGAAGTTTTCATTGCTTGTTTCACTCAAAATAGGTCTTTGATCAACAAGACTCACAATAAGACACCATATGAGCTAATGACAGGGAGGAAACCAAACATCAATTTTCTACATGTGTTTGAATGCAAATGCTTTGTTTTAAGGAATTTTGGTGAGAACTTAGGAAAATTTGACTCAAAGGCTGATGAAGCTATTTTCCTAGGTTACTCCCTCACATCAAGGCCTATAGGGTTTACAACAAGAGACTCCAGGTAGTGATGGAGTCTATACATGTAGCTTTTGATGATCAAGAAGTCTCTGGACTTGAAGACCATGGTTTTCATGAAGAGCTCAAATTTGAAAATGAAGATGATTCTGATTATCAAGAGAATGAAGCTGATGTGTGCAAACAAATGGAGGAACTATCCATCCTTGATGTTAATCCAAATCACCAAGAAGCTCTTTCAATAGATAGTGTTAATTACTTGGATAACAGATCAAGGAATACTCTATCAGGTGATAATCCTCAGGGGATGCACCATTAGGGGATTACTTTAACCCTAATTTAAGCATAAATTCAGGGGGAGTTTTCTCAAAAGCCGGTAGCACAAACTTAGGGGGAGGAAATTATGATCATGCAAGCTCATCCAAACTCTCCCCTAAGCCCAAATGGTCTAGAAGTCACACAACAAATTTAATCATTGGTGATCCTAACCAAAAAGTGCAAACCAGGAAAGCTTGATCTAATGAGTTCCTGTATGCTTGTTTTCTCTCTCAAAGAGAGCCAAAGAAATTTGAAGAAGTCGTGCAACATGCTGATTGGATCATGGCTATGCAAGAAAAATTGACTCAATTTGAGAGAAATCAAGTATGGAAACTGGTGCCAAGGCCAAAAGTCAGAACTATCATTGGCACTAAGTAGGTATTCAGAAATAAGATGGACGAAGCTGACATTGTTATAGGAAACAAAGCAAGACTGATGGCAAAGGGGTATCTTCAAGAGGAAGGGATTGACTTTGATGAGACCTTTGCACCTGTGGCCATACTTGAGGCTATAAGAATTTTCTTGGCCTATGCAGCACATTCAAACTTCAAGGTTTTTCAAATAGATGTGAAAAGTGCCTTTGTCAATGAGAAACTAGACCAGGAAGTGTATGTCCAATAACCTCCAGGGTTTGAGTATTCTAAGTACCCAAATCATGTTTACAAACTAGAGAAAGCACTTTATGGACTGAAGCACACTCCTAGAGGTTGGTATGACATACTGTCGAAGTTTTTAGTGGAAAATAAGTTTGCAAGAGGTATCATTGACAAAACTTTGTTCTTTAGACAACATCAAGGTCATTTAATCTTGGTTCAAATCTATGTTGATGATATCATTTTTAGATCCACTGATACTAAGCTGTGTGAGAAGTTCTCCAAACTCATGCAAAGCAAATATGAAATGAGCTTAATGGGTGAACTGTCTTATTTCTTGGGGCTACAAGTTGAACAAGTCACTGATGAAATTTATATTTATCAAACAAAGTATGCCAAAGAACTTCTCAAGAAATTTGACATGGAGGACTCAAAAGTAGCAAAGACTGTTGGGGTTTCAAGCACATAAATACAGTAAAAGCAATAAATTAAAACAATTTATTGAAATCCCAATCAGGATCCATGCAAAACAGGAAATACAGATTTGATAGAAGAGTACATGTTCAAGCTATAGATTCTGAACTTTGGTGGAGATAGTGATGAACCACAAGCTTAATCCAAGTGAACCAAGCCTCTACAGGTATCCACACGAGCGTATAACTCAACCAATGAGATGAATGAGTTCCCTTATGTGGTACTAGCCAAAAGGAATTCAAAGAACAACTTTTATCTCACTTTCTCTATTTGGTCTATCTCTTTCTTCTCTACTCTTTGCTATACAGAGCATAAGAAAGAATGAAGGTTGTGTATGTCTAGTATATATCTCTATCTATGTATATGTCTAACATATCTCATGAAGGATATAAGAGGAAGAGGAGTATTTATAGGCAACTAACCTCCTCTTCCACCACTCTTTTCAACCAATAGATCATCATATATATCATATATATATTTAGATTCAATGAACCTAGACATATGTGGCTAACCTCCTCTTCCACCACCCCTTTCAACAAATAGATATTAATATATATCATATATATATTTAGATTCAATAAACCTGGATAGAGGTGACTAGATACAATGAACCTGGATAGAGGTGTGTCTAGATACAATGAACCTGGACAGAGGTGTGTCTAGATACAATGAACCTGGACAGAGGTGTGTCTAGATACAATGAACCTGAATAGAGGTGTGTCTAGATACAATGAACCTGGACAAAGGTGTGTCTAGATAGAATGAACTTGGACAGAGGTGGCTAACCACCTCTTGCAAGCAGCTATTAACATTTAATACTCTACAGTGGCTATTACAATTGACTAAGTCCATTACTAGTATTAATTCTCAACTACAATTTTAAATAAGCCAATCATATTCACTTATTCAAAATCTAATATCCGCATTAATTCTCCTTTTAATTACGTTCTTAGTGTAAGACCCTATAGGTTATTATTACATTGGCAATAATTTTATAATCATATTATAAAATTATAAACAGTGAGCGGCATCTAGTAATACATCACTGTTACCCAAGTAATAATAATGTTGGTGATTCAACATAACCTTTTCTTGTGACCAATGTTTCAATGTAATATAATTCCTTTTGCCCTTAATATCCAAGATTAAACTCAAGGCATGAAGTGTCTCATCCTCTTTATAATTTAATCTTTGTTTTCTTGATCAATAAGTAAACTATAATAGACAAATCACTATTTGAGCATGGCCATGCATTTCATAGTTCTACTCAATCAAGAGGCCCAAGGATATCACTCCTAATATACATAGAAGGGGTAAATCCCATCTAGATCATTCACATTCCTCACATGACTCGTAATATAGCCAACAGTCACCTTTATAGTCCATCCGGTTAAAGATGACTTTTGGTGATATCAAACTATATGAATCCTCGTGTTAATGACTTCAAGTTGAAGGACTATTTTGTCACTATGAGAATATCTTATGACACTTCAGTTACATGTAGAATTCTCATGATGGGTCAATCCAGTACACTATTCTCCAACATGTACCTATGTATTGACTTGATATCTCACATATCTATGGCCAATGAGATTAGGTCATCAGTCAACCCACATACTAGTCTCAATGTATCATTGTTGTCCCATTAACAATAATACTTGAGTAGGGATGTTTCAGAATATTGATACATTTTACAACTATATGATCTCATGTTCTAAGTCACATACTTGAACCAATATAGTCTGTATTCATTATTCTAGGGATGTTCATTATCTTAACAATTATATCACACGGTAAATTAAAGCATAATAAAATAAACATTATTTATTAAATCAAAACATAAGTAAAAGTGCGCCATGACAATTATCAAATAATTGGCTCCTAGGGCATACACTCCAACAAAGACACCTATGGCCACAAAAACCAAGATTGACCTTGATAAGAATGGAAAGAAAGTTGATCTAAAGACTTCTAGGGGAATGATTGGTTCTCTGCTATATTTGACAACAAGTAGGCCTTATATTATGTTTGCAACATGTCTTTGTGTAAGGTATCAAGCTGACCCAAGGGAGTCCCATGTAATAGCTGTGAAGAGAATCTTGAGATACATCAAGGGCACAACTGAGTTGGGACATTAGTATCCAAAGGAGTCTGGTTTTGAATTGATTGGATATTCTGATGCTGACTTTGGAGGATGCAGGATTGATAGAAAAAGTACCACTGGGAGTTGTCAATTTCTAGGTCGAAGGCTTGTATCTTAGTTCAGCAAAAAGCAGCATTCAATATCAACATCTACTGTTGAGGCTAAATATATTGCAGCTGGAAGTTGTTGTGCACAACTCCTATGGATGAAAAATCAGTTATTGAATTATGGCCTAAATTTTAACAAAATTCCAATTTTGTGTGACAATACAAGTGTCATTGTCATTGCTGAGAAACCTGTGCACCATTCTAGAACCAAACATATAGAGATCAAATATCATTTTATCAGGGAACATGTTATAAATGGAGACATTAAACTACATTTTGTACCAACAAACAAGTAGCTAGCAGACATCTTTACCAAGGCTCATGATGAAGTCACATTTATCAATCTAGTGGGAGAGCTATGAATGGTGAATTATGGAAGATAAAAAAAAAAGTGTGATGTGCATCAGGGTTAAGGGGTGTGCATTAGGGTCGGGGGTGTACATAAGGGTCATGTGTAGTACATTAGGAACAAGGTCAAGGTTAAGCATTTGGACACATCAAGGGAAAGTATCTAGTCTGTGATGATATTTCATCAGGGGATTCTCTTTAGTCCTTAATGATGTGGCATCACAGAATAGACACCACCCTCTGATGACGTGTCGTTAAGGAGAAATTTTGAAAAAGCTATTTATATTCTAATTCTCTCTCCTTGAAGACATACCAAACGTTTAATCTCTTTCCAATAACTGCTCGAGTTTTCTTTCTCTCCTATTCACAAAACCCTAGCTTTTTAAATCACAAACAGTTTCAATGGTACCAAGCACTGCTCAAAGACTTCCAAGGAATCTAGTGGTTTCACAAACTAATTTTTGTGGGCTTTTCCGACATCAATGAGGTAGATGCTTACTTTAACCATGTGATGCAATATCTATTAAACTTGAAGTACAGCAAAGCCATCTTTACCGATGACAAGTTATCCGATGAAGCCATTTCACAACTCTGATCAAGTGCCAAGTACATGTTCTCTTCATCAAGGCCTGAGGTTGTGAAAGGAACTCATTCAGAATCTCTTCTGACAAGGGTAAAATAACTCTCTTCATAATTAATTCTGCTCCTGAGTTACCAACACAAGACTTTGTGGAAGTGCCAAGTGACGCTTAACTCCTCGACTTCTTGTGGGAACTTGGTTACAACTCTCCAGTAAATGCAGTGTTGAAGTTCAAGGGCCTCAAAAAGGTGAATATGAAACAAGAGATCTCTTCTCTCTTTGACACAATCACGAAGGTGTTCTCAGATAAGTCCTCTAACTATGAGATAATAACATCTTTAACTCTTAAAATTTCTTTTGCTATTATCAAAGATGTAAATATAGTTATAGGGAAATAAATTTTTCTTAAGTTGGTAAATAAAATGGGTACTCATACTTCTAGTGTGAGAACCCAAAAATTTAAACGAGTTTTGTTATATGATAAATTCATTATGTGTTTATTTATTTATGCATGGAGGTGTAATTTATTTTATTCGGTTTAATTAATGAAAGTTCATGGTAGTGTTATGTCCAAAAGTTTTAAGTGTATTTTGAGCTCAAATCTTTATATTATTATTTTATTCAAGTTTTATCAAAAGAAGGGTGATGATATGATTTTTTTTTGTGAGAAGGAAATACACAGGTGTGAACAGTTGTGAGATGCAGCTCCCTTGTTCAAGCTAAGTATTGTCATGAGATAATTACTAATTTAGGAAAACTTGTTACATAAGGCACCAATGGGATGAGAAATCTTGCCCAATGGATTGTCGGCTATCCTAGGTGATTGGTTGATACTTTGGTAGCTGCAACACTGGTTCTTCCAGCCAATGATTCTGCTTCAAGGCTTTTACTTCTTTTCTAGCCAACGGTTGAAATCAAATCTCAAACAATCCAACAGCTCTTATTGATTGGCCAGCGATATAAATATATCATCTGAATACAACCCTAGCCCTACTTTCATAAATTTCTTTACAGTATACCACCAACTTCTGGTTCGCTTTCAAAGAAACTGTCCTTTTCTGGAAGAACAACTCAAGCTTTTAACTTCTTCTTTACAGCGAAGGAGGTAAGAGCATTACATTAAAGTCCTGCTCTATTTCTTACACTTTTGTTTTGTTATGCATGCCACATTTAACATCTTGTTCATTCAGTTCCCAAAAAATTAGTTAACGCATGCTTTTAACATCTAGAGTTCTTATTTTATTTCAAAAACTATCCAAGATGAGTGAAAGAATGTTGAAAACCTTTGACTCCCAAGTATTCTGTTCATCAGTAGTTGCGGAACCATGTTTGAACCTTTGTCAACTTGAGTTTAAAAGCCTATACCGTGTCTATAAGAGCCAGTAGACCCTAGGAGATGTTTTGTGTTACTAAAAGGATGATGGGAGTTAACCTACAGTGGTTATAGATGAAAACACCACCCATGGAGGAGTGAGGAAGACGACCCTGTATCTGAGACGAGTTCTAACTTAGTCTCTAATGGATTGGAGTTAGTCTCTGATGAGATACTTTAGTCTGTGATGAGATATTTTGTAGTCTCTGATGAGATATTCTGTTAGTCTCTGATGAGATACTTTAGTCTCTGATGAGATAGATGTTAGTCTTTGATGAGATAGATGTTAGTCTCTGGTGACGTCATTATTAGTCTCCAATAGGCTAAGTTTAGTCCCTGATGACATCAGCCTTAGTCTTCGACAGGCTAAGTTTAGTCCCTGATGACGTCAGCCTTAGTCTCCAACAGGCTAAGTTTAGTCCCTGATGACATCAGCCTTAGTCTTCGACAGGCTAAGTTTAGTCCCTGATGACGTCAGCCTTAGTCTCCAACAGGCTAAGTCTAGTCCCTGATGACGTCAGCCTTAGTCTCCGACAGGCTAAGTCTAGTCCCTGATGACGTCATCTGTAGTCTCTGATGGGCAAAAATACTTAGTCTCCGATGAAGTAATTTCTTAGTCTCCGATGGAGGAAATTCCTAGTCTCTGATGGGGAAAAAAAATGTTAGTCTCTGATGGCTAATTATCCCCTGATGCGTAGTTTGTTCTTAAAACTATAAAACATTATTTTCTTAAATTATTTATGATGTTTTAATTATTTATTTAACCTCAACGGTTCTTATGTCAGATTTAAGACTTTAAAAGTTTAAGGACATCACATGTGCATTTCCCTTCATATTTTAACCAAGGTCTTAAATTTATCATGTTATATACATGTTTTACAGAATCTTTCACTCACGAGTAAATTGAATTGATTTTGTGCAAAGAATCGAGGCAAGTATATTCTCACTCTTACGCTTATTTCAGTTGAGCACATGATCAATTGATTCGACATGCGTACAAGGTTATGATTTTTATGTTTAAACTTCCTTGTGAATCGGAATGCTATGCTTTAGTTTCCGCTAGCATGATATGAATGAAAATGCATGGATATAAAGGAGCTTTGACTTATCAGTTATTTTCAATTTTATATCTGTGCAACAAATGTGAATGATATGTCCCTTAATTGTGAGATGCCATATGGTTGGGAAGAGGAAAGGAAAGGTGATGATGTGTTCTGTCACCTGACCTAGAGGAATTATAAGTGACTACGTATGTTCACACAAGGAGGGGCCATGTGGTCACAGTTAGGCCAGCTGTATACCGTATGGTTACAGATCCAACGGGTTTAGCCCCCGATGGATATTTTGAGGAAAAATGTACACGGGTGAATACCTGTTTTCCTTTAAGGAAGATCACACATTTTTATCATCAGTGATCCTCAAGTATTCTTCAAAGATTTCTGAGCATTAGTATTGATTCACCGGGCCTCATAAACAGAATTGAATTTCCATAAAGATTCCATATTTGCTTCTTTGATTTGATTATATACTTGCTGAGCGTAAATCGCTCATCCTTGTTGAACTTAATATCTTGCAGGGCATGGTCCAAAGGCTGAACCCTCTGATAAGGGAAAAGCAAAGAGGATCAGCTATTGAGTTTTGTTAAAGCTTTTGTCTGCCGATAAGGAAGGAAGGAAGGAAGATGTTTTGAAGTGGTGATGTTATGTATTACAATTTAAAGATAGAATAGCTTCCGCTGAGAATGTAATATTTTGGGTTGTAATAACTCACTATTATTTCCTTTTATCAGTATTGATGTTATGAATGGATGTGAGGTTATCTTTCCTACTTTTGACGAAGCCCTAGTCCTGTAAGGGATTTTGCGGTTGTCACATCTAGGAAATCAGAAGTATACTATGTCAGATTTTTATTTATGCTAATTAAAGATCAATTTCTAACCTTTTCTTTGAGAATAACATAGCAATACAGAGTTATAAACAAACAAAGAAACTGTTCATAGAGAAAATGAAGAAATCTTATATAGCAGAACCTTTTGTACTTCCATCACACATGGAATAGGTAATCTCTACACACCCTTCTCCTTCTCAACATCCTATTTCTTCTATTTCTACTACTATTGTGACAGCCCCAAAAATCCCTTACCGGACTCCGGGCGCTGTTAAAAATTGACAAAAGAACATATAAACATCCAAGCATACATATCATTAAATAAGAGAAATAAATTGTATTCTCTATTACATTCATCCATAAATAAAAATTCTAACAGCGGAAGTCCATGAGAGCCCACACAAGCCTTACAACCTAAACAAAACGATTATCGTCTCACGCTTCACTCTTCCTCGAAATGCCATCCAATAAAGGGCAGTGAGAAAGCGTTCACTATGCCATCCTTTCTTTGCCTTTAGCAGACGACTCGGCCTTCTCGCCATAACCTGTACAACATTACATAATAACAACATAAGCGATTTACACCCGCAAGTATATAATCAAGTATTGGTGGCTTTGAAAAAAAATAGGAGAATTTTCTTGGCTTAAGTGTTTATGAGGATTGGACGGGAACAATGTCCACACCTCTGAATAACTTTGAAAAAGAATCTATATATAGCTTCTAGGGTCCCCGAATGACAACGAGAGATTTGACCCTTTACTTGAAAGAAATCTTGAATCGTTCATCTGCCTTCTCTTCATCAAATAGTGCATCACCTAACCGACTTGACCACTATCTGACTTCATCTCTTCATCAAACGACATATCAGCCGACCAGCCTGATCGTTTGACTTCATCATAATGACATACATAGTCGAAGCAGAAACTTTAGTCTGCGAGGGTTCGGTTACCGATGCCTCAGTTTTCGTTCCCTATTATCCTTAGACCTAGGGAGCCAGGCAGTCGCAACCCATTAGCCTTTAGTTACCCACAGAGATATACTTTACAAGTATGAGGTAAGAAGGAATTTAGTTATGTTATATCCGTATAGGATTTACCTTGGCGCGTTAGCGGATTTGAATAGCTAACATTCGCCAAAAAAAAAAGACTTGGTTCTAGTACAACATTTTCACGTACATCGGATCAAAAGATCGTACGTTACTTAATTTTGAAGAGATTTAATCATGAGTTGACATAAAATATCTTGGATACATTATGCATATTGAAAGAATGATCATGCGCATTTGTTGAAAGAAAGTAGAGTGAGTATATACTTGCCTTGGTCCTCAGCTAAAAATATCAAACTCAAATCACTTGTGAGTGGAACACTCTGTAAAACATACATATAACATGAGAAATCTATATTTTTGATAAAAATATGATAAAAGATGCACATGTGATGTCCGTGAACTTTTAAACGTCTAAGTTAACCTTCTGAACCTTTAAGGTTTAATAAATAATTAACAAAATCAGAAAATAATTTTAGAAACTAATATTTTATACTTTCAAGGCAAACTGCGCATCAGTTGATAAACATTGGAGTGGGAAAAGTGATCATTAGGAGTTTCAGTCTTATCCATAAGGGGATGACTGCTCGATAGGGGACACTCTTTAGCTGTCAAGGGATGATCCTCGACTATTGCTAAACTCGACAAGTCAGCGCCAAACTCTGTTGGCTAACGCCAAACTCTTCGGAAAACATTTACTCATCGGAGACTAAGAAATATTCTCATCAGGGACTAAGCTTAGCCTGTTGGAGACTAAGACTAACATCATCAAAGACTAACATATCTCATTAGAGACTAATGTTATCTCGTCAGAGACTAACGTATCTCATCAGAGACTAACATTAACTCATCAGAGACTAACATCTACATTGTTGGAGACTAACTTGGAATCTCCCAGGGACTATTTTATAGGGTCATAGACTAACTCCAACCTGTCGGAGACTAAGTTTAGAACTTGTCTCAGGTACAGTGGTGTCTTCCTCACTCCTCCATGAGTGGTGTTCCCACCAGGTGACCAAGACCATGACTAGGGCAACTCTCAACATCTCATTTGCAGTAAGTGACATTCTTATCGTCTACCACAGCTCATAGATGCTACTAAACCTTAAGGACTCAGGTTAAAGAAAACTCAAGCATGGTGTTTTCATTACTGATAAAAAGAAAATGTTTGGTAGTTAAAAGTTGTTTACTAGGTGGTCGTCAACAAATCTTACTCTCCTTATGGATACAATAGCAATAGATACATTACTAAAATTGTCCACATTTAATGAAACCACAGCCCATAGGAGCCCAATTAGGTCAATTTTGAGTGAGGAGAGAAAATATATAGTGAAGAGAGGCAAGGTCAACCCATTGAGAGGACCTTGGCAAAAGGAGAGAAAGAGAGTACTGCCTTAGAGGGAAATGAAAAAGGAGAGCAAAAGAGTGATGCCTTAGAAGGCACAGAAAAAAGGAGAGTCTAAGAGAGATAAGGATGAGATCCTCGTAAATAAAGAACACAGAGAAAATTTACACACTGTACATATTCCAACCTCTTCAAGTAGTGATAAAGAAGATACTCCTATGGATGATTTTGCACCACTCATGGGAGTTGATTTATACTATCAGAATAACCATATGTCAAATACAATAAAATTGCTAAAGCAGGAGCTCTCGCGTGCCACAGACCCCTGTCCTTATCAAAATCCTCAAGTCTCAAATTATGATAGGACAGCCTATGGACGTTGAATCTCATAAATTATATACTTTAGTTAAAGAAAAGATACAGAATGTATAGTGTTGTCGATTCTCTTGCCACAACCCACTCGTTGCTCAAGTTTAAAAAGCTCACAGACGATGTTGACCAACCACTTGCTACCTTCAACTCCAGATTTATAAACATGGAAGCTCTACAACAATATGTGGTTGTGGTGGGTGTCAAACCAACAAATAATAAAAGAACCTACTCCTAACAGATTTAGTTGTATAGCAGTGAGTAGGGTCGTCTCCTCAGGGAACAAGGAAGTGAATTTATATCTAATTAAAAGTCAAGTAACCAATCCAGAGATTTGTTGAGTTTACTAATTATTGCAAATTAATTAAGCAAAAGACAATTTAATGAAAGAAAATAAAATTGTGAAAAAGAAGAAAATTCAATAGAGAGAAAGCTTCTAGTCAAAGGAATTATTTCCACCTTGATTCAATCAATTGATCATTGATGCAAAGATAACTCATGCAATTCACAAATAATTGGTTATAGTTGTTGGGACGGCCTAACAACCAATTCCTCCTTACTGAATGAGTAACTAAGAAAAGCTCGTTAATTACTACCTAATAAGAAGACAATCTCTAGAGAATCTCGTAGGATTGTAATATCCCGACAACATTAAAATCTAGAGGAACCCAATTCCAACCAACAAATTCACAAGCAGATTTATTTAAATTGGATTATTTAATTTCACAACATACATTAGCTGCTTACTGAGGCAGTCTAAGAAGTTGATTGTCACTTATTAAAACTAAACAAACAATTTCGAATTTGCCGTTTTAAATAGCCATAGACCAATATATAATAATCAAACACGGGCTTTTGTTCAATTAAACCAAATCAACCATCAACAATAAGAACAAAAATTAAATAAATACTTAAGAAAACATGAGAATACGAACCAATTTGATCTCACAATTGTATGGAATTAAGGTTTCAGTAACCCTTCAACTAGAAAAGAGACTTAGCCGCACATAATAGATGAAAAATACATACCAGAAAGAATAAAGTTGCTGGAAAATTCAATGCCCAGTCCTCTCCCTTATGGCTGTAAAATTATCTCCTTAAATAAGGAAGAAGTTGATCTCATATAGGAGTCCTTCCTTACTTGGAGAATAAATCTAAAACTCTTTTCCTATTACAAATCTGATAAAATAAGGTTTTATCCCTCTAAAAACGTGGCTAAGAGTTTACAACTTAAAAGATTACAATAGATATTAAATTTCCTAGTTTGACTCAAAATCCCGTACAAAAGCCTTCAGGGGACAGCTTATGACTTCCTGCAGAGTGTGCCCACGCCTTATGTCATATTCAACACTGATTTCTGCTCTTTAATATTGTTTTTGCTCCTTGCTCCATTTTGTATTCCTAAAGATAAATAACACTAAAAACACACAAAATAAGCATAGATAATATTTAAGAACATGAAAATGAAAATAAAAGACGTGATCAAATTATGACTTATCAAGTTGACACTCTTAAAGAACACTTCCCAATCACATCCCAACTTTCAACTTCCACTGATGATGTTGTAAAAAAGGGGGGGGGGGGGGGAATCTTCAAAACCATCGTCAGGGGTTGTAGAGAAACCATCAAGCGAACCATCAAGGAATGTGACTGTTCCTAAAGCCAAGGACAAGGGCAAGGGTATCCTAATTAAAGAACCTAAAAAGAAAACTCTTGCTGAATCAGGACTAAAGCTACTTGGAGATACCATGAAGACCACTCACTTCCCAACACCCATTGAAGCAGTAATTGATGGGAAAGTGGAGCTTGTCTTTCCTCAGGACAAGAAACTAGTGGAAGCTAATGCACTCTATGCACAGCAACTGCAAAAGGAAGAAGAAATGGCTATGGCAAAGGAAAAGGAAGAATAAGAAAATGAGTGTCAAACCAAAAACCTCCAAGAAAACTCAGCCCAAGCAGTCTCAACCACCAAAAGGTGCATCGGGGATCAAAGTAAAGAAGATCAAACATCTTCTGATGCTACCAATCCCAAGTCATCTAAACCAAAAGCTCAAGCACTTACTCCTGCAACATATGGACCACCCACATTGGCAGAATTTCTAAGGGCTGACAGACAAAAGTGCCTGACATTTTTGCACTCCATAAAAAGCATAAATGTCAGGGAAAAAAACAACAAAGAAGAATTCACTGTCATCCAAATGAAGAATGGGTCGGAGTTCATAGTCACTCTAGATTCGTTCAGGAGGATGGATGCTGAGCAACTGGCACTTATCAAGAAAATAGTGCCAGACATTATAGTGTTGAACAGAGACTTGAAGGGGGTGATTGAGAAGCTAAGGCAAGCCATCAATGACAACAGGGACTTGCCCACAGCTATGGAAAAGCCACTGAAGCTATTCTACAAAATAGTTGATGGGCAAGAAAAGCAAATCAGAATGAATGAAATTGATGAGCTTCACTTGGAGGAGGCGATGCATGTTTTAAGCCAGATTTCTTGTCACAGAAATGAACATGTCATCAAGTTTAGAGCCATGATTATGAAGAAAGTTTTGAAAGAGATTGAAGAAACTGAAGCTAATGATGGGAACTCAGCAGTTGTAAGGGATATTTCCTCAGTAAAAGGATTTAAAGAGTATCCAAATATAATCACAAACCTCATGGGCGTCGAATTCAAAAATGCAAAAGGGGAGATTGTCACCTTTTACTAGTCACAACTTGTTGCAACCAACTTGCAAGAGATTGGGTCGGTTCTTTGGAATCTAGCAAGAATGCAACATTGTCAATTTTTGAAAGACTTCTTCAAAAAGAATTGGAGCAATTGAAGGCTGAAGGTGAAGACAAAAGACTCAGGATTCCAGAATCAAGATCCATATCAGAAAAGATAAGGCCTTGGAAGTGACACACAACCTATTGAATCAAGTCATCCATTGCCCTTCATCTCGGCTCGACAAAAGATGAATCCTAAGGTCTAAATTGTAAATACTGTAATTTGTAAACACTTATATATAGTTATTCTTTGTACATATTCAAATACATTTATTCCCTTTATTGTCAATAGATTTGGGTTTTAACATCATCATCAGTACATTAGTTAGATTTATGGTTATCAAACTAATAAACATAAATAAGGGGAGATTATTAGATATAAATGTTGATGATGATAATTCAGTTATAAAGGTATTCTATAAAACTTAGTATATTTTTGCACAAGTTTTGCATCCACTGATGGACATCTCAATCATCAGGGGATGGGCTTAACTGCACTAGGCAAGTTGTCAGTGGGTACTTAAAAAGGACTTGATAGTATCAGGGGATGTCTGTTGTTACTTAAACATTCAAGTATTTCGCACAATAGGCATTCCAGTCAAAGCCAACAAAACATCAATGGTCAAACGAGTTAGTATTTGAAAAAGGTATAAGTGGAAAAACCCATCAGGGGAATCCGTGAAGGGAAACCTAAAATACTGCGTCAAGGGATGACACCATCAGGGAACCCGTGAGGCGATGACATCGAACTGACCAACTCATCAGGGGAACAACCCGTTAGAGGAACCCATCAGGGGAAGTTCAAACACTACATCAGGGAACAATATAGATGGAAAAACCTATTAGGGGAACCATCAAGGGGAATGCTAAACACTACATCAGTGAATATCATTAGTGGATATAAGTAGGTCTTAACATCAGAGGATCAAGTAGCACTTATATAATTCTACATCAAGGATTAGCATCAGTGGATAGTGAAACACTGATCAAGTCTCCATCAGGGCTTGTCATCAAGAGATCCAGAAGCACTAATCAAGTCAACATCAGGGCTTCTCATCAGGGGAGAGTTATGACCTAGTCCACTTATCATCAGGACTTACATGCATATAACTAATACTTGGCTAAGAAGCAAGGGGTATAACTGGGAATATATTCTTTAAAGTATGGTGGTCCAATAACAACTCTCAAGCAATAAATGCATGAATATCAAGGGATGAAAAAGTAGCAACACTAGCTAAGAGCAGTGTGATACGTGTATCTCCGGAAGGACAATGCGGGACATACTGCAGCTATGTTGAAAAAGCAGCATGTCTAGCACGTGGATTCTACAACTGTTCTCCTATATATATGGAAAGAGTTGTTATATGAAACCATCAAGGAAGTGGAAACAGATACATACCATAATAAAAAAAAACTAAGATATCCCTTCTAAACATTCACACACCAAAGAGAAGCTTTGTAATAGTTCTTGAGAGAAATATTCAAAGAGAAATGCATAGATAGTGTGTGAGAAAAGAAGTTATAAATCTTTATAGAATTATAGTTGTTTAATCACTTTGTGATTATAACAGATTCCCAAAAAAAACCCAAGTTATAATACAACTATTTTAACTTGAATCTGTGTGTTTTCATATCAAATATCCTTTCTGTTTTTCTGGTAATTATAGCTATTCCAGCGTGTGCGTTTCAAGCTTTATCAGTTTGGAAAAGTTGTGATGTTTGTATTCAACCCCTCTTCTACAAACATTTTAGCTTATTTTGTTCTAACAGAATGTCTCAGTTGAAAATGTAGCACTAGTTGATGGGCTAAAACACAACTTATTAAGCATAAGTCAACTATGTGACAAAGGGTTCGACATTTCCTTCAAAGTTGATAGGTGCTTAATCTCCAATTAAGGTGATGGGAACCTAGTCTTATCATGGGTTAGAAATGGAGATATTTAAGTTGCTGACTTTGGCTTAACAAACCAAGCCTCATGCTTTTACAACAAGGCATCTCCTAATGAGAGTTGGATGTGGCACAAGAAGCTCTCTCATTTGAACTTAAAAACTATCAATGATTTGGTGAAGAGAGAATTGATGATTGGTTTACCTCAAATGAAGTTTACTCAAGAGTGCTTATGCTCAGCCTACCAACAAGGGAAGCAAAGGAGAACATCTTTTCTTAGCAAAGAAGCCACAATGATCAAAGATCCAAATCAAATGCTACATATGGATTTATTTGGTCCTGCTAATATCAAAAAAAAGATTTGCATTGGTTATTATGGATGATTACACCAAATACACTTTGGTCAAGTTCCAACATGCTAAATCAGATATGCCTCAACAAGTCATTGACCATGTAAGGAAAGTTTAAATTGAATCTGGGTCAGTGGTAGGATTTTGCGGACTGAAAATGGAACTGAATTAAAAAAATAAAATTGTTGATGAGTTTTGTGTGGAGAAATGTATCAGTTATCCATTCTCAGCTCCAAGGATTCCTCAACAGAATGGTGTAGTGGAAATGAAAAATAGGACCTTGATAAAAGTTGCTAGAACAATGTTAGTAGAAGCCAAATTGCCTACCTATTTTTGGGCTGAAACAATATCCACTGCTTGCTTCACTTAAAATAGGTCCTTGATCAATAAGGCTCACAACAAGATACCATGTGAGTTGATGACAGGGAGGAAGCCAAATATCAAGTTCCTACATGTTTTTGGTTACAAATGCTTTGTATTGAGGAACTGTGGTGAAAACGTAGGAAAATTTGATTCAAAGGTCGATGAAGCTGTTTTCTTAGGTTATTCCCTGACATCTAAGGCCTACAGGGTTTACAACAAAAGGCTCCATGTTGTGATGGAGTCAATAAATGTAGCTTTTGTTGAACAAGAAATTTCTGGCCTTGAAGACCTTGGTTTTCATGAGGAGCTTAGATTTGAAAATGAAGATGAAATTGATGATCAAGATAATGAAGTTGATGTGTGCAAACCAATGGAGAATCTAGAAACCTCTGATGTCAATCCAAGTAATGAAGAAGCCCCTTCAAGGATATAGTAAACTTCCTTGATTTGAGCACAAATTCAAGGGGAGTTTTCTCAGAAGCTAGTAGCACATACTTAGGGGGAGGAAATGAAGATCATGCAAGCTCATCTAAACCTCCTCCTTATATCAAATGGTCAAGGAATCATCCAATTGACTTGATTATTGGTGATCCAAATCAAAGAGTGCAAACTAGAAGAGCTACATCTAATGAATGCCTATATGTTTGTTTTCTCTCTCAAATTGAACCAAAGAAAATTGAAGAAGCCTTGCAAGATATTGATTGGATTATGGAAATGCAAGAGAAATTAAACCAATATGTGAGAAATCAAGTATGGAAGTTGGTGTCTAGGCTAAAAGACAAAATAATTATTAGCACCAAGTGGATATTTAGGAACAAAATGGATGAATTTGACATTGTCACAAGAAATAAATCAAGGCTAGTGGCAAAGGGTTATCCACGAGAGGAAGGCATTAACTTCGATGAAACCTTTGCACCAGTGGTTAGGCTTGAGACTATTAGAATCTTTTTAGCATATGCAGCACATTCAAACTTCAATGTTTATCAAATGGATATGAAAAGTTTTTTTCTCAATAGGAAATTAGAACAGGAGGTGTATATCCAACAACCTCCAGGATTTGAAAATTCTAAATTCCCAAATCATGTTTTCAACCTAGAGAAAACACTTTATGGACTAGAACAGGCTCTGAGGGCTTGGTATGACATATTAACTAAGTTTTTAGTGGAGAATAAATTCACAAGATGTATCATTGACAAAACCTTGTTCTTTAGACAACACCAAGGGCATCTTATTTTGATGCAAATCTATGTTAAGGATATCATTTTTGGATCCACTGATACCAAGTTGTGTGAGAAGTTCTCCAAGCTCATACAGAGTAAATATGAGAAAAACATGATGGGGGAGTTATCTTATTTTTTAGGGCTACAAGTTAAACAAGTCACTGATGGGATATTTATTCATCAGTTAAAATATACAAAAGAAATTCTTAAGAAATTTAACATGAAGGACTCCAAAGTAGCAAAGACACCAATGGCCATAACAACCAAGATTAACCATGATAAGAATGGAAATAAAGTTGATTTGAAGACTTATAGGGGAATGATTAGTTCAATGTTGTACTTGACCGCTAGTAGGCCTGACATAATGTTTGCAACATGTCTTTGTGCAAGATATCAAGCTGATCCAAGGGAGTCCCATCTCATTATTGTGAAGAAAATCTCGAGGTACATCAAGGGCACTACTGAGTTAGGGCTTTGGTATCCAAAGGATTTAGGCTTTGAATTAATTGGTTATTCTGATGCTGACTTTGGAGGATGCAAAATTGACAAAAAAAAAGTAGCACACGGAGTTGTCAATTTCTGGGTGGAAGGCTTGTGTCTTGGTTTAGCAAAAAGTAACATTCCATTTCCACATCTACTGTCGAGGCTGAATATATTGCAGCTGGAAGTTGTTGTACACAAATCTTGTGGATGAAAATTTAGTTAATGGATTACGGCCTGACATACAACAAAACTTCAATCCTTTGTAACAACACAAGTGTCATAGCCATTGCTGAGAATCCTGTGCAACACTCTAGAACTAAGCATATAGAAATCAAATATCTTTTAATTAGGGAACATGTCATTAATGGGACAATTGAACTACACTTTGTGACAACACATATGTAGCTGGTAGACATCTTCACCAATGCTCTAAAAGAAGCTACCTTCAACAATTTGGTAGGAGAGTTGGGTATGGTGAATTATGCGAAATGAATTGATCAACTTGATATGATTGTGTCAGATAAGTTATTGGAGTGTTTTATTAAATCAAATATTTATGTACTGTAATCATTAGTTACTTAGATTATTCCCTGATAATTGAATCTTTGAATGTTCTTATGTTTTTCTTTTAAAAAGGGGGGGGGGGGGGGGGGGGGGGGGGTGCGTCAGGGGATAGTCATTAATCCCTGATGACACAGCATCAAAGGATAGTTATTAATTCCTAATGATGTGGCAT
Source organism: Centella asiatica (assembly GCA_014636745.2). Lineage (NCBI taxonomy): Eukaryota > Viridiplantae > Streptophyta > Magnoliopsida > Apiales > Apiaceae > Centella > Centella asiatica. Next base: position 22,477,102 of record CM025788.1, read on the forward strand.
CAGGGCTTATGAAAATGCTATTTATATGCGATTTCTTATTCCTTGACGACATATCAAAAGTTTATTTGCTTATTCTAACAACTGCTTAAGTTTTCTTCTTTCTTATTCATAGAAACCCTAACTTTTACTTATAAATCTCCTAACAACATCAATGATGCCCAACATTATTCAAAGGATTTCTAGGGATCTCATGATTCAATAAACCAACTTCATTAGGTTTTCTGATATCAATGAGGTGGATGGATACTTCAAGCCAATGATGTGCTACTTACTCAACTCTGAGTATTGCAAGGCAATATTCATGGATGAAATTGCTTATGCTATGCTTAGAAATGTCAGAATAGATATAGGAAAATTATTTTTGATTACTTGGTTAGTAAGATGGGTAATCATACTTCTAGGAACTCAGAAGTATATTATGTTAGATTTTTATCCATGATTATTAAAGATAAACTACCTAATCTTTCTATTGAGGACAATATTATAGCAATATAGAGTTTTAAACAAATGAAGAGGCTAATCATTGAGATAAGCAAGAAGGCCTACACAAACGAGCCATTTGTGCTTCCACAACACATGGCATAGGAAATCTCTAAACCACAATCCTCTTCTCAACCTCATATTTCTTCAACTTCTACTACAATGGCTGAGACAACTACCACTTCTCAACCTACCCAAGTAGTACAACCTTCTATGCATCAAATCTCTATATCCCAGCCCTTAGTCTCTCAAAAGACTAAGGGTACTAAAAACAAAATCCACATAAGAAACCATAACTATTAAGGGGGAGATAGGAGAGAGAGTGGTTGGCCTTAAGGAGAATAAGAAGAAGAAGAAGAAAGCCAAGAGAGATGACCCCAAGCCAAGCTAAACAGTATCCTCCCAAAAGGATGTTGACCTTGATATGGAACTTCACACATCTCTAGTTGTTTCCTCCAAAAGGATTTAGTTGAACATAGTCCTCAACCAGGGACAGAAGTGAGTGAGGCACACACAGTGACCTTAGGCCCTGATGAAACTCTTATCAGGGTCTCTGAGAGCCACTTGCACATAATTGACATAGTAAGTGCACACACTAGTTTTATAACTCAATTCTTTGAAGGATCACCTCCACATTCTATGATCCAGCCAACACTCTCATTTACACCTCTTCCTTCTTTCTCTCTCCTTTAAATTTCTTCAAATGTCATGACAAACTCTAAATGTCATGACATAAAATCTAAATGTCATGACATCAGATCCTCCATTTTCTCAAATCATGGAGAAGCCGATTCGAAATAATTCAGTGATTGAGGCTCATGATTTATTAATGTGTGATTCTTTTCTTAATGATCCAATCATTGATGATAAAAATAAGGGATATGAGTAACACTATAAATATTTCTTCTCAAAGTACCTATACTCTTCCAATTGTACATACTACTCAATCTTTTTCCTATACTCAACTCTCATCTGTGGACAATTATTTTCCCAGTGAGATGCCGAGAACTTTCTTGTTCTTTAAGAAATTAAACTTTCCTGCGGAATATAAAGAACAAAAACTCAAATCAATTTATAAACAATTGCTATATTGATTTCGCAACTGATTACAAATTCTAACAACCATAATAAATATGATCATCAGCTTCTTTTCTATTCTGTATAGGAAAAGATACAAACTATGAAAGACCTATACAGCTTCAAATTTCAATTCTCTGTAAACCTTATTACAGCTTCTCTTACAACTGAATTACTATTGACTCAGTTTCTATTCTGAATAAAATTCAGCTTCCTTATTCGAATCAAATACAATCTTTCCTTTTTGATAGGAACAGATTTCTGGTTAGTTTCCTTACCAGCTACGTCTTCAATAATATCTTACTTTACGTGGAAGACAATCCTTATTCAATTCGAACTATGTATCTCTCAGGAAATAAATCACAATTAGTCCCTGATGCTTCATCTTTAGTCTTTGGTGACATCATTACTAGTCTCTGGTGCTTTTAGTCCCTGATGACGTCAGATTGTGTAGTCTCCGATAGAGTTATTTAGTCTCAGATGCTTTAAGGCTTAGTCTTCGATGACGTCAGCTTAGTCTCTGATGCTTTTAACTTTTAGTCTCCGATGACGTAAGCTTTAGTCTCCGACTCCTTTAGATTTAGTCTCTGATGACGTAAGCCTTAGTCTCCGATAGGCAAAACTAGTCTCCGATAGATAAAAAAATCTTTAGTCTCTGACCAGTTTTCCTAGTCTCCGACAAGCCTTTTTGTGAACTCCAACGAATTAAATACACACTTCGACTTTCTGAAGCTTCGATATACCATTCCAGCAGTTACTTAGAAATAAGAAATATTTATATCTCTTCACAAAGAATGAATGAATTACAAACAAAGAGATAACTGCTAGCTACAAAACTTCAGTGTTACTAATTAACACTTTCTATACATTTGTACTCTAAGTAATCTAAAGACAATCATCATCAAATGTTCTAAAACCTAACAATCTCCCCCTAATTATGAATATCAGAATGATAAGCATAATTTCAAGGTTGATGATGATGTCAAAACTCAACATTACAATTACTTAGAAAAAGAATAAAGAATTGCTAACTACAAATGTATTCTGAACTAAGATCTTTGATCTGTTATTCAGCTTCCACCAAGACTCAAGTTTAAATCCTATAAGTCTGGCTTCAAAAAAAAATTTTACAACTTATTTAACAATCAACATACCTCCAACTTCATCTTTTACTTTTCTTCAATACATCCAGCCTTTCTATCAACAGTTTTCTCAGAGTATTCTCCATCTCATCTTCAGCATCTTTGAGTAGACTAATAAATCCTTCAATATGTCTCTCATTGACACTGTTGATATCTCTGTTGTAATTAAAGAAGACTTTCTCTCCATGAAAAGTCTCATACCAAAATCCTAGAGGTTTAGGATTAGCTTCCGGCACTGTATCCACCTTATGCTTCACCTTCATTACCTTTTGAAACTGGCTTCGAAGATCCATGTTGAGATCAGAAGTTTCAAATACTACAGTCAGCAACCATTCCAGATTTTCTTTAGACTGTCCCTCCAAGGCTAGCTTCTCGAATTTCAAAGACTCTCCATCCTTCAAAAAGACATGAAGAAGTTCTTTGTTGTTCTTACCCTTGATTAGATCTATCTTTTTAGTACTTTTCTTCAGGGCTTTTATTATTTCATCAGCACTTGCCATTTCAACTTTGTAAGACTTTTTTGATGAAACTGTTTATGGCTTTGTTGGTCCACGCACAGCCACCAAAGCAGTCTCAGTTGACCTTGGAGGATTTTGAGTAATAGGCTTCTTGATAGTTGCCCTGGTTACAGGTTTCTTTGCAGATTCCTAAACCAAGGGTTTCCTCCTTGATTTCTTTTCGGCCTATTCCATCTCTTTATTCTTCTTTTTGGTTATGGCTGCTTTCTGTGCACTTGACCTTCTTGATAAAAGTCTCTTCTTCTTTGCCTCTTCCTCCTCCCTTGCTGCTGCCATATCCTCCTCCTCTTGAAGTTTCTGAGCTAATAGTGCATCAGATTCTATCAGCTTTTGTTCTTGAGGATAAACTAACTCCACTTTCCCATCCACTATCAGTTCAACTAGAGTGGGAAAGTGAGTAGTCTTCATAGCATCCCCCATCAGCTTAGGCTGTCCTGGTTGAGTGATGGTTTGCTTCTTTGGATCTTCAACCATGACACCTTTGCCTTTGACTTTTTGTTTTGGGGCTTGTACAGTGGAAGGAGGAGATGCTGCTGTTGTTGTTGTTGGAAGTTGTGTTGTTGTTGTTGTTGGAAATTGTGTTGTTGTTGCTGCTTGAAGATCAGAATATTTCTTTAAGATCCTGTCCATCATTGCTTGCAATTCTGCATCAAGGACAGGACCAGATTTTGGTTTTTGTACAGGAACATGTTGTTTGAATTGACCACTCTCCCCCTTTTTGACATCAGCATCTTTAGGGTGAGAGGAGGTGGCCAAATCTGTAATTGTCTACATCAGAAGTTGCTTCATTCTGTCTTGTTTTTGGATCAGGAGTTGAATATTGGCTTCTAGGGCTTGAAGTCGACTGTCAGTCTTGGACTTGTCTTTGATAAGTGTATCAATGCCAGTAATAGTCCTCCTTGGCAAGTGTCCTTCATAGCACCTTCTGATTTTGTCTGTCTCCAACTCCATCCTTTCCTTTATTTGCTGTACTGCACCATTTATGCCAGTAACCAAGAAGTGGTGAAACTTTGTATGTTTCTTGTCCACCTTGGTTACTTCTTCAAGTAAATCTTTAATGGATGGTGCAGCTGCAGTGGACCCAATGTTGGTCACATAATCCTGCCTCAAGTGGGCGGCTGCTTCCTCCAGAGTGTTGGCATAAGAAGCATTAAGCCATTCATCAACATTTTGCTCTAGAGCTTCTTCAGGCACAGGGTCATTCGCAAGCTGTGTCTTCAAGGCAGAGATATGATATTGTCTTTGTTGTAGAACATATAATTGTTCAAAATCTACATTGGACATTTCTGAAAGTACTTGTAAAGCTGCATCCCCTGTGCTTGATCTAATCTCTGGTTCTTCTGTTTGGATATTGATGGAGGGAACAGAAGAAACCTGAGCGTCTTGTGAGCTTGTTTCAACAGGTTGTAAAAATATACCTGCTGAAAATTTCTCTCTGTTCTTTTGTTCAAGGATTTCATCCTTGCTTACACCCTCTCCTTTTGTCTGGGGTTGGGCACCCAGCTTCTCTATCTCTCCTTTTTCCAAGCTATCTAAAGCTTGACTCTCTTGTATGTGTATATTCTCTCCTTTTTCCAGGTCAGGAGCCTGACTCTCACTATTTATTCTCACATCCTCACTCATTTGGATGGTGTCACTCTGTCCTACAGAAGTGGGGGTTTGAGAAGTGCTTGTGACAACATGGATCGGGGGTTCCCTTTGTTTATCTTGGGCTAGGGATCTATCCATGGAATCTGTTTGAGAGCTTATCTTGATTATTGGCTCCTCTTGGGAAAAATCAAGATAATCAATCATATGTATATCAAAAGAGTCAAGAGTGGGAGAAAAAGGAGAAGAATGTACAGTTTGGAGTGTTGGCTGTTCCTCAGACATTGAAAATTGAGGAACATCAAAAGATGACCCTGTATGTGCACTCCTTGTGTCACTCTTTTCTTTTATTTTTTCTCTTTGGGTTTCCTCTTGTTGGTGAACAAGAGGTTGTGCAGACTCTGTACAATGTGTTCCTGGTTGGGAACTTTCTTCAATGTCAACATCCTTTTGGGAGGATGGTGACAGTTCACTGTTTTTCCTTATAACCTCCACTGCCTTTTGGGAAGCTATGGATTGCTTTTGGCTAAAGGTTATTAATCTCTTCTTTCTCTGAAGTGGTACTTCAGCTTCCTGCTCTCCCTCATCCTCACTTACTCCCTCTATTATTTTTCTTTTTATTGGGAGCTTCTTGGCTGTCTTTGGTTTTACAACCACAGTTTTTTGGGAAACTGTGGTGAGGGCTAGGAATTGTTGTTGTGAAGTGGTTGGAGGATTAATAGGGTTTCGGCTTTCAATATCCTCAAAGAATTGCAAAGAATAAAGGTTTGGAAGACTGTCAATGAGAATAGCTCTCATGACAGGAGGAAAAAATAAGGGAACCTTTACCTTGGCAAATTTATGCTTCACATCAGTAAAAATTCTTTTACTCTGCAAAACAGTTGGTACAACTTGCAATCTAGTAATATTAAGGTTAGGGATTAGATAATAAGCAATCATCATCAAAAACCTAGCATAATAAATTTTATTTTTATTACCAGATTTCAGTTTTACCAAAAGATTTTGCAGAATTAAAAGCCTAATGTTTAGATGTCTATCATACAACACACTAAAAGCAATTTGTTGTGTGAGTGTAGTGATAGCATCATAGCCACTGCATTTTGAAGTAAATGCTTTTGTTATTATGTCAAAAAATAGTGACCACTCTTGCCTAAGATGGGGTCGTGTTATAGACCCAACAGAACTAATTTCAGCAGAATAATGTAAACTTTTAAACATAGAAACAATTTCTTCATCAGAAGCAAGAGAGTCATAGTTTTCATGAACAGGTAAATGTAAAGCATTATTTACAACAGTATGATCTATAGTGTAAAAAGTGTTAGCATACCTGAAACTTACCACAGGAGAGGAAGTTTTCTCATCTTGGATGGTAGCAATGGACAAGACAGTCGTAATAACCTCAGCGGCTTGGATGGGGGCTTCGTAAATGGCATATGAAAGATTGGAGTGTTGAAGAAAATCCACAAAGGGGTGGTACTGGGCTTCAAAGACATGCTTATCAGCCACCCCTGCATGGTTTGTATTGATTATATCAAAATCTCCAAACTTGAACATTACAGTTTTAGTGGCCATTTTCAGAGATCTGTGAACTTTTGAAAAAAACTTGAAAAAGGGTTAAATTGCAGAGTATTTGCAGAGAGAAAATAATTTTAGAGCTTTGAAAGATTGTGATTGCAACAATGTCTGATTTTACTTTTAGTAAAGTGTGACGACCCCATAACAGTTGTATCCCATAATGCCAACTGTGATGACCCCATAATCCCTCGTTGGATCAGGGCTTCGTCAAAAGAAGGAAAAGATAACCACACATCCATTCATAAAATAATTACCGAAAGAAACGATAATGAAGAGTTATTACAACCCAAAATGTTACATTTACAGCGGAAGCTATTCCGTTTCTATGTTGCAATACAGAACATCATTTCCCAGATCATCTTCCTCTCTTCCCTCCTTATTGGCATTATAAGACTAGCCACCCTTAGTAATCGATCATTCTTGCCTTTCCCTTGTCTGAGGGCTCAACCTTTATATCTTGTCCTGCAAAACATTAAAATTCTACAAGAATGAACGGTTTACGCCCAACAAGTATATAAACAATTTGGGAAAGCAAATCTGGAATGTTTCAAAGAATTCAGTTCTGCTAAGAGGCTTAGTGAATCAATACCAATGCTTCAGAAATCTTTAGGGAATCTTTAGGATTACTGATGATAAACAATTGTGTAATCCTTCTTAAAACAAAGCATATCTTCCTTGAAGTAAAGATATCCATCGGGGGCTAAAACCGCTGGATCTGCTAACCATACGATATACAGCTGGCCTAACTGTGCCCGTATGATCCCTCCTTGTGTGAACGTACGTAGTCACTTAAAATTCCTCTAGGTCAGGTGAAGAACAAATCAGCACCTTTCCTTTCCTCTAGCCATCCATGTGGCATAATCATTCAAGGAATATAGCATTCTCATCTGTTGCACAGATATAACATTGAAAAAGATAGCTGAAAGAGCAAAGCTTCTTTATATCCATGCACTTTTATTTATATCATGCTAGCAGAAATTAAAGCATAGCATTATGATTCACAAGGAAATTAAATATCGTAACTTTGTGTGCATGTCGAATCAATTGATCATGCGCTTAACTGAAATAAGCATAGGAGTGATAATATACTTGCATCAACTTGTAATAAACGTAAGGTTGTGAATATACTTGCCTCGGTCCTTTGCAACAAAGTTTCAAATCAATTTACTTGTGAGAGAGAGATTCTGTAAATCATGCAAGTAATTTTTAATACTTCAATAAGAATTTATGAAAGAAAACATGTATGTGATGCCCTTAGACTTTATTGTTTCAAAGAATAACATCATAAAATAGTTTTAAGAAAATAATATTTTATAGTCTTGATAGCAGACTAGGCGTTGGAGGTAAATTTTCTCATTAACAAACTCGTCAGGGACTAAAAACTCATCAGGGACTAAAAACTCATCAGGGACTAATGACGTCATCTTAATTCTATCGGGGACTAATGGTGACGTCATCGGAGACTAACTTCTCATCAGAGACTGATGACGTCATCAGGGACTAAACTTTTGCCTGTCGGAGACTAAAGCTGACGTCATCCGAGAGTAAATAACCCGTCGGGGACTAATGACGTCATCAGAGACTAAATAATTCATCAGAGACAAAGAATTATCTCGTCAGAGACTAAAATTATCTCATCAGAAACTAAAAATATCCCATCAGAGATTAACAACATCTCATTAGAGATTAACAAATCTCCTTAGAGATTGACATTGGAGCTTGTTTCTGCTACGATGGAAGACCTATCATGCTCAAACTTAACTTATGATGTCTTATGAAGATGCAAAAGAATAAGAACTTAGCATAAATCTTTGATGCTATGCACGAAAGAACTGAGTAGTGTTCCAGATTCTTACCTCCTTGTTTTTAAGGGTGAAATCAAAGCTGTTCTGAAAATAATTTCCAAGAGAAAAGCTTGGAAATTTATGGAGATGGTATGTTTAAACGAAACTCTGAAGAGAGAAACTTTGGAAAAGGAATTAAAATTTCATCACGAATGAGATATTTATATAGTTCAAGAGCAGTGAACTAAGGTTACTCATTAAAATAAAACGATTGGTTAATTTGGACGGTAAAACGGCTGTTCATCATGACTTCTTGACAGCATACAGCTGCTGTCCTACATGCATGAAAACTTAGCCACCTAATCAGTTTCTAATCAAACACGTAATCACAAATACTACGCAACCCTCTCCTCTTCCTCCATGAGGTTCAATATAATCTTATATGGGATTTGCTAATCCCCTTTTTGATACCTTTTTAAGGAACTTACCCTCATAATCATGGGTATCACATCATAATAAAAATTTTCATTGTAGATATGAATTTATCCTTCATATATAAAAAAGAAATCTTCCATGCAAAAATATAATAACACAAAATAAAATTATTACTTATCATAAAATACATTTAAAATTTTTGGGTTCTCACATAAAGTATGAGAAACGTATGCAATTCTAAAGGTAGTGAACCATTTTTGATCGTGGGAGGGATAACTACCATATTACCCTCGATCGGAGATTGCCCTAATCTATGGTAAGTTCACTTGTAAGAGACTAGAAGAAGATTAGTCTCGGATAATGTTGACTATCGTGGACTAAGGTAGTCTCTGATAGTATTAACTATCGGGGTCTAAGGTAGTCTCTGATAGTATTAACTATCGGGGACTAGTTAGTCTCGGATAGTATTAACTATCGGGGACTAAGGTAGTCTCTGATAGTATTAACTATCGGGGACTAGTTAGTCTCTGATAGTATTAACTATCGGGGACTAAGGTAGTCTCCGATAGTATTAACTATCGGGGACTAGTTAGTCTCCGATAGTTCCAATTTTTTAATTTTCTCGGGGACTAATTAAAAACAACTATCAGGGACTAAAATAGTCTCTTACTCACTCTAGCTCATATTATTCAATAATCAACCATTTGATTATTCATTTCATCATATTTTTCTAGAATTAAAATTCTAGCTCCTAAAATTATGTTTTAATAAAATAAAATAGCTTCTATCCAGAAAATTAATTCTAGCTTCACAAATTCTATTTAATTAAAAACAGCTGCAATCAAGAAAATTAATTCTAGCTTCTCAAATTCTGTTTAATTAAAAACAGTTGCAATCCAGAAAATTAATTCTTGCTTCTAAAATTCTGTTTAAAAAAAAACAGCTTCAATCCAGAAATTTAATTCTAGCTGCATACAACTAAACAACTTGTTTTCAAAAAATAATCAATTTTTAGAGGCATAATTCAACATTCCTAATTCAGAAACTAATCTAGAAAAGGTAGATTCATCTAAAGGTTTTGTGAATATGTCTGCAAGTTGTTTATCAGTTGTTACCCAGTGTAATTCGATATTACCTTTACTTACATGTTCTCTTATGAAGTGATATCTAATATCTATGTGTTTTGTTCTTGAATGTTGCACTGGATTTTCTGTTATTGCTATAGCACTAGTATTATCACAAAGGATAGGAATTTTGGATAATGACATACCATAGTCTAGGAGTTGATTCTTGATCCATAGAATTTGAGCACAGCAACTCCCAGCTGCGATGTATTCAGCTTCTGCTGTTGAAGTAGAAACTGAATTTTGTTTCTTGCTAAACCAAGAAACAAGTCTTCCTCCAAGAAGTTGGCAGCTTCCACTTGTGCTTTTCCTGTCAAGCTTGCAACCTGCATAGTCAGCATCTGAATAACCGATTAGTTTAAAATCAGATTCTTTGGGATACCATAAACCAAGATTTGGGGTACCCTTTAGATATCTGAGTATTCTTTTTACAGCAATCAAATGTGACTCTTTAAGGTCAGCTTGAAATCTAGCACATAAACATGTAGCAAACATTATATCTGGTCTACTTGCAGCTAGATATAAAACAGAGCTTATCATGCCTCTATAGCTAGTAATATCAATTTTCTTTCTTTTTAAATCTTTATCTAGCTTAGTAGCCGTAGGCATGGGTGTTTTTGCAGATGTACAATCAACCAAATCATATTTTCTCAGTAAGTCTTTGATATACTTGGACTGACTGATAAATATTCCATCAGTTGATTGTTTTATTTGCAAACCTAAGAAAAATGTTAATTCTCCCATCATACTCATTTCATATCTAGACTGCATAAGTTTTGAAAATTTTTCACAAAGTTTTTCATTTGTAGATCCAAATATAATATCATCTACATATATTTGCACCAATGTTATGTCAGAGCCTTGATTTCTATAAAATAAGGTTTTATCTATGATACCTCTAACAAATTTATTTTCAAGCAAAAATTGAGATAGAGTATCATACCAGGCTCTTGGTGCTTGTTTTAAGCCATAAAGTGCTTTGTCTAACCTGTAGACATGATTTGGAAATTTGGAGTCCACAAAACCTGGGGGTTGGCAAACATAGACTTCCTCTTTCAATTTTCCATTCAAGAAAGCACTTTTGACATCCATCTGGTACACCTTGAAGTTCTTGTAGGCTGCAAAAGCCAAGAAGGTTCTAATTGCTTCAAGTCTTGCTACTGGTGCAAAAGTTTCATCATAATCTATTCCTTCTTCTTGAGAATATCCTTTTGCAACCAGTCTTGCTTTATTTCTTGTTATTGTACCAGTTTCATCCAATTTATTTCTGAAGACCCACTTGGCACCAATTATTGATCTATTCCTTGGTTTGGGTACCAGTCTCCAGACTTTGTTTCGAGTGAATTGGTTTAACTCCTCTTGCATGGCAATTATCTAATCTTGAAGTGCTTCCTCAATTTTCTTTGGCTCAATCTTTGAAAGAAAACTAAGATATAAACATTCATTTTGAGTTGCACTTCTAGTCTTGACTCCATCCTCTAAACTTCCAATTATCAAATCTGGCGTGTGGTCTCTCAACCATGGAATTGCACGTGGCAGATTTGATCAAGAAGTTGAGGCTTCATTATCTAGATTGGTGTTATCCATTCTAGCTTCATGATCAGAGACTGCTCCCCCTAAACCATTGACTCCTGCATTATCAGCTCCCCCTAAGCTGTTTATTTCTATTTGCTCTGGTGTCAATATAGTTTCAGATTGTGCATCAGTGACTCTAGTCTCTGGTGAAACATTAGTCTCTGATGGACTACTAATGTCACCAGTCTCTTGAGTTTCATCTAATAATCTATTCTCTGATAAATTATTAAATCTTGGCACTTCATGCACAACTGTTAGCTCCCCCTCAATTATGTAGGGATCATTACTATATTGGGGTTGTTCAGTAGTCTCTGATGGATATTCCCATGCATCCAATTCATTCTCAAAACTCAGAGGTTCATGCAATCCTTGTCCAATCATTCCTGGAATCTTTTTATCATCAAACACGACTTGTATTGATTCCACAATGACTTTTGTTCTTAGATTATATACTCTGTATGCTTTACTTGACAGAGAATAACCTAAGAAGATTGCTTCATCAGATTTATTGTCAAACTTTCCTCTTGACTCTAATGAATCTCTCAGTACAAAGCATTTACAACCAAACACATGTAAGAACTTGAGAGTTGGTTTTCTCCCAGTCATTAACTCGTAAGGTGTTTTGTTGTATGCTTTGTTTATCAAGGATCTATTCTGTGTAAAGCAAGCAGTGCTTATAGCTTCCTCCCAAAAATATGTGGGAAGCTTAGCCTCTTGTAACATAGTCCTTGCTGCTTCAATAAGGGTTCTATTTTTCCTCTCAACAACTCCATTTTGTTGAGGGGTTCTTGAAGCTGAGAATTGATGTGTTATTCCTTTTTCAGTGCAGAATTCAAGTACTTGGGAATTCTTGAATTTTGTTCCTCTATCGCTCCTTATATCCCTTACTGTTTTTCCTAACTCTGTTTCTATCTTCTTGATATGATCAATTATCAACTGAGTAGCTTCATCTTTTGTAAAGAGGTATTTTACCCAAGTATACCTCGTGTGATCATCCACAATAACCAGTGCATATCTATTTCTTAAGATAGACATCACATTCACTTGACCAAACAAATCCATGTGTAACAATTGTAGCGGGTCAGTGATTGATGTTGCTGGTTTACTCTTGAATGATACACTCTTTTGTTTCCCTTTCTGGCATGCATCACATAATCTTTCTTGTGTAAATTCTAATTGTGGATTGCCAGCTACCAATCCTTTCCTCACAAGCTTATTGATGTTCTTGAAATTCAAGTGGGAAAGCTTCTTATGCCAAAGCCAACTTTCATCAATTGAAGCTTTGCTATACAGACATGTGATTTGATCAGTAAAGGAAATAAGATTTGCAACATACAAATTTCCTTTTCTTTTCCCTGTCAAAATCACATTCTCAGATTCTTTGTCACACACCAAGAATTTATCTTCTTTGAAGGTGACATTGAATCCCTTATCATATAGTTGACTTACACTTAGTAAATTGTGCTTTAAGCCATCAATTAGTGCTACTTCAGTGAAGATGACATCTCCATGTTCAACACTGCCATATACCCTCGTATGGCCTTTGCTGTCATCTCCAAAAGTGACTTTTGGGCCATTTTTCTCTTCATACTGTTTTAGCAGGGACTTATCTCCAGTCATGTGCTTTGAACAGCCACTATCCAAGTACCATGATTTCTTCTTTTTGCCCTGCACAATAGAGAGTAACTAGTTTGAGATTTTTGGAACCCAGACTTTCGTGGGTCCTTTCTCACTAGTTGTAGACTCAAGACTTGACTCAGATTGAGTTGATTGTCTTTTAGCAGTTTTGACTTTAATTGGACAACATTAGTCTTGCTAATCGCTTGTGAGAGACTGCCAAGTTTAGAGTTTTCATTATTAATGCAAAGATTATTTAACCTTTTTATAGGTGATTTATCTTTTATTCTCTTTGAAGATGCAGTCTCAGTCATAGGAATTTTATTTTTGCTCCTACAGTTAACAGCTATGTGGTTGGGGTTACCACATACATGACATGTCTTTCTAGGAGCATCAAGCATTCTAGCATAATTTGTATATTTATTAATGCCAATTTTTCCATTCCTACTTTTCTTATTTCTGCTTAACTCCACTAATTTTTCAGCCTTTTTGTCTGGAAGATTCTCCAGTTTTTTATTTAGTTGTGTCTTTGTCATGAACCTAATATTTAATCTTTTTGTTTCACTCTTATCAACAACATTCACTGTCTTTTGATCACTTTCTGTTTTTGCAGAGATTTGTTGATCTTGAGTGTTAATGAATTTGGATTCAATAACAGGAGAGACAAAATTAATTCTTTTTATAAAATTTGGCTTACTAGTTGAGGAGTTCGCAGGTTCGAATAGATCATTTAAATCTGAACTCTTGTCTAGATTTTCATCATAACCTAGTCCAGATTTTTGACCTATTGTTCGACACTCTACCAATTCTGTCAATTTTTTTAAGGAAGTATTCCATTGTTTAATCTTAGCTTGAGCATTTTCAAGTTGCTTTACTAAGTAATATTCCCTCTTTTTCAAAGCATCAATCATATGATGAGCTTTGTTTAAATTAGACTTGATAGTGTCAAATTGTGCCAATCTCTCTTCAAGAAAGTTGTTTCTTTTCAAGAGAATGTCACGTGATTCTTTTACATTGGTATGTTCAATAGTTAAAGATCTAAAACTAACATGCAAATCAGACATATCTTTTTGTATGCTTTCAATGCTAGATGTATCAAGTAAATTAAGCACATTGAAATTCTGAGTTGTATCACATACCTTTGTAGAATCACTTGACTCGTCACTTCGAGCCATTAGAGCAAAGTTGACAACTTCTTCATCAGAGTCGCTGTCAATCCAATCTTTACCCTCTGTAATCAAGGCTTTGCTCTTTGATTTAGCTTTCTTGTCAGCAAAGTCTTTCCTTGATTTTTCATCCTTAGATCTATCACTAGATCTAGGCTTCCTGCACTCATTGGCAAAGTGCCCTAACCTGTCACAATTGTAACATCTTATTTTCTTTAAGTCGAAGGTGACTTTTTGACCTTCACGTTTGCGGAATATAAAGAACAAAAACTCAAATCAATTTATAAACAATTGCTATATTGATTTCATAGCTGATTACAAATTCTAACAACCATAATAAATATGATCATCAGCTTCTTTTCTATTCTGTATAGGAAAAGATACAAACTATGAAAAACCTATATAGCTTCAAATTTCAATTCTCTGTAAACCTTATTACAGCTTCTCTTACAACTGAATTACTATTGACTCAGTTTCTATTCTGAATAAAATTCAGCTTCCTTATTCGAATCAAATACAATCTTTCCTTTTTGATAGGAACAGATTTCTAGTTAGTTTCCTTACCAGCTACATCTTCAATAATATCTTACTTTACGTGGAAGACAATCCTTATTCAATTTGAACTCTGTATCTCTCAGGAAATAAATCACAATTAGTCCCTGATGCTTCATCTTTAGTCTCTGGTGACGTCATTACTAGTCTCTGGTGCTTTTAGTCCCTGATGACGTCAGATTGTGTAGTCTCCGATAGAGTTATTTAGTCTCCGATGCTTTAAGGCTTAGTCTCCGATGACGTCAGCTTAGTCTCTGATGCTTTTAACTTTTAGTCTCCGATGACGTAAGCTTTAGTCTCCAACTCCTTTAGATTTAGTCTCTGATGACGTAAGCCTTAGTCTCCGATAGGCAAAACTAGTCTCCGATAGATAAAAAAATCTTTAGTCTCTGACCAGTTTTCCTAGTCTCCGACAAGCCTTTTTGTGAACTCCAACGAATTAAATACACACTTCGACTTTCTGAAGCTTCGATACACCATTTCAACAGTTACTTAGAAATAAGAAATATTTATATCTCTTCACAAAGAATGAATGAATTACAAACAAAGAGATAACTGCTAGCTACAAAACTTCAGTGTTACTAATTAACACTTTCTATACATTTGTACTCAAAGTAATCTAAAGACAATCATCATCAAATGTTCTAAAACCTAACAACATTCTTATTGTAGATGCCTTATTAACATTGTCCACAGTTGATGAGAACATAGCCCATATGAGCCCTATTAGGACAATACTGAGTGAGGATGTGAGAATACATAGTGAAGAGAGGAAAGGTGAAACCCCCGTGAGGACCATGGCATAAGGAGAGATAGAGACTTTAGCCATGGATGGCAAAGAAAAAGGAGAGGGAAATAGTGATGCCTTAGAAAGCCCAGAAAAAGGAGAGCTTGAGGGCAACAAGGATGATATCCTTGAAAATATAGAGAAAATCCTATTGATGTACATACTACAAGTTCCTCTTCTAGTGATAAAGATGACCCTTCAATGGGTGAATTTTTACAACCCATGGGAGTTGGTTATTACTATCAGAGGAACCAAATGGCTGACACAATAAAACTTCTCACTCAGGAGCTGACTCAAACAACTAATCCAGTCCTACTGAAGTCGAGCTCCATAAAATACAAACCACAATAAGTGAAAAAATCAACAATGTATAGCAAGTAGTTGATACGTTCACCACCGGTCATTCCCTCCTCAAGTTTAAGCACCTGATAAACAGTGTTGATCAACAACTCTCCGCCTTCAACACTAGATTGACAAATATGGAAACTCTGCAACTACAAAAGGTTGGCAACCTTTGACAACTTCTACAAGTCATTACCCCTCTCTCAACTTCCACTGATGATGGTGCCAAAAAGGGGGAGAAATCTTCAAACACTTCATCAGGGATTGTTGTTGAGTAAACAAAAGGACAACCATTATGGGGAATAATTGTGACGACCCCAGAATCCCTCACTGGATCAGGGCTTCATCAAAAGAAGGAAAAGATAACCACACATCCATTCATATAATAATTACTGAAAGAAACCATATAAAGAGTTCTTACAACCTAAAATATTACATTGTCAGCGGAAGTTATACTATTTCTATGCTATAATACAAAACATCACTTCTCAGATCATCTTCCTTTCTTCCCTCCTTATTGGTATGACAAAGGCTAGCCAACCTCAGTAACCGATCATTTTTGCCTTTCTCTTGTCTGAGGGCTCAACCTTTATATTCTGTCCTGCAAAACATTAAAATTCTACAAGACTGAGCGATTCACGCCCAGCAAGTATATAAACAATTTGGCAAAAACAATTCTGGAATGTTTCAAAAAAAATTCAATTCTGCTAAGAGGCTTCGTGAATCAATACTAATGCCTCAGAAATCTTTAAGGAATCTTTAGGACTACTGATGATAAACAATTGTGTAATCCTTTTTAAAACAAAGCATAACTTCCTTGAAGTAAAAATATCCATCGGGGGCTAAAACCGCTGGATGTATTAACCATATGGTATACAGCTGGCCTAACTGTGCCCGTATGATCCCTCCTTGTGTGAACGTACATAGTCACATAAAATTCCTCTAGGTCAGGTGAAGAACAAATCAGCACCTTTCCTTTCCTCTAACCATCCATGTGGCATCATCATTCAAGGAACATAGCATTCTCATTTATTGCACAGATATAACATTGAAAAATAGCTGAAAGAGCAAAGCTTCTTTATATCCATGCACTTTTATTCATATTATGCTAGCGGAAATTTAAAGCATAGCATTCTGTTTCACAAGGAAATTTAAATATAAATATCATAATTTTGTACGCATGTCGAATCAATTGATCATGCTCTTAAATGAAATAAGCATAAGACTAAGAATATACTTGCCTCAGTCCTTTGCACAAAATTCAAATCAATTTACTTGTGAGAGAGAGATTCTGTAAATTATGCAAGTAATATTTTAATACCTTAATAAGAATTTATGAAAGAAAATATGTATGTGATGTCCTTAAACTTTTACTGTTTTAAAGAATAACATTCATAAAATAATTTTAAGAAAATAATGTTTTATAGTCTTGATAACAGACTATGCATCGGAGAATAATTTTCTCATTATCAAACTCGTCAGGGACTGATATCCTTAGCCATCAGAGACTAGGAATTTCCTCTATCGGAGACTAAGAAATCTCCTTCATCAGAGACTGCAGAATTGCCTTCATCAGAGACTACGAAATTTCCTTCATCAGAGACTATGAATGACGTCATCAAGGACTGAACTTAGCCCATCGGAGACTAAGGAATGATGTCATCAGGGACTAACAACTCATCAGGGACTGATGACGTCATCTTAATTCTATCGGAGACTAAGAGTGACGTCATCGGGACTAACTTCTCATCAGAGACTGATGACGTCATCAGGGACTAAACTTTAGCCTATCGGGGACTAAAGCTGACGTCATCCGAGAGTAAATAACCCGTCGGAGACTAATGACGTCATCGGGGACTAAACTTTAGCATGTCGGAGACTACGACTGACGTCATTAGAGACTAAATAATTCATCAGAGACTGATGACGTCATCTTAACTCATCGGGGACTAAAGGTGACATCATCATCAGAGACTAACAACATCTCATCAGAGACTAAAATTATCTCGTCAGAGACTAAGAATATCTCATCAGAGACTAAAAATATCTCATCAGAGACTAAGAATTATCTCGTCAGAGACTAAGAATTATCTCGTCAGAGACTAAAATTATCTCGTCAGAGACTAAAAATATCTCATCAGAGATTAACAACATCTCTTGATTCTGCTACAATGGAAGACCTATCATGCTCAAACCCAGCTTATGATGTCTTATGAAGATGCAAAAGAATAAGAACTTAGCATAAATCTTGATGCTATGCACGAAAGAAACTGAGTAGGGTTCCAGGTTCTTACCTCTTTGTTCTCAAGGGTGAAATCAATCTGGTCTGAAAATAATTATCCGAAAGAAGAACTTGGAAATTTATGGAGATAATAAGTTTAAACGAAACTCTGAAAAGAGAAATTTTGGTAAAGGAATTAAAATTTCATCTCGAATGAGGTATTTATAGAGTTCAAGAGCAGTAAACTAAGGTTACGCATTGGAATAAAACGATTGGTTAATTTGGACGGTAAAACGGATGTTCATCATGACTTCTTGACAGCAAACAGCTGCTGTCGTACATGCATGAAAACTTAGCCACCTAAACAGTTTCTAATCAAACACGTAATCACAAATGCTACGTAACCCTCTCCTCTTCCTCCATGTTGTTCAATATAATCTTATATGGGGTTTGCTAATCCCCTTTTTGATACCTTTTTAAGGAACTTAACCTCATCATCACGGATATCACATCATCATCAAAATTTTCATTGTAGATATGAATTTATCATTCATATTTAAAAAGGTTAACTCCATAAAAAAAATATAATAACACAAATTAAAATTATTTCTTACCATAAAATACATTTAAAATTTTTCGGTACTCACATCCTTCCCCCCTTAAAAGAAGTTTCATCCTCGAAACTTAACTATGAAATAAATAGGGGTACTTGTTAATCATAGCACTTTCAAGCTCCCAAGTAGCTTCCTCTATACTATGGTTCCTCCATAACACTTTTACAGAAGGGATTTCTTTATTCCTAAGAGTTTTAACTTGTCGATCCAAAATCTGAATTGGAACCTCTTCATAATTCAAATCCGATTGCAGCTCTATCGGTTGATAATCAATTACTCCTCCATGGTCTGCCTTGTAAGGACGTAACACAGATATATGGAATACATCATGAATGTGGCCCAAAGTCAGTGGCAGTGCTAGTTGATAGGCCACTTCTCCAATCTTCCTTACTACTTCGAAAGGTCCTACATAACGGGGACTCAACTTTCCTTTCTTATCAAAACGTATTACGCCCTTCCAGGGTGATACTTTCAATAGTGCATAACTTCCAACTTCCAAAATTTGATCCTTCCTATGTTGATCAGTATATTGTTTCTGTCGGTCTTGAGCTGCTTTCATTCTCATTCTGATCATCCTAATTGCCTCCTCAGTTTGTTGAACTATCTCTGGTCCAATTAGCTTCCTTTCTCCTACTTCGTTCCAGTAAAGTGGAGTTCTGCATTTTCTACCATACAATGCTTCAAAAGGGGCCATGCCAATGCTAGCATGATAACTATTATTGTACGCGAATTCTATTAGTGGCAGATGGTTGTCCCAATGGCCTTTGAAGTCGAGAACGCAAGCTCGAAGCATATCTTCTAGTGTCTGAATCATGCATTCAGATTGACCATCTGTCTGGGGGTGATAGGCTGTGCTCATATCTAGTCTTGTTCCCAGATAATCTTGGAAACTTTTTCCAAAATCTTGAGGTAAACCTTGGATCTCGATCAGAGACGATGGAGACAGGCACTCCATGTCGACTCACAATTTCTTTAACATATAACCTTACCATTTGATCCATCTTGTATGTGTACTTGATGGCCAAAAAGTGTGCTGATTTGGTCAATCTATCGACTATGACCCAAATGGCATTCATCCCTCCAACCGTGGTTGGTAATCCAACTATGAAATCCATTGTGACAAATTTCCGTTTCCATTCGGGGATTTCCAATGGTTGAAGTAGTCCACTTGGTTTTTGATGTTCTGCTTTAACCCTTTAACATGTTAAGCATCTACTTATCCATTCAGCTATTTCTTTCTTCATGTTGGGCCACCAAAAGCTTTGTTTCAAGTCTTGGTACATTTTCGTGCTTCCTGGATGAATAGAAAACTTTGAGTTATGAGCTTCGTGCAACAGTTCGTGTTTTAATTCAGCCTTTGCAGGAATCCACACCCGACCTTCATATCGCAGCAATCCATCGCTATGCATGCGATATCTGCCTTTATCTCCCTTAATTAATCTGTCCATTTCTTTGCAATGTTCTCCTTGTGCGATTTTAATGAGATCGTTCAATTGAGGCCGAACTCGAATTTCTTCTTCCATATCTATCTTCTGAGCAGTGGTAAGGGGATGAAGTTGCAAGCGTTTGAATTCTTTTCTGATCTCCTCTTGAATGATCATTACATTCAGTCTTTCACAACGACTGAGCGCATCGGCAACTACATTTGCTTTTCCGGGATGGTAGTTGATAGAACAGTCATAGTCCTGAATCAACTCTAACCAACGCCTTTGTCGCATGTTGAGTTCTTTTTGCGTGAATATATACTTCAAACTTTTGTGATCCGTATATATCTCGCACTTCTCACCATAAAGGTAATGCCTCCAAATCTTCAACGCATGAATGATAGCTGCCAATTCTATGTCATGCGTAGGATATCGTTTCTCGCAATCTTTTATTTGTCTTGATGTATAAGCAATCACCTTGCCATGCTGCATCAAAACTGCTCCAAGTCCTTGTTTTGACGCATCACTGTAAATAATGAATTCTCCCTTGTCATCTGGTAATGTCAGAATAGGGGCTATAGTCAACCTTGTCTTTAATTCCTGAAAGCTCTTCTCACAATCCGGGGTCCAAACAAATTTTGTAGCCTTTCTTGTCAAGTTCATCAAAGGTACAGCTAGTTTTGAAAAGTCTTTAACGAACCTTCTGTAATAGCCTGCCAAACCTAAAAAACTCTTTACTTCAGTTGGGTTTGTTGGCCGAGGCCATTTTTTGATTACTTCTATCTTATTGGGGGTCCACTGCAATACCAGTTTCATTGATCACATGACCAAGAAACTTTACTTCCTTTAGCCAAAATTCACATTTGGAGAATTTGGCATATAACTGTTCCTTTCTTAGAACCTCCAGCGTTATCCTTAGATGTTCCTCATGCTCTTTTGCCGTCTTTGAATAGATAAGAATATCATCAATGAAAACGATAATGAACTTATCCAAGAATGGCTTGAAGACACGATTCATTAAGTCCATGAAGGTTGCGGGTGCATTTGTTAGTCCAAATGGCATTACCAAGAACTCATAGTGACCATAGCGAGTTCGAAGTGCTGTCTTTGATATGTCCCCTTCTTTGACCTTCAATTGGTGGTACCCTGAGCGTAGATCAATTTTAGAGAAGTACCTTCCTCCTTTAAGTTGATCAAAAAGATCGTCTATCCTTGGCAGGGGGTACTTATTCTTGATCGTAACCTTATTCAGTTCCCGATAATTGATGCAAAGTCTCATCGATCTATCTTTCTTTCGAACAAATAACACTGGTGCTCCCCATGTGAAACACTTGGTCTGATCAACCCTCATTCTAAGAGTTCTTGCAACTGTATCATCAGCTCCTTTAATTCGGATGGTGCCATTTGATACGGGGCCTTGGATATTGGCACGGTACCGGGGATCAAGTTAATTTCAAAATCTACTTCTCTATCTGGGGGTAGTCCAGGTAATTCTTCTGGAAATATGTTTACAAACTCCCTTACCACAAGAACATCCTCGATTTTACTTTCGTTCTTGTTGACATCGTGCACATAAGCTAAGAAAGCTTCGGAACCTTTGCAAATCATTTTCTTTGTCTGGATCATGGTCAAGAATGACGAGAATTTTGCCATTTTAGTGCCATGGAACCAAACCATCACCTTCTGGGGAGATCGTAAGACAACTTTCTTCTTCTTACAGTCAATATTGGCCTGATATTTGAATAACCAATCCATTCTCAATATTACGTCGAATTCTCCCAAACGAAAAGGAATAAGATCAGCAAGAAACTCATGTTGATCTATCTTCAAAGTACAGTTAAGGTAAATGTGAGAAACGCTTATCACCTCACGATTGGCAACTACTACATCTAAAGGCTTCGGTAGTAGTTCAGGCCGAGTTAACATGTTCCTAGCTAACTGTTCAAATATAAAACTTCGAGTAGCACCCGGATCAAACAACACATGAGCATGTAAGGAGTTCACTAGAAGTGTACCTGTAACAACATCATCGGAAGCCACAGTATCTTGCACCGTCATATTGTAAGTCCTTGCTTGTGGTCGTACCGGTATAGTGTTGGCTCCCGTCAGCATTGGTTTCCCACCTTTCCTTTGAGGGCAATTGGGGGAGATGTGTCCTTCCATTCCGCACGTGAAACATGTCCTTAATGCGGCCAGCGGTCTGTTATTTTGCTGAGGTTGTGGTGGTCTTCCTTGGAGTGGGGCAGCAGTGGAGTTCAAAGTCGGACAATTTGAGGAAAAGTGCCCCGGTTAGCGACACTTAAAGCAAACATCCTTCCCTTTCAAGCATGGGGTTGTGCCATGGTTCTTTCCACAGTTTGCACACACAGTAGCCTTCTTGGTAATGATATCAGATGATTGCTCCCTCCACTTCCTCTTTCCACTATTGCTTAGATTAATATTGTTGTTGCTTCTCTCTTCCTTTTTTACACTTACACCACCAAGGTTCTGATGGCTTCCCTTATCATCTCCCTTCCTCCTATCTCCCTTGTTATTTTCCCGATTGAAATCATATACTGTCTTGTTACTCCATTCCGCAATTCTTGCTTTCTCCACAACTGCATCAAAGTTTCCTAGTTGAAAAATTGCTACCTACCTCAAAACCCAAGGATTCAATCCTTGCTCGAATCTTCGGGCCTTTCTCTCTTCATCATTTACCTGGTGAGGAGCATACCTCATCAGTTCATCAAACTTTGCCTCATACTCGTCCACTGTCATGGACCCCCTTACTTCAAATTTAGGAACCTTAGTTCCATTGCATTGGAGACACTAGGGGGGTAAAATTTCTCCCTAAACCTTTGGGTGAACAGTTCCCAGGTTATTACGATGTTTGTGTCCCTTGTAGCTTCCTTTTTTGTTAACTCCATTCTCTTGGCAGCTTTTCACCAGTGATTGGCTTCCTCTTTCAGCATGAAAGCCGCATACTTAGTTTTGCAATCTTCTGGCACGTCTACTAAGTCGAAAGCTTTTTCGATCTCTTCCAACCAATATTGTGCTATAGTAGGTCCTCCCTTACCATCAAAAGTTGGCGGGTTGATGCTTGTGAACTCTCGGATACATAGCCTACGGGTAACAGGCCTTGGGGCTGGAGGTGGTGGTGGCGCTGGCTGGTTCATAGCTACAGCTTCACGAATAATCTGAAGAAATAGAGCTAGCGGGTTGTCGTTTGCATTCCCTGTAGCATTGTTGTTGGCAGAATCATTGTCATTAACAGGGGTCGGTGATGGAACATGTGGGGTATTGCGATTCATTCCATCAACCTCCTCTGAGCTGTCATCCTCTACAACCACTTTGTTAGCATTACCAGCTTAGTTTTCTCTTTCTAAATTTTCCAAATTTTCAGACCTTGATAGTTTGTTATGGAGATTACTTCTCCCGGGTCTTCCTAGTCTCCTTCCTCTAACCATAATATAGTATAATATACGTAAAGAGTTAAACATCCTTCACGAAACATTCCATTTTTATATGGCTCAAGAATTTATAACTCAATAAGGTGAAGAGCATTAAGCAACACATAAGCATTTAGATGTGTCAAAATATTTATCATTTCTGTACATAGAAGACTGTCATAAACATTGTTCTCTAACATTCTTAAAACAAGCCATACATAAATCAAAATACATTTGAATACATCTGAGATAGTCGCAACTATCCCAAGTACAGTTCAAAATACACACAAAATAACCTCCATCTAAATTTTACATCCACTTCTATAACTAATCCTCCTCATCTTCCGTGTCCAAAGATCCTTCACATTCCGCCTCCCTTTCCCAATGTCGAGACTGTATACGTGTCTCCTCGATGCGGCGCGCACAGTGGTTGCTCATTTGCTCCAAACGCGTCACCGTGGGATTAGCTGATGCTGCTGCTACCATCTGTGTATGCATCTCTAATGCCAGCCGATGGTACAAGCTCTGAGTCAACCAAAAAGAAGATTGTCATGCTGATGTTGTTGTGCGAAACCTAGTAATAGTGGCAACCTGTCGTCGAACTGTCATGGTGCGAGCTGTCAAACGATAGTGAACTTCTATGTCCTAACTACGTACCATCTCGTCATGGGATGACACTGTTGCCTGTGGTGAGGATGAAGCAAGCCTCGGAGTATCACATTTCATCCTAGGGGTATCTTGTGTCACAACATGATCGTGATCAAAACGTTGGCGTATTGTGCTTTTCCGTGTTATGTGGCGAATGCGCGGCCCGCGGCGAATAGTGGAAGGTCCGACCTCCTGCATTGGCTTCATGGCGAGGCTAGGACCTTCATATACTGGTGATGGTGGATGTTCGTTCAATGGTGTAAGGGTGAACAATGGAGACTCCACACTAGGCTCCTCTCCCTCTTCAGATGAAGAGTTATAAACTGGGAGATTTATTCTAGGAGAATGTGCGGGGGATCTAGAACGATTTTTGGCCATCTACATGAAACAATCCAAGTCAATAAGTCTGAACTTCTTAATAAACAATGCATGCAACAATATATCTATGAGGTGGTGCCTGCATTTCAGTTTTATTTTCCCTTAGCAGTTTCTAACCTAAAGGTGTTCAACAACCTTAATGTCCAACATAAGTCTTAATCCTTGGCCCATTAACCTATCCTAGTACTTCAGTTCTAGCATCAAATTCTTAAATTCCTCTACTAGAGTAATTCTGGGACATACCGCAGTACTCCCTACTCCTGGATGGGGCTTACGGGCAGTGTTTCCTTACGAATCACTTCTGGCCGTAACTGGGCTCTGATACCAACCTGTGACGACCCCATAATCCCTCACTGGATCAGGGCTTCGTCAAAAGAAGAAAAAGATAACCACACATCCATTCATATAATAATTACTAAAAGAAACCATATAAAGAGTTATTACAACCTAAAATATTACATTGTCAGCGGAAGCTATACTGTTTCTATACTATAATACAAAATATCACTTCTCAGATCATCTTCCTTTCTTCCCTCCTTATTGGTATGACAAAGGCTAGCCAACCTCAGTAACCGATCATTTTTGACTTTCTCTTGTCTGAGGGCTCAACCTTTATATTCTGTCCTGCAAAACATTAAAATTCTACAAGACTGAGCAGTTCACGCCCAACAAGTATATAAACAATTTGGGAAAAACAATTCTAGAATGTTTCAAAAAAAATTCAATTATGCTAAGAGGCTTAGTGAATCAATACTAATGCCTCAGAAATCTTTAAGGAATCTTTAGGACTACTGATGATAAACAATTGTGTAATCCTTCTTAAAACAAAGCTTAACTTCAAATCAATTTACTTGTGAGAGAGAGATTCTGTAAATTATGCAAGTAATATTTTAATACCTTAATAAGAATTTATGAAAGAAAATATGTATGTGATGTCCTTAAACTTTTACTGTTTTAAAGAATAACATCATAAAATAATTTTAAGAAAATAATGTTTTATAGTCTTGATAACAGACTATGCATCGGAGAATAATTTTCTCATTATCAAACTCGTCAGGGACTGATATCCTTAGCCATCAGAGATTAGGAATTTCCTCTATCGGAGACTAAGAAATCTCTTTCATCAGAGACTACAGAATTTCCTTCAGCAGAGACTACGAAATTTCCTTCATCAGAGACTATGAATGACGTCATCAAGGACCGAACTTAGTCCATCGGAGACTAAGGAATGACGTCATCAGGGACTAACAACTCATCAGGGACTGATGACGTCATCTTAATTCTATCGGAGACTAAGAGTGACGTCATCGGAGACTAACTTCTCATCAGAGATTGATGATGTCATCAGGGACTAAACTTTAGCCTATCGGGGAATAAAGCTGACGTCATCCGAGAGTAAATAACCCGTCGGAGACTAATGACGTCATCGGGGACTAAACTTTAACATGTCGGAGACTACGGTTGATGTCATCAGAGACTAAATAATTCATCAGAGACTGATGACGTCATCTTAACTCATCGGGGACTAAGGGTGACATCATCATCAGAGACTAACAACATCTCATCAGAGACTAAAATTATCTCGTCAGAGACTAAAATTATCTCGTCAGAGACTAAAAATATCTCATCAGAGATTAACAACATCTCTTGATTCTGCTACAATGGAAGACCTATCATGCTCAAACCCAGCTTATGATGTCTTATGAAGATGCAAAAGAATAAGAACTTAGCATAAATCTTGATGCTATGCACGAAAGAAACTGAGTAGGGTTCCAGGTTCTTACCTCTTTGTTCTCAAGGGTGAAATGAAGCTGGTCTGAAAATAATTTTCCGAAAGAAGAACTTGGAAATTTATGGAGATAATAAGTTTAAACGAAACTCTGAAAAGAGAAATTTTGGTAAAGGAATTAAAATTTCATCTCGAATGAGGTATTTATAGAGTTCAAGAGCAGTAAACTAAGGTTACGCATTGGAATAAAACGATTGGTTAATTTGGACGGTAAAACGGCTGTTCATCATGACTTCTTGACAGTAAACAGTTGCTGTCGTACATGCATGAAAACTTAGCCACCTAAACAGTTTCTAATCAAACACGTAATCACAAATGCTACGTAACCCTCTCCTCTTCCTCCATGTTGTTCAATATAATCTTATATGGGGTTTGCTAATCCCCTTTTTGATACCTTTTTAAGGAACTTAACCTCATCATCACGGATATCACATCATCATCAAAATTTTCATTGTAGATATGAATTTATCATTCATATTTAAAAAGGTTAACTCCATAAAAAAAAAATAATAACACAAAATAAAATTATTTCTTACCATAAAATACATTTAAAATTTTCGGGTTCTCACAATAATGATAATGACTGCTCCTACTACCACTGATGTCCCAATGGCCAGAAAAGACAAAGGCAAGGGTATCCTGATTGAAGAACTTAAAAAGAAGATATCTATTCAATTAGTACAACCCAATCTACTAGGAGATTCCATGAAGACAACACACTTTCCAACACCTGTTGAAGCACTAATTGATGGGAAAGTGGAGCTTGTCTATCCTTAAGATAAGAAGCTATTGGAAGTTGAGGCACTCTATGCAAAAAAAACTCCAACAAGAAGAGGAGATGACAGTGGAAAAGGACAAGAAAGAAGAAAAACAAAGTGTCAGCCAAGATCATCAAGGAAATCTCAGCTCTTAAAAGGTGCATCAAGAGATAAAAGTAAAGACAAATCAACAAAGCTTGACACTCAGGTACCTTCAGCATCCTTTGATGTATCCAAACCCAAGTCATCTCAAGTAAAAGTTCAAACTCTTCCTCCTGTAACATTTGGACCACCTACACTGGCAAAACTTTTAAGAGATGACAAGATTAAAAGCCTGAACTACAAGAACTCTATTAATTGCATAAACATCAGAGTCAAAAGCAATAGAGAGAATCATAGCCATCCAAATGAAGAATAGGTCAAAATTTACGGTCTCCTTTGACTGGTTCAGGAGGAAGGATGCTGAACAACTTGCTCTGGCCAAGCAAGTTGTGCCTAACACTTCACAATTAAATAGAGACTCGAGGGGAGAACTTGAGAAGATGAGAAAAACCATCAACAACATCAGAAACTTGCCCACAACTATGGATAAACCTTTAAAGTTATTTTATAAAGTTGTTGATGGGCAAGAGAAGAGCATTAGGGACAAAGATGTTGATAAGCTGGACCTTAAGGAGGCTAGGCATGTTTTATGCCAAATTGCACGTCACAAGAATGAACATGTCATAAAGTTTAGAGTCATAATTGTCAATAGGGTGTTGAGAGAGATTGAAGAGACTAGAGCTGATGATAGGATCTCAACAGTTGTAAGGGATATTCCCCGAGTAAAAGGATTCAAAAAATATCCTTAAATGATCACTAGTCCCATGGGTGTTGAATTCAAAAATTCCAAAGGGGAGATCATCACCTTTTACTACAACTTGCTACAACCAACTTGAAGGAGATTGAATATGTCATTGAAGCTCTGAAGCAAAACACAAACGTCAACATTGTCAACTTCAGAAAACTGCTGCAAAAGTAGTTCAATTCGTTGAAGGCTGGTGGAGAAGACAAGAGACTTAGGATTCCTAATCAAAATCTTGATCAAAGAAAACAAGGCCTTAGAAGTGACTCACAACCGATAGCATCAAGTCATCCATTGTCCTTTCTTACAACTCATCAACTCAAGGATCCTGAAATCTAAGTGGTAAAAACTTGTTTCAGTATTGTAAATTTGTAAATAGTTTTTCTTTCTATTTGTACAAATACACTTAGCTTAATGAAATTGCATTCCTTATTCTTTATTCTTTCTACTTTTGGTTTCGACATCATCATAAGTAAATAAGTTAGATTTATGGTTATCCAACTAATAATCATAAATAGGGGGAGATTGTTAGGTATTATGTTGATAATGATGATATTAGTGTTCTTTTAATAACTGTGCACTTGTAAATCCTCGAGGTAGTTCTAAACCTTAGTAAAGTTTCACAAATAGGTATTCGCTGATAGACAACTGAGTTTGTCAGGGAATAGTCTTTACTGCACTAGGCAAGTCATCAGTGGATATCTCTAAGGGCTTGGTAGTGTAAGGGAATGTCTGATTGTACTTAACGTTCAAGTATTCCGCACATCAGGCATTAATGAAAAAGCCAACAAAGTATCAGTGATCAAAGATGTTCGCGTTCAAAAAGGCATCAGTGGTTAAAATTGTCAGGGTATATCATCAGGGGATAACTTGACTACCAGGGGATATCATCAGGGATAACTTGACTGTCAGGGGATAGTTTGACTGTCAGGGGATACCATCAAGGGATAGCTTAACTGCCAGGGGATACCATCAGTAGTTGAACCTGTCAAGGGATATCATCAGGAGATAGCCTAAACACTGCATCAACGGATGACATTAGTGGATAACATTAGGACTTAACATCAAGGGATCAATAAGCACTGACCTAGTTCTACATCAGGGATTAACATCAATGGATAATGAAGCACTGATCTAATTCTACATCAGGGATTATCATCAGTGGATAATAAAGCACTAATCAAGTCGACATTAGAGCTTGTCATCAGGGGATCTAGAAGCACTGAACAAGTCTATGTCAGGGCTTGTCATCAAGGGATAGTTAAGACCTAGTCTACTCATCATCAGGGATTACAAGCTATCCACTGATACGACACAAAAGCAAGGAGTTTATCTGGGAAGATATTCCATGAGATTTGGTGATCCAATAACAACTTTTACACCAGAAAGGCATAGAGAACCGGGACTAAAAAATAAGCTACTATAGCCAACAGTAGTCTGACACTTGTCTCTCCAAAAGGACAATGACAGGACATATTTTAACTATGTTGAAAAAGAAGCATGGAAGCACATGGTTTTCATTTTTGTTTTCTTATATATGTAAAGGTTGTAACACACTGTATATAACGATTAACATAAATATATCTATATCACCTTCACACACTATAGAGAAGCTTTGTGATTGTCCTTGTGTAAAAAATTATAGAGAGATTGTAGCTAGAAGTGTGAACAACAAGAAGCTATATTTACTTAAATATTTGTAGTTGTTTAATCACTTTGTGATTATAAAGATTCTTAAATAAACCCCAAGTTATAATACAACTGTTTTAACTTGAATGCTTGTGTATTCATTTTAATTTTAGTACTCAGCTATTCCAATTTTCGTTTATTGAGTTTTAAAAAGTGAAAAAGTTATGGTGTTTGTATTCACCCCTCCCCCCCCCCCCCCCCACCCCACAAACACTTGAGCTCATTTAGTTCTAACATTAATGTTGGATTTCCTTCCTTTTTATAATTATATAGAGTCTTGCTTAGAGTTGGATGAATAAGTGAGCAATTTTGAGTGTAACAAATAGTGTTAATTACTTCTGGCCAAAACTACTCAGGGAGTCTAGCATCAACAATCAATGTTCTTCCTGCTTCTTCCTAGGTTTGATTTTTTCTTTTGACTATTCCATTTTACTGTGGAGTTCTTGGTACTGAGAAATTATGAGAAATTCCTTGCTTATCAATGAATTCAATGAAGCCTCCTAAGTCAAACTCTTTTTCGTGGTTGCTTTTTACTACCTTGATTCTAAAATCCTTCTCATTTTGTATTTGTCTCCTGAATTTTTCAAATTATGCTAGTGCATCATTCTTGTGAGCAAGAAATAATGCCCATGTATATCTTGGAAAATCATCCACGATAGTAAATCCATATTTCATTCTATCAAGACTACATAGAGTTTGATTTTTCTAGTTTACTTAAGAAAGATTCTTTTGTTCGCTTACCAAATTAGCAAACTCTACATGGTTTTTCTTTTTAGAAAAAGAATTTTGGTAAACCTTTTACTAAATCTTTAGCAACGAGTTTTGAAATCATTATGAACTTTAACTGAGAAAGTGTGGTGGCCCCGAAAATCCCAGGCTGGGCTTCAGGTGCTGTTAGAAATTGTGTGACAACTCCCAAAGATTCCATGCTGGACTTCGAGCACTGCTAGAAATTTGCATCAGAAAAACATGTTGAATCAAGCATATACATCATTGATTAAGAGAAATATAATGTCTATTACAAAGCCATAACCCAAACTTTTATAATATAAACTAAGGGTATATAACCCTTTTATTACAAACCCTTAAATATTTAGCAGTGGAAGTCTATAAATGGCCCATCTGGCCTTACAACCTAAACATTTCTATGATGGCCTCTCGCTTCACTTTCCCTTCAAAGGTCATCCATAGGAGAGCAATCAAGCAAATATCACTATGCCATTTTCTTCTTTCCTTTATTAGGCGACTTGGCCTTCTTGACATAACCTGTAAAACATTTCATAATAATCCACACAAGCGATTTACACTCAGCAAGTATATAATCATAAGCTGGGTAAGTCCAAGCAAGAAGAATAGATATTTCAAAAGGTTTTAGTGTTTAATGAGGTTGGGCGAAACAAAGTCGACACCTCCTGGTGATTTAATAAGCATCTAATTTTCAGGGTTCCCGAGTGATAACAAGGGGTTAACCCTTTTTTTAAAATAAATCTTGAATCATTCATTTGCACCTTCTCTTCATCAAATAGTGCATCATCTAGCTAGGCTGATCACTATCTGACTTCCTCTTCATCAAATGACATACCAGCTAGTCAGCCTGATCGTTTGACTTAGTCATGACATATGTAGTCATCGCAGAAAGCATTAGTCTGTGAGGGTCTGAATACCAATGCCTCGGTTTTTCATTCCCTATCATGTGTCGGTGTACCAGGAGTCCGCACCCACTAGCCTTTAGTCACTCATATAGATATACTTTGTAAGTATAAGATTAGATATAAAACTTCTATATCCATATAAGACTTCCTTTGGTGTGCTAGCAAATTAAAACAGCTAGCAACCATCCAATAACACTTGGTTCAATATACAACATCTTTTCACGTACATCAGATCAATAGATCGTACGTTACTTATCCATGAAAAACATTGTCTATTTACGTAAATCGAATCAATGATCTTACGTATTCAGTGAAAAAGGAGTATAGTGAGTATATACTTGTCTTGGTCCTTAGCTAATTTTAATCTCAAAACATTGGTGCATGAGTGGTTCTGTAAAATATGATTGTTGGTATAACATGAGAAATCCATGTCTTGAAAGATAAATATGAAACTGCACATAAACAGGAGATGCCCATCAGGGGATGGGCTACTCGTCAGGGGATGGCCATCAGGGGAATAACTTTACCCGTCAAGGGATAATCCTCTGTCAGGGGATAACTACCCATTCGGGGATAGGCTACCCGTCAAGGAATACATTTTCGATTATCAGGAAATTGCTCTCAACCATCAGTGGATGGTCCTCGGTCATCAAGGGATGGTCTCGACCGTCAGGGGATGAATTTGTTCATATCGCCAAACTCGTTTAGTCATCGCCAAACTTGTCGGGGACAAATTTGACTATCGCCAAACTCATCGCCAACTGTTTAGCTAGCGCCAAACTCATCAGTGGGTATTTGTTCAGCACCAAATTCGTCAGAGACTAACATTGATACTTATTAGAGACTAACATTATTTAGTCATTGGAGACTAACTTTGTTACTTATCAGAGACTAATATTTACTCATCGAAGACTAACATGTTTTCTCGACAGAGACTAATATTATTAGTCATCGAAGACTAATTTTATGCTGTCAGAGACTAAATTAGAGCTCGTCTCTACTATAATAAAGGACCTTTCATAAGATCACGAATGATGCTTAACCAGGATTAGACCCAATTTAGGGTGCATCATTATCCTAGCTGATGTGTGTATTATTACACACACAAATATGAAAAAGAGTATTACAGCAGCTCTTAAAAGCTTATTCTTTTCTTGGGTACTTAGCATGCACGACTAGTACCACTATATGCTATGCAAGAAAGAAAACAAAGCAGAGTATAAAGTTCTTACCTTTTCATTTTTAAGGAAGAAATTAGAAGCTTGTCTGCTTTAAAAAGACAGTTGCTCGAGAGAAAGAACTTGAAATTAATAAAGATGGTGGATTAAAGAGAAGTTCTAGGAGAGGAGTTTTAGAAAAAGGGATTAGAATTTTATCTCAGAATGAGGTATTTATTGTGTTCATGAATCGATTAAAGTAGTAGGCTAAGATTATGCTTTGAGATAAAATGATTGGTCAGTTTGGGTGGTAAAATGACTGCTCATCATAACATCTTAACAACTAGTAAAATACTTAGCAGCTGTTGTCGTACATGCACTTAACCTTAATAAATTGTTGCCACACAAATAGCTTATACATGCAGCTTACTAATCAATACTAACAACGCTTGTAACCCTCTGGTATATCTTCCTCAACACACGTAATTTTTCATACATACATAATTAACTTAATCTCACATGAGACTCCCATAATCACTCCCTTTTGATGGTCCCACAAAAGAATTGCAATTACCAAATTTCAGATATAAAAATATTTTGTTTCAAAGTATAAATTAATTATTCACATAGATAAGGATTAAATCCTTTATACAAAATATGAATGGATAAATCATCCAGAGACTAATTTTATTTTCGGGTCGTCACAGAAAGTCTCTTATGCCATAACCAACTAGCATTCGCTGAAACTTTAGCAAGGAAACATGTTGTTTAAGTAGAACTTAGCTTAGCCACATCTACTACATAAACATTGTCATTCCTTGAGCCAGAAAGCTTTAGAGAGTTTATTTGAAGATCTCTAACTTGACATTAATTGTCTAAAAAGGTGACATTATGCCCTTTGTCTCATAGTTGGCTTATGTTGAGCAAATTGTGCTTGAGTCATTTCACATAAGCAACCTTGTTGAAAGAAATCACTTCATTTCTTGCTGAGTCATATTCTTTTATTTTTCCATAGCTATTATCTCCAAAAGTAACTAGAGGTCCATCATTTTCCTTAAAGTTACTGAGCAAGGCTTTATCACTTGTCATATGTGTGACAACCCCAAAAATCCCATATCAGACTTTGGGTAACATCAATAATTGAAAAAAAAAATAACATCATCCAAGCAAACATATCATTAAATAAGAGAAATAATAAAAATCTCTATTACATTATCCCAAAAGTAATTTTTGAATAGAAGAAGTCATAGGCCTTACAATCTAAACATCTCAATAGTAGTCTCACGCTTTACTCTTCCTCTAAATGTCATCCAAAGAAGGGCGATCAGGAAGCGTTCATCATGCCATTTTCGCCTTGCCTTTATTAGACGGCTCGGCCTTCTCGCCGTGTCTTGTAAAACATTTAATAATAGTAAAGTGAGTCATTTACTCTCACAAGTATATAGTCATGCATTGGGTGAGCCTTTAGAAATAGATAATTTATAGGGTTTTAGTGTTTGTGAGGCTGGGCGGAAAAAATGCCATCACCTCTTGATAATTTGGAAAATATAGCTTCCAGGATCCCCGAGTGATAGCAAGGAATTTGACCCTTTACTTAAAAGAATATAGAATAATTTCATATGCGCCTTGTAACCATGTTCATTTGGCGCACTTGTCCTTAGGAACTCCATATCAAACAATATATCAATTGGCCATCCTGACCACTGTCTGACTTCATCATGATGACATACGTAATCGAGGCAAATATCTTTTATCTGCGAGGGTTCTGTTACAGACAATTCGATTTTCGTCCCCTATAAATCCTAGGCCCAGGGTGCCAGGCAAATACATCTCACTAGCCTTTAATTACCAAAACATATATACTTTACAAGTATGGGGTAAAAATAATAGTGAATTTGAATAGCTAATAGCCACCCAAAGAATACTTGATTCTAGTACAACATTTTTCACATACCTCGGATCGAGGGATCGTACATTACTTAACTTTGAAGAAATTTAAGCATGAATATTGACATAATAATATCTCAGATACATTACGTATATGAAAAGAATAATCATACGTATAAATTGAAAGAAGGTACAGTGAGTATGTACTTGCCTTGGGTCCTTAGTGAATCATAGATTTAATAACTTGCATAGAGAACGACTCTGAAATACATATACATTCAATAGCATGAGAAATCTCAACTTAATTACACATGAGGATGTTGAGGTTTAGACAAATAAAACACAACAAAAAAAAAAAAAAAGAGGAAACCCTAACCCGAGGATCCATGCAAAACAATTTAATACAAATGGTCTAAGATTTTACTGATTGCACTCCTGAAGAGAGACTCGCTGAAACCGAGGGTTAGGTTCGTAGCAACTAAAGAGGTTCGCCGGGACAGACAACAGTCCAACTGGATGGCACCTCTACGGTATCCACACGAACACTCCACGAACCATCTTACAATCCGAAGAAAGGAGAATTGCAGTACTATCTGTTGAATTTATTTCTCTTGCTCTCTCTCTCTCTCTCTCTCTCTCTCTCTCTCTTAACTCTAGTCTCTCTTTTATGAGCGGCTAGGGTTTTTTTAGAAAGCGTAAGTGAGAGGGAACAACTGATATATTCTACATATAGTTGTGTAGAGAGTAATTTCAAACCCTAATCTAATTAGGAGAATTAAAACCGAATTTTATATGTATTAAATATATTTAAATCAAGTCTCACTTAATTAATATATATATATACACAATAAATATATATTCGTATTACCTTTCAAGGGACTCTACTATGTGCATATTATATATATATATATATATATATATATATATATATATATATATAAAATTTAAAGTCATGATTTAAATAAAATCAATCTTATTGATATATTAAAACCACTGACATTTAAATTATATGTCCTTAACGAATATTCTTAGTGTGCGACCCTGTACGTTATTATTACATTGACAATAATTTTAAATCATATTAAAAAATTATAAACAGTAAGTGGCATCTAGTAATACATCACTGTTACCCAAGTAATAATAAAGTCGTTGATTCGACGCAACCTTTCTGTGACCAATGTTTTAATGTAATTTAATCATTTTAACCTTAATATTTAAGATTAAGTTCAAGGCATGGTCGTGTCATCCTCTTCACAATTTAATCTCAGTTTTCTTGATATCAATAAGTAGACTATATGAAACAAATCTCTATTTGAGCATGACCATGCATTTCATAGTGTCACTCAATCAAGCAGCCTATAGATATCACTCCTAATTTATAGTAGGGTTAAATTCCATCTACATCATTCTCATTTCTCACATAACTCATGATGCATCCAACAATTACCTTTATTGTCCACCCAATTAAAGGTGACTTTTGGCAATGTCAAAACAAATAACTCCTTATGTAGAAATTTCATGACTTCAGGTCGAAGGATCATTACATCATTGTCACTATGAGAATTACTTATGTCACATAGCATAACACTCCATGTAGAATTCTCTTGGTGGGTCTGTCCAATACACTGTTCTCTAACATGTACCTATGCATCAACTTAATATATCTCGTATATATTTATGACCAATGAGATGTGGCCATCAGTCAATCCACATAGTAGTCTCAATGTATTATTGTTGTCCCACTAACAATAATACTCGACTAGGGACATTTAAGAATAATAATATATAACATACTTATATGATCTCATATTCAAGTCACATACTTGAATCCATATAATTAGTATCATTATTCTAAGGACATTTATTATGCTAACATTTATATAACGCGGTTAATAAAACATAATAAAAGAAATAATCATTTAACCAAAACATAACAAAAATATAGTGTCACAATCATTACATAATTGGCCACTAAGGCATACTCTCCAATAGAGGATGCACATGCGAAGTGTTTGTAAAATTCTCAGGTCTGTCCAATCACTCCAATCATCACTCGCACTATCGCTCTAAGATTTTTCAGCAAGGAGTCCCTTGTCTTTCTTGGAAGAGTTGTTCTTTTGCTATTATTTTTTGTAGTACTTTTTTCCATTGCTCTTATCATTAGCAAGGTATTTCTTCTCCTCTCTTGATGTGCTTCGACAATCAGTAGCATAGTGTTCTGGTTTCTTGTAGTTGTAGCAGAGGACTTTTGATGAGTCTCTCTTGCTGCTACTTCCAATTATTCTTAAGTTTCCTCGGTCTTTCCTCAAGAATCTTCTGAACTTCCTTGCTAGCATAGCAATGTCTTTGTCACCATCTCCAGATTTCGAGTCTGAGTCTGCTACTAGCTTAAGCTCAGCAGCCTTTAAGGCCACTCCTCTGTCTTTCTTTCTAGGTTTAGATGTGCCATCTCTTTGAGCTAGTTCCATTTCATAGGTAAGTAGGTTTTCATACAGTTGCTGAAGATCAGAAGCATCAAAGTTCGTCAATTCCTTTACTGTAGTGGTTTTAGGAACCCACTGTCTTGGTAAAGATCTCATGAACTTGAGATTGATGTCCTTGGTATCATAGGTTTTCCCTAAAGCACGTCGATTGTTGAGTAGGACAATGAATCTTTCATACATAGCAGTAAGGTTTTCTCCTTGTTGCATATTGAACATTTCATATTGTTGTATAAGCAAGGATTGCTTATTTTCTCTGACTTATGTTGTTCCTTCATTGAGAACCAACAGGGCATCCCATACTTCTTTAGCAGATATGCAGTTAGAAATAGTTTAAAACATTTCTTCCTCAAGAGCCATGAAGAGAATGTTCATTGCCTTTTTATTGAATCCTACTAGTTTTCTTTCTTCATCAATCCATTCCTTTCTCAACTTTTGTATAAGCTTGTTGGGATTAGCAGGGTTTATCTTCTCTAGTATGTAAGGCCCAACCTTTATTGCTTCGAATAATTCTTCATCAATAGCATTCATGTATACCTGTATTCTTAATTTTCAGTTAGCAAATCTATCTCTGGTGCACGTGGGGATTTTTCCATCAAAATCATTTCTTAAAGCCATTTAATTTGGATCCTCTCAAGCTGTAGGGCTTAGCAAAGAGTGTTAAGCTCTAATACCACTTGTTAGGTCCCAAAAGGAAAAATATTGGGGGGGGGGGGGGGGGGTCAGGTTAAATAGCGTTTTACAAAATTTAAGTCTTGTTTATAAAATTTACAATTTAAAACACTTCTTGCTTAATAAAAAGCTTTCTTATATTTTGAAAAGAGTTAGTAGCGGAATTTATAGCAAAGAACCCCTTAGTTTTTAAAATAATGGCTTGAGGTAGCAATATCAGTAAGTCTTTGCTAAATGAGTTTAGCAGGGACTAAACAAAGCAGGGATAAAGGAAATAAGCAATGTAAAAGATAAATAGCAAAGTAAAGTGAGCAAAAGAATTTTTATAGTGGTTCAATCTAAGCCTACTCTACTCTTCTTCTCTTTACTTGAGAAGGCACTCACTAAGAATGTTCACACAAAACAATATACAGTAGGATACTTAGTCCAAAAATACAATAGGTCACTTAGACCAGATTGAGCCACACAGACTAATAGTAGATTAACTATCTCGCTTGTTAGCTTTAAGCAGTAAGCTCCTTGTTGAGCAAATTAGATAGCACTTGTTCAGGTGAGGGATTGTGTCTTGCTAAATTCTTTAAGATATCAGATTGTCAAAGCAATTTCTTGGTTGTTCAGATCTTATAAATGAAATTTATGACTCCTATTTATACTACTCCAAAAATCTAACTGTTGAGAATTGAAATAGATCTGTTGGAGTTGTATTGTCTTGATAGTGAATTGTACATTTACAGTTGTTCCTTGCTTAGTTCAAACAGATAGTCATTATTTTGTCTGCTAGTGCTTTATGAAAAGCCTTCTAGAAGTTGACTAAGCAGGGCAAAAGGTAGAGTCCTTTTTTTGACAATCATGTTTTGATCAAGGTAAGGGATCCTGTTGTATCATTCCTTGCTTATTTATACTATAAACAGGACTGTCCTTGAAGTTTCTTCATAGCTTCAGCATCCTTCCTGATCGATGAGCAGAGTCTTCACTTGTGATCAAAATTCTTGCTTAACTAGTAGAATATATCCACCTAACAAAGTTGGATATTTTTCTAAGCCCTTTTACATCACATAAGCAAGGACTATATTACATCATCAATTCTTAAATCAATGAAATATAATTCTTTCAGCAATAGTAATATCAGCAAGGTGCATCAACAGTTACGATCAACAGGGAATTTGTGTTTTAGCAAGGTAACATTTTTGTTACCCTTGGGTTTAGCAAGAAGTTCACACTCTGGTGAATGAACAGAGATTGTTCTACTAATAGATTCAGCTTCACTTTCTCCACTACCTTTAGCAAGAACTTCACAAGTTCCAGATCCAATTCCTCCTCGATCTAACAAGCTTCTTTGGCTTTTCAGCAAAGCACAAACCTTAGAGGAGGACTTGTTGCAAGTAGAGATTGTGATAATCAATTCCTCAACTTGGGAGGTTAACTTAGACTATCTATCTTGAGAGTCTTTGAGATGTTGTCTAAGAAAACTCCTTTCATCATAAGCAACTTTGAATTCCAAGTTCTCTACTTGCACTTTTTCAAGCGTAAGCATGATTTTAGAGTTCTTGTACCTTAGTTGATAAGACTCTATTGAAGCACTTCTCATCAATCTCTTATAACAATGCCACTAAGATGCAACATCCTTAAGTAAAGAGCACAACTAAACTTCAGTGATGTCAGGGGAGTCAAAATTGAATACCTCAGTAAGATCTACTTTCTTGTTGACTTCAGACTCCTTAGCCATTAAGCAAAGGTTTGCTATTTCCGGTCTGAAATCTTCTGATTCACTAGCATTATCACTCCAAGATTTTTTAGCAATGAGTCCATTGTCTTTCTTGAAGTTGAAGCCCTTTTGCTAGTACTTCTTCTTGTAATACTCTTTTCCCTTGCTCTTATCTTGAGTAGGGAATCTCTTTTCTTCTTTTGCTATGTTTTGACAATCAGTAGCATAGTGTTCTGGTTTCTTGCAGTTATAGCATAGATCTTTTGATGTATCTATCATGCTGCTATTTCCATTCCTTCAAAAGTTTCCAGGATCCTTTCTCAAGAATCTTCTAAACTTCCTTGCTAGCATAGCCATATTTTCATCACTATCAACAAGGACTAAGCAAAGCAAGGGTAGAGGAATAAGTAGAGTAAATAATGAGTATTAATGAAAAGAGAGAGCAATGAGATTTTTATATTGGTTCGACCTAGCCTACTCCATTTGTGACGGCCTCAAAAATCTCTTACCGGACTTCGAGCACCATCAAAAATTAACAAGAGAATAGATATAACATCCAAGCATATATATTATTAAATAAGAGAAGTAAATTGTATTCTCTATTACATTCATCCATAAGTAAGAATTCTAACAGCGGAAGTCCAAATGAGGGCCCACACAGGCTTTACAAACTAAACAATTTGATAATCGTCTCACGCTTAACTCTTTCTCAAAATGCCATCCATAAGAGGGCAATGAGAAAGCGTTCACTATGTCATCATTTCTTTGCCTTTAGCAGACGGCTCGGCCTTCTCGCCATAACCTGTAAAACATTTCATAATAGCAACATGAGCGATTTATGCCCGCAAGTATATAATCAAGTATTGGTGGTTTTGAAATGAGAGAAATTTTTTTGGCTTAAGTGTTTATGAGGATTGGACGGAAACAATGTCCACACCTCTAAATAACTTCAAAGAAAATACATATATAGCTTCCAGGGTCCTCGAATGACAACGAGGGATTTGACCCTTTACTTGAAAGAAATCTTGAATCGTTCATCTGCCCTCTCTTCATCATATAGTGTGTCACCTGGCCGGCTTGACCACTATCTGACTTCATCTCTTCATCAAACGACATATCAGCTGACCAGCCTAATAGTTTGACTTCATCATAATGACATACATAGTCGAAGCAGAAACTTTAGTCTGCGAGGGTTCAGTTACCAATGCCTCAGTTTCCGTTCCCTATCATCCTTAGTCCTAGGGTGCTAGGCAGTCACAACCCATTAGCCTTTAGTTACCCACACGGATATACTTTACAAGTATGAGGTAAGAAGAAATTGAGTTCTGTTATATCCGTATAGGATTTACCTTGGCGCGTTAGCGGATTTGAATAGCTAACATTCGCCCAAAAATGCTTGATTATAGTACAACATTTTCACGTACATCGAATCAAAAGATCGTACGTTACTTAACTTTGAAGAGATTTAATCATGAGTTGACATAAAATATCTTAGATACATTACGTATATCGAAAGAATGATCATGCGTATTTATTGAAAGAAAGTAGAGTGAGTATATACTTGCTTTGCTCCTTAGCTAAAAATATCAAACTCAAATCACTTGTGAGTGGAACACTCTGTAAAACATGCATATAACATGAGAAATCTATTTTTTGATAAAAATATGATAAAAGATGCACATATGATGTTCGTGAACTTTTAAATGTCGAAATTGACCTTCTGAACCTTTAAGGTTTAATAAATAATTAACAACATCATAAAATAATTTAAGAAAATAATATTTTATACTTTCAGTGCAAACTGCACATCAGTGGATAAACATTGAAACATGAAAAATGATCATCAGGGGTTGCAGTATCGTCCCTTAGGGGAAATGAGATGGCCGTCAGGAGAATAATTTGTCATCAGGGGATAATTACCCATCAGGGGATGTCTCTCGGCCATCAGGGGATAGCCTTCGACCATTAGGGTATAGTCATCAGGGGATGACTCACCCATCAGGGGATGCCTTGTTCTTCGCCAAACTCGTCGAGTGACAACTTGTTCAGTGCCGAACTCAGTTGGCTATCGCCAAACTCTTCGAAAACTAACATCCTTAGTCATCAGAGTCTAACAACATTTCCTTCATTAGAGACTAAGAAAATTCTTCATCAGGGACTAAGAAATTTTCCTCCATCGGAGACTAAGGCTGACGTCATCAGAGACTAATATTAACCCATCAGAGACTAATGTTAACCCATCAGAGACTAATGTTATCTCGTCAGAGACTAACAATACTCATCAGAGACTAACATTACTCATCAGAGACTAACATTACTCATCAGAGACTAACATTAACTCA
The DNA here is from genome assembly GCA_014636745.2 of Centella asiatica. Taxonomy (NCBI): domain Eukaryota; kingdom Viridiplantae; phylum Streptophyta; class Magnoliopsida; order Apiales; family Apiaceae; genus Centella; species Centella asiatica. The sequence continues at coordinate 22,518,551 of CM025788.1, forward strand.
TTAGAGACTAACATATCTTATCAGAGACTAACTTCACGCTGATAGAGACTAAGCTAAGACTTGTCTCCGGTAAAGGGGTGACTTCATTACTCATCACCAGGTGACCAAGACCACGACTAGGGCAACTCTCAACATCTCACCTGCAGTAACTAACATTTTTATTGTCTACCACAACTCATAGACGCTACTAACCTCACGGACTCAGGTTGAAGAAAACTCAGGCATGGTGTTTCATTATTGATAAAAAGGAAATGTTTGGTAGTTAAAATTTGTTTACTAGGTGGTCGTTAACAAATCTTACTCTCCTCATGGGTAGCTTTTGAAATAAAAGGCATTAATACTAGATGTTAAAACATGCATTAAGTCATACTTTTGAAAGTGAACGAACCTAGTATGCTCACAAACATGGCATGCATAACAGAACAAAAGTGCAGGAACAAAACAAAGCTTTAGTATAGTGTTCATACCTTTTTGGCTACAAGGAAGAAGTTAAAAGCTTGGGTTGTCCCTTTTGAAAGACAGTTGTTCTTTAAAAGTGAACCTGGATTTTGTGGGTAGTTTGCCGTATAGAAGATTTATGAAAGTGGGGCTAGGATTGTAACCAGGAGATATATATATATATATAGGATTTTGTGGGTAGTTTGCCGTATAGAAGATTTATGAAAGTGGGGCTAGGATTGTAACCAGGAGATATATATATATATATATATCTCACTTGCAAAGCAACAACAGTGGTTGGATTATTTGGAAATAGATTTCAATCGTTGGCTGTGAAATGAAATATCAAGCTTTAGAAATAAGTGATTGGTGAGAAAGGGTGGATGCAACGGCTGCTAAAGTCAGTCAATCATCAATCATAGCCAACAATCTAGTGTACTGTTGGAGTAGATTAGCTAGTTGACGGGCTCATGACTCTCAATCCTGACATGGTGTAATTAACACTCTTGTCTCACTGCCATCTTTGGTTTAAAAACGGGTACTATAGTCATGAGTTGCCTTCTTTACGTGAGAAAAATATATTTAAAAACTTTTGGACATCACATTGCTATAAGATTTTCTTTAAAATATGAATTTATTATTTACACCCAAAATAATAACAAATATAAAATAGGAAAAGAAAATAATTTAAACCTTCATACATGAAATTAATCATAAAATGAAATAAATCATACAACGAAATTCATCTTATTTTTCGGGTTCTCACACCATTTTTCTTCCCTTTCACTTGAGAAGGAATCCACTAAGAAACTCAGTTATAAAGAACACAAAGTTCTTGCGTACACTTGGTTAGTAAGACCTTGCTTAGTCACACAAAGAAATGAGTAAAGAATGAATTTGTGTTTGCTATCTTTAAGTAAGCAACTCCTCGTTGAGCAGATAAGATAACACTAGTTTAGGCTCTTAAAGTGTTTTTCACTAATATATTGGGAGTGTTAGATGACAGAGCACTTCTTGGTAGTTCACTAGTTATAAATGAAAGTTATGACTCCTCTTATTCTCCTCCAAAAATCTACTCATTGAGAATTTGAAAATAGATATGTTGGTAGTTGTACTTTCTTAACAGTGACTTGTACCTTTACAGTTATCCTTTGATTATCAATAAAGTACCTATTATTTTGTCTTCTAATGCTTTTTTAAAATCCTTCTAGAAGTTGACTAAGTAAGTCAAAAAAGTGAAGTCATTTTCTGACATAAAGTCTGCTTAGATCTTAGTGAAAGTTTTTGCTATTTGGAACCTTGCTTATTTCCATTATAACCAATTCTGTCCTTAGAATTTTCTTCATAGCTTTAGCATCCTTCCTAATCAATAAGCAGACTCTTCACTTGTGAGAACCCGAAAAATAAGATGAATTTTTTGTATGATTTATTTCACATTATGATTAAACTATATTAGGTATGAAGGTTAATTTCATATTCAGTATAAATAATAAATTCACATCTTAAATGAAAATTTTATGGCAATGTGATGTCCAAAGGTTTATAAATATATTTTTGAGCTTAAAGCCTTAAATGATTATTTTTGTCCAAGCATTATCAAGAGTATGTGTATGTAGTCACGTGGGAAGGCTCACACAGTTGTGAGCTACTTTATTTAAACCAAAGACTGCAGGGAGACAAAAGGCATAATTACTCTATGTCAGAGTTGTTGTAAGTGGCCCGTCAACCCAGTTAATCTACTCCAACAGTACACTAGATTGTTGGCTATGGTAGATAACTGACTGACTTCTAACAGCCGTTACATCCACCCTTTCTAACCAATCACTTCTTCTAAAGCTTGTCACTATCTTTTACAGCCAACGGCTGAAATCTATTCTTAAACAATCCAACTGCTCTTGTTGCTCAGCAAGTGAGATATATATATCATTTGGGTATAACCCTAGCCCCACTTTCATACATTTCTATACAGTCAACCACACACAAAATCTAGGTTCACTTTCAAAGAGCAACTGTCTTTCTCGAAGAACAATCCAAGCTTTTAATTTCTCCTTTACTGCCAAAGAGGTAAGAGCACTATATTAAAGTCATGCTCTGTTCCTGCACTATTTTGTTCTATCATGCATACCATGTTTGCGAAAATACTTTATTTATTCACTTCCAAAAGTATGATTTAATGCATGCTTTTAACATCTGGTATTTAATGCCTTTATTTCAAAAGCTACCCAAGATGAGAGTAAGATATGTTGACGACCACCTAGTAGTCAAACCATTAACTTCCAAATATTTCTTTTTATATCAGTAGTTAAACACCACACCTAGATCCTTGTTAACCAGAGTTCTTGTAGTCTAGCAGTGTCTATAAGAATTAGTAGACAATAAGAATGTTACACACTATAGAAAATAGCGATGAAGTCACCATTGTATCGGAGACAAGTCCTAGCTTAGCCTCCGTCAGCGTGAAGTTTGTCTCTGACAATATAAAATAATCCCTAGGAGATTACTAGTCTCTGATAGTATGGAATTAGTCTCTGATAGGCTAAAGATGCTAGTCTCCGAGGGTGCAAATGTTAGTCTCTAATGAGAAAACTTTGTTAGTCTCCGATGAACAAAAATTTGTTAGTCCCTAACGAGAAATTTTGTTAGTCTCCGATGAAGAAAATTATGTTAGTCTCTTATGAGAAAATTTTCTTAGTTTCCTATGAGAAATTAGTTCCCGAAGAGTTTGGTGATAGCCAACGGAGTTTGGCATTAAGTTTGGCACTGAACAATTATCCACCGACGAGTTCAGCGATGACTTATTGAGTTTGGCGCTAGCTTACGAGTTCAGCAATGACTTACTGAGTTTGGTGCTGAACAAATTATTACCCGATGAGTTGGAGATGATCGAAGATCATCCCCTGATGATCGAAGACCATCCCTTGATGGTCGAAGATCATCCCCTGACGGCCGAAGACCATCCCCTGATGGTCGAACACTATTTTCCCCTGACGGGTGGATTATTCCCCTAACGGGTAGTCTTTCCCCTGACAAGTGGAATATCCCCTGATGGGTAGTCTATCCCCTGACGGATGGATTATCCTCTGACGGGTAGTCTATCCCTTGATGGGTGGATTATCCCCTGACGGGTACTCTATCCCCTGACGAATGGTTATCCCCTAATGGGTAATTATCCACTGATGACCACTTTTTAGCGTCAACAATTTACCCATTGATGCGCAGTTGTCTTCGAAAGTATAAAATATTATTTTCTTAAATTATTTTAAGATGTTATTAATTAAATTTTGAAAACCTCAACGGTTCATATGTCAAATTAAGACATTAAAAGTTCACGGACATCACACATGCATTTGTTTCCCTCATATCTTTCTCAAAGGTATAGATTTCTCATCTTATATGCATGTTGATACAGAGTGTCTCACAGTCAAGTAAATTGAATTTGATCTGTTACTAAGGACCAAGGCAAGTATATATTCAATTTGATGCTTCTTTCAATTAATACGCATAATCATTCTTTCGATATGCATAATGTATCCAAGATATTTTTATGTTAATACTCATGATTCAAATTCTTCAAAGTTAAGTAACGTATGATCTTTTGATCCGATATATGTGAAACTGTTGTACTAGAATCAAGCATTCTTTGGGCGGATGTTAGTTATTCAAATGTCGCTAACGCGCCAAGGTAAATCCTATACGGATAGAAAAAGATTTATTTTTTTTTTTACCCCACACTTGTAAAGTACATCCGTGTAGGTAACTAAAGGGTAATGGGCTACATCTGCCTAGCGCCCTAGGACTAAGAATGATAGGGAATGAACACTAAGGCATCAGTATCCGAACCCTCGCAAACAAAAGATTTTTGCTTCGACTACATATGTCACTATGAAGAACTCAAACGATCAGGCTGGCCGACTGATATGTCATTTGATGAAGTCAGAAAGTGGTTAGGCTGGCCAGGTGACGCGCTATTTGATGAAAAGAGGGCAAATGATGGATTCAAAATTTTTTTCAAGTAAAGGGCATATCCCTCGTTATCACTCAGGAACCCTGGAAGCTATTTTTCCTCTAGGTTATTAAGAGGTGTGGACATTGTTTCCGTCCAACCTCATAAACACTTAAGCCAATAGAGTATTCATACTTCAAAACCCACCAATACTTGATTGTATACTTGTGAGCGTAAATTGCTCATGTTGCTATTAGCTAATGTTTTACAGGATATGTCGAGAAGGCCGAGCCATCTGCTAAAGGCAAAGTGGGGATGGCATAGTGAATGCTTCATAATTGCCCTTTTATGGATGGCATTCCGAGAAAAAGTGAAGCGTGAGGCAATTATTGAATTATTTAGATTGTAAGGCCTGTGTGGGCCCTTCATAGACTTCCGCTATTAGAATTTTTATTTTGGATGAATGTAATAGAGAATACAACTTATTTCTCTTATATAATGATATGTATGCTTGGATGCTATTACTGTTCTCTTGTCAATTTTTTACGGTGCCTGAAGTCCGGTATGGGATTTTTGGGGTTGCCACATCACTTGTGATTAAATCCTTGCTTAACTAAAATTATTTATATCCACCTAACTAGTTGGATATTTTTCTATGTTCTTTTACAATGAATAAACAATGACTATATTACATCATCAATGTTTATAATAGTAAATTAAATTATTCTTTATAAACAAACTGTCTCAAGTGCAAAAACAAAATCATATGTGTGAGGACCCAAAAATTTTAAATGAGTTTTGTCATATGAATAATTTATTTTGTGATTTATTTATTTTATGCATGAAGGTTTAATTTCCTTGGTTTGATCAATGAAAGTTCAATGGCAATGTGATGTCTAAAAGATTTTAAATGTATTTTCAGCACAAGTTTTTAAATGAATATTTTATTCAATTTTATCTGCTATATGTGTTTGTTTCTCGCGGGAAGGCACACAAGTGTGAGCTATAATACCCGTTTCTTTTTTTTTTTAAACCAAAGACTGCTGGGAGACAAGAGTAATTAATGTATATCGCCTCCAACAGTACACTAAAGTGGGTTATAATAGATGACCGATTGACATTAGCAGTCGTTCCATCCACCCTTTCTCACCAATCACTTCTTTCTAAAGCTTGTTATTTCCTTTCACAGCCAACGGCTGAAAGCTAACTCCAAATCATCCAACAACTCTTGTTGCTCGGCAAATGAGCTAGATGTATCCTTGGAGTACAATCCTAGCCCCACTTTCATAAATTTCTATACAAGTATACCACCAAATCCAGGTTCACTTTCAAAGCAACTGCCTTTTTGGGACAACAACTCAAGCTTTTAACTTCTTCTTTGCAGCCAAAGAGGTAAGAGCATTACATTAAAGTCTTGCTCTGTTTCTTACACTTTTGTTCTGCTGGGCATGCCACGTTTAATACCTTGTTCTTTCATTTCCAAAAGTCTTATTTAATGCATGCTTATAACACCTGGAGCTAATGCCTTTTTATTTTAAAAGCTATCCAAGATGAGTGTAAGAATATTGACAACCACCTGGTAGATAAACCTTTAATTACCAAACAATTCGTTCTGTCAGTAGCTACAACACCATGCTTGAGTATTTCTTCAACCCGAGTTTTTAACCCTAAACTGTGTCTAGGATGGCTTGCAGACCATGGGAAATGTTATGTATCACTGAGAGGATAACAAGTTTTGACCTAAACATGGTTATGGTTGAGAACGTCACCATGGAGGAGTGAGGAAGACACCACTGTTTCTGAGACAAGTCCTCACTTAGTCTCCGACAGGTTGGAGTTAGTCTCTGACCCTATAAAATAGTCCCTGGGAGATTCAATGTTAGTCTCCGATGAAGGAAAATTTGTTAGTCTCTGACGAGGAAATCCTTAGCCTCCGTTGAAGAAAGTTTAAATTAGTCTCTGATGACGTCATCCTTAATCTTCGACAGGCTAAGTTTAGTCCCTGATGATGTCATCCGTAGTCTCCGATGAACAAATTCCTTAGTCTCTAATGGCTAAAGATATTAGTCCTCGAGGAGTTTTGCGATAGCCAACCAAGTTTTGCGTTGAAAATTTTTTTCCACTAATGAAGTTCAGTGATGACTTATGGAGTTTGGCATTGAACAACTAGCCACCGATGAGTTTGGCAGTGAACAAGTTATCCCCTGATGGGTAAGTCATCCCCTGATGGGTAAGTCATCCCCTGATGGGTAAGTCATCCCCTGATGGGTAAGTCATCCCCTGATGACAATTCCCTGATGAGTGAATGATACCCTGATGGTCGAAGGCTATCCCCTAATAACCGAGAGAACATCCCCTGACGGGCGAGACATCCCCTGACGGGTAATCTACCCACTGATGTCCAGTTATCCCCTGATGATTTATTATCCCCTGATGGCTAAGTATCCACTAACTGTTAGATTATATTCCAACGGTCATTCTTAAACCCTGACGACTACTGTTATGCTCCACCGTTTTTTCCCTGATGCGTAGTTTGTCTTCAAAACTATAAAACATTATTTTCTTAAATTTCTTTATGATGTTTAATTTATTTATTTAACCTCAACGGTTCTTTTGTTAGATTTGAAACATTAAAAGTTTAAGGACATCACTTATGCATTTCTTTCATAATTCTTATTAAGGTATTAAATTTATCATGTTATATGCATGTTTTACAGAATCTTTCACTTACGAGTAAATTGAATTTAATTTTGTGCAAAGGACTGAGGCAAGTATATACATTCAATCTAATGCTTATTTCAATTTAACGCAGTATCATTTGATTCGATATGCGTGTAAGGCTTAATTCCTATGTTTCAATTGCTTTTATGATGAGAATGCTATGTTTTAATTTCCGCTAGCATGAAATGAGTGAATATAGCTAAACTTTGATGTATACATTATTCTTTAATGTTATATCCGTGCAACAAATGAGAATGATATGTCCCTTAAATGGGTTATGCCACATGGTTGGCTAGAGGAAAAGAAATGTGCTGATTTGTTCTTCACCTGACCTAGAGGAATTATAAGTGACTACGTACATTCACATAAGGAGGGATCATGCAGTCACAGTTAGGCCAACTATATACCGTATGGTTAGCAGTTTCAACAGGTTTAGCCCCCGATGGATATTTTGAGAAAGTTGTACACAGGTGAATACCTGCCTTTCTTCAAGGAGGATTACACGTTGTTTATCATCAGTGATCCTAAAGATTCTTCAAAGATTCCTGAGGCATTAGTATTGTTTCACTGAGCCTCTCAACAGAATTGAATCCCTAGTAACATTCCAATTTTGTTCCCCCAAATTGTTTATGTACTTGCTAGGTGTAAATCGCTCATTCTTGTTGAATTTTAATGTTTTGTAGGGCAAGGTACAAAGGATGAACCCTCTGACAAGGGGAAGGCAAAGATGATCAGCTACTGAGTTTGGCTAACCATTTTGAGTGCCGATAAGGAAGGAAGAAAGGAAGATGTTCTGAAGAGTGATGTTTTGTATTAGAATATAGAGATAGAATAGCTTCCGCTGAAAATGAAATATTTTGGGTTGTAATAACTCTTTACTAATTCCTTTTTATTAGTATTTATGCTATGAATGGATGTGAAGTTATCTTTCCTTCTTTTGACGAAACCCTGGTCCAGTAAGGGATTTGGGGTCTTCCTAATATGGGTGATTCATCCATACATAATCATGTGCGACCAAATTTTGACGTAGAACATTTGGGTTTTGTGGACTATTCTTGGTTTTCTTGAGCATTCATAAATTTCCTTTTATTTTTTTTGTACAAAACATTAAAATTGATTATCTCATAAACTATAAATGCTATGGACATGTATAATATATGAAAAATATGTTGAAAATTATTTTCTACTTAATGGTAAACCCAAAAATGAAAAAGTTGTGTCGTAAAAATAGTCAGAATGTACCTCTTAAGCTTTAAATGAAGTTTAATGCTTCAACCTCCTTCAATAAATGCTTTGATGGATTTGAATATTTGTTGATAGATATTGGCTGAAGATTTAGGAGGCTAGGGTTGTGTTATGAAAGTTAATGATACATGTATATCACCTTGCAACAATTCTTGGCCCTTAGATTTGGGTTTTGAAAACTTAGATAGGAAATTATTTTCCCCTTGTTTTTATCATAACTAGAAGTTGCTGAAATTTTGAATTTAAAAGTTGTTTTCTTTTAAATTTAATATCTATTAAGTAATATATTACTGTTCTGACTGAGTTTATTGTAAACACAGAAAAGTTGGCTTGCACTGGCGGGACCTACATGTGATTGGGGCTTCTTATAATGTTCAAACATCACAAATTATGCAGTGTCATTCTTGTTACGTAATCTTGCTAATAGACATGTGTGTCTCAGTTTGTGTAATTTACATGTGTACACAATCGTAGTGTTTATTTGTCATCAAAATAAATGGAATTTCATAATTATCAACATTAATATTCATACATTTTTATTCAAATTTTCTGGTTGTCACAGTCATGCCCTTTTTCATGTTAATGATATAAACCAGTTAACCTTCACTTATTTTGTCCTTTTCTAATTAGGCTTGATTGCTAAAGTAAGTTAAGTGCACCAGTATTTTTTGAGTTGAAAGTAAGTGATGTGACATAAATTAAATATTCAAAAAGTAATTATTTAAATAAAAATAAATTTTCTGAAAATGATAATATTACAAATAAATAAAATATTCAAAAAACAAAAATATTGTCGTTTCTTAGTTACGAACTAGCTACGAAACCCGCATATAACACAAACACAATATGTTAATTTTTTTTTGTTATAATTATTTTATGTTACATAATATTAATACATTCTTTAAATATATAAGTTTTTCAAAAGTAAATTGTATGATTATGCATGATAAACTTGAGGCATTTTTAATTTATCTGAGACAGTTTAGTAGTAATGTTATGATTTTGATTTATATAATAAAAGTACGATTATTTAAATAGATGACACGTCGGATTAATATGTTTAAGTATACATATTAAAATTCGTCATAATTAAAATTTGAAATTATGTATATTATTGAAATTTTTTACATGCATATTATTTTTATTGTGTTTTCTCAAATATTTAATTTTTAAGTTAGTTTCTACAAAACACGTACACACATCATCACTACAAAGAAAAAAAAGTAAAGAAAGAATCCCAAGTTACATCGTCCATGGGCAATCCATCCCTCTACTCCCCATTTCCCAACTACTATTATTTCTCTCCCATATGCACAACGCATTCCCCAATTCCATTAACACCTTCCCTTCCCTTATTTCATATCTTTCATGTGATAACCGAAAAATAAAAAATAAGAATAAGATGTATGAATAATTAATTGATATTATGTATGAATAATTAATTCATATCATGTATGAAATTTACTATATCAATATGATGTCTAAAAATTTAATTATTACAATTTTGTGTACAAGTGATGATAAACTTAATTAGGACAAGAATAAATTTCTAAATAATTATATTTCACAACAGACATAACTATGACTAATCTGAAGACCCCCTTGGCACAACCAAGATCATCCATTAAAGTGATATAAATATATTTTTAACTACAATCTTAAATGATTATTTTAGCCAAGCACTAACAAGAGATAGTTGTACATATCACTTGAGGAAAGCTCACTGCAAGGGAAATTTGCATTGCAAATTGTTGACCAAGGACTTCAATGTACAAATGATATAAGCATATCGGTGTTTGAGTTACAAGTGATCCAACAGCTGATAATTCAAATCCAGGCAGTATACTTTAACCATGGTTGGCAACTTGGTTATGCATGAAAATATATTTCTTTAAGGGAAGCTTGCTGCACAAGGGCACCACCAAGAGAAGGATTGTTGTCCACCAGAATGTCGACTATTATAGAGGATTGGTTGATATTTTGGTAGCCGCTACACCGACCAATCTAGCTAATCACTTCACTTTAAAGCATATTATTGGTCAATACAATCGATGTCTGATAACTACACACTCAAATGATCCAACTGCTCTAGTTGATTGGCAAGTGATATAAATATATCATCTAAGGTACAACTGTGACAGCCCCAAAATCCCACACGGGACTCAGGCGCTGTCAGTAGAAGGAAACAGTCAACAACACATCCATACCACGTCAATACACTAAATATTATTAATATATTCTTGCAAAATTTAGAGTACAATATCTGCAGCGAAAACTAATCTATTACAATTGTTGCAACCATCCTCCTTGGGTGCTCTTTTAGGCTACTCTCTTTATTCTCTTCTCTTGTCGTTATGGTACTATGCCTTACTCAAGTCCTGAAATTATGAACTTAACAAGAATAAACGATTTAGGCTCAGCAAGTATATAAATACAGAGGAAAGAACATAATATTTCTGAAGAAACTTAATCAATAGTATAATTCTATTTGTGAGGTTGGGTGAAGCAATACCACTATCTCGAAGTTTTTTTGAACCTTCTAAGGATCTCAGATGATAACACAATCATATGATCCTTCTTAAATAAAGTCAACCGCTTATCCATTGGGGGCTAAACCCGTTGGATATGTTAACCATACCGTAATCAATTGGCCAGACTGTACATCATGGTTCTGTTAGTTAAGTTACCTCAAGGTCAAAAAACCTATAGTTACTTCTAGGTCAGGTGAAGAACACATCAGCACCTTTCCTTTCATCTTGCCAACTACATGGCATATTCCACATTCTATGAAACATAAAAGTCTCATGCCCCATTTAAGGGACATTACATTCTCATTTATTTGCACGGATATAATATTGAAAAAAAATAACGGGTAAATCAAAACATAGTTATATCCATGCACTTTCATTCATATCATGCTAGCGGAAATTAAAGCATAACATTTTGATTCACAAGGAACTTTAAACAGAAAAGTATTAATCTTGTACTCATGTTGAATCAATTGATCATGCATTTAACTGAAATAAACATAAGAGTGAGAATATACTTGCCTTTGTCCTTAACTTCTAATCTAATTCACTTGTTGGGTGAAATACTTTTGTAAAACATAAATATGTTTGCTTAGCATGGGAGTCTATGCTTGAATATAAATGTGAGTATGTACATATGTGATGTCCGTGCATGATTAGGGGATGGCCATCAGGGGATGGTCATCAGGGGTTGTTTCACTCATCAGGGGATGTCTTGTTTATCAGTGGATATCCATCGCCAAGGGGTACATTGCCCATCAGGGGATAAACTACCTATCAGGGGATAATCCACCCATCAGGGGATGACTTACCCATCAGGGGATAACCCTCGACAGTCAGGGAATGGTCCTCGGCTATTAGGGGAATGGTCATCGGCCATCAGTGGATGGTCTTCGACCATTAAGGGATGAATTTGTTCATCGCTAAATTTGTCAGTAATTCATTAGACTACCACCAAACACAGCGCCGAACTTATCGGTGGATAATTATTCAGTGCCAATCTCATCAAGTCAGCGCCAAACTCTTCGGAGACTAACATTATTTACTCATCGGAGACTAACATTTGTTACTCATCGGAGACTAACATTCGTTACTCATCGGAGACTAACAAAAATTACTCCTCGGAGACTAACATTATTGCTCATCAGAGACTAACATTATTAGTCATCGGAGACTAACAATATGAAGAATATTTCTAAGAGTATAGAGATTATCCATGTGGTTTATCTTTACAGGGACAATATAATTCAATGTTTCATACAGGTTTTTATTCAAGCTAAACAACTAAATAATGAAAGTAAATAACTTAATAAAAGCTCTTAGAATTTACCTGGCAAGCTTTCGATACTACAAAACAAGCTATAGGAATATTATTATCGTGGGTTTAAGGAGTTTATGTGTTTGAGAGTGTCGTGAGGAAAATAAGTAGTAGAGGTTCTCCTTGTATAGGTGCTAGGAAATGAAAATATCTGAGATATTTCTCACTTCGGATTAGTCTCAGATGTGAAATCTACTAAATTACTATAATAACCTTAATCATTACTGTTACACGTAGGTGTGGATTACGAAGAGGTGTCAAACGGTAGTACATCCTACTAATGACATAGCTCTTGCAATGCTTACTCATTGAAAATAAGTTCAACACCTGTAATGCTTATCCATTACACGGGATCATTACTCAACCTTCTTCTTGTAATGATAGTAGTAGTAATTCAGATTATTACTACATAGATTAACAATATCTTTGTTTATTAAATCAATCTACGTTCATGTTTGATGATCTCATATAAGATTTGAGATTAATATTTTTAAATCCCTTTGATGGTTATTTATTTATTTTTATTTTTTTTTTTGCAAAGGAATTGAGATCATTAAATTTTTCAACATCACATTGACATAAAACTCATACATTTAAAATTCATACCTTATAGGAATTAATCCTATTTACCTTTTTATTTCTATTTAAAATTTTGGGTCCTCACAACAACCCTAGCCCTACTCCCATAATTTTTTTTCGACCGACCACCTACATAAATTTCAAATTTCACTTTCAAGAACAATTGTCCTTTTCAAGAGCAACTCAAGTATTTAACTTCTTCATTAAAGCTCAAAGAGGTAAGAGCTCTATATTAAAGCCCTACTCTATTATGCTCTGTTTTGCCCTTTCATTCATGTCATGTTGTAAAATACTTTGTTTACTCACTTCCAAAAGCATGATTTAAAACGTGCACTATAACATCGGGAGTTATTAGTTATGTATCCCAAAAATTATCTAAGAAGAAAATAAGAAATATTGAAGAACACCTAAAATACAAACTGAAACTATTAACTTCCAACTGTTTTTAAATATTAGTTGTTAAAACAGTATAAAGACACCATGTTTGTGTCCTGAACAAACAGTTTCCTTGAGTTTAGCAATTATCTGTAAAAATAAGAAATAAGAAGGAGGACTCAAGTTTTCCCTCTTAATCTCTCTGTGGATATAACAAAATTTCAAGAATTACAGAACCCTACAATTGTGAAGTTGCAGTAAACTGCAGTAGTGCCTTCACAAGTGTATATGTGTGTGTTTGTTGAGAAGCAATAACAAACATTGCATAAAAGATAAGGAGGAAGTGTCCTCAGTAAGTTTTATCTATTAATGATAATATCCACTGATGAATGGAAAACTTATCCATTGTACCAAAGAGTAGCCTTACAATAATCTCCGATAGTTCAAGGCCTAGTCTTCGACATGCAAAAATTTCTAGTCTCCAATAGGCAAAATCCTTAGTCTTCGACAGGCAAAATCTTAATCTCCGATAGACAAAATTTTAGTCTCTAATGAGCATGTTATTCTTTGACGAACATGTTATTCTCTGATGAACATGTTAGTCCCTGATGGCCAAGTTATCCCCTGAGGGCCAAGTTATCACGTGATGGCCAATTTATCCCCTGATGAACAAAAACATTATCCTTGATGAACAAATATATTATCCATTGATGAACAAAAATTTTATCCTCCGATGGCCATCCATTGACTTGTTAATCATTCCCTGAAGTTCAGATTACACCTTCATTAATTAACCCCTAAACCTAACCATCACCTACTGATGAACAAGAACTCATCAGATGATAACACTTAGAGAGTTGCAGTGATAATGAATTATGCATTAATGTATGTGCACTGCAATAGCAGTTGTTGTAGCATACCTGTGACAGCCCCAAATATCACATACCGGACTTCGGGCACCGTCAATAATTGACATGAGAATAGTAATAACATCCAAGCATGCATATCATTATATAAGAGAAATAAATTGTATTCTATATTACATTCATCCAAAAATAAAATTCTAACAGCGGAAGTCTATGAGGGGCAAAGATATAAGAAAAATACACATGTGATGTCCTTAAACTTTTAATGTCTTAATAGACATCTGAACCTTTGAGGTTTAAAAAAAATAAAAATTAATAACATCTTAAAATAATTTAGGAAAAATAGTATTTTATACTTTCGAAGACAACTATGCATTAGTGGATAATTTTTTTTACTCGTTAGGGGAAGACTGGTCATCAGGGACTAGTTCACCCGTCAGGGGATGATCCTCGACCATCAGGGATGGTCTTCGGCCATCTGGGGATGATCCTCGACCATCAAGGGATGGTCTTCGGCCGTCCGGGGATGATCCTCGACCATTAAGGGATGGTCTTCAGCCGTCCGGGGATGATCCTCGACCGTCCGGGGATGATCCTCGACCGTCCGGGGATGATCCTCGACCATCAAGGGATGGTCTTCGGCCATCAGGGGATGATCCTCGATTATCAGGGGATGACCTTGTTCTTCGCCAAACTCATCGATGGATGATTTGTTCAGCGCCAAACTCAATAAGTCAGTGACAAACTCATCGGTGGATGATTTGTTTAGCGCCAAACTCAATAAGTCATCGCTGAACTCGCAAGCCAGCGCCAAACTCTATAAGTCATCACTGAACTCGCAAGCCAACACCAAACCCTTTGGGAAAAAATTTTACTCATCGGAGACTAAGAAATTTCTCGTTAGAGTTAACAAAATTTTGTTCATCGGAGACTAACAAAATTTTCTCGTCAAAGACTAGCATCTTTAGCCTATCAGAGACTAATTCCATACTGTCGGAGACTAACTTGGAATCTCCCAGGGATTATTTTATGTAGTCAGAGACAAACTTCACGCCGAAGGAAACTAAGTTAGGACTAGTCTCCGATACAGTGGTGACTTCATCACTCATCAGAGGATGGTGTTATCACCAGGTGACCACCGCTAGGGCAACTCTTAGCATCTCTTATGCAGTGTGTAACATTCTTATTGCTTACAAATTCTTATAGACACTGCTAGACATTAAGGACTTTGGTTGACAAAGATTCAAGCATGGTGTTTAACTACTGATAAAAGGAAATATTTGGAAGTTAATGGTTGGTCTACTAGGTGTTCGTCAACATTTCTTATTCTCATCTTGGATAGCTTTTTGAAATAAATGGCATTAACTCTAGATGTTAAAAACATGCATTAAATCATACTTTTGGAAGTGAATAAATAAAGTATTTTCGCAAACATGGCATGCATGGTAGAACAAAATAGTGCAAGAACAGAGCAGGACTTTAATATAGTGCTCTCACCTCTTTGGCATTAAAAGAGAAATTAAAAGCTTGGATTGTTCTTTGAGAAAGACAATTGCTCTCTAAAAGTGAATCTGGATTTTTATGGGTGCTTGGCTATATAGAAGATTTATGAAAGTGGGGCTAGGGTTGTACTTCAAATGATATATTTATCTCACTTACCGAGCAACAAGAGCAGTTGGATTGTTTGAGAGTAGATTCTAGCCGTTGGCTGGAAAAGGCAGTAACAAGCTTTAAAAAGAAGTGATTGGTTAGAAAGGATGGATGTAATGGTTGCTAAGAGTCAGTCAGTCATCTTTCATAGCCAACAGTCTAGTGTACTGTTGGAGTAGATTAACTGAGTTGACAGGCCACTTACAACAACTTTGACATGAAGTAATTATGCCTTTTGTCTCCCTACAGTCTTTGGTTTAAAAAAGTAGCTCACAACCGTGTGAGCCTTCCCACGTGACTACATACACATACTCTTGATAATGCTTGGGTAAAAATAATCATTTAAGGCTTTAAACTCAAAAATATATTTATAAACCTTTGGACATCACATTACCATAAAATTTTCATTTAAGATGTGAATTTATTATTCATACCGAAAAAATAAAATAAAAAAAATAGATAAAAGAATTTAAACCTTCATACATAAAATAAATTAATCATAATATGAATCAATCATACAACAAAACTCATTTTATTTTTTGGGTTCTCACAATACCAGACTTAGTAGTTCTAAATTTACACACCATCCTTAAGTATTATAATCTTGTCCAGGTATACAAGAATGATAAATGTAAGTTTTAGATCTCATTTGACTCAATTGGGAAAATTCTACATTGGTTAATAGTGCTTTCAGCCACTACGCAACTGTCATTTAATCTCTAATTGTTCTAAATAAATAATCTGAACTCAGACATTCCTTAATGTAGAATCTTATAACACCTAAATTGAGATACATCTAATGTTTTACATAAAAAACAACCTACTGAGCTTTTAGTATAGAGTTATATAGCTTCAGCAGCAACTGTTGATGCATATATTATCCTCCGATGCTCAACATCCACTGATGCACAGTCTATCTTAGGTGTGCAGTTTTATACTTTGATACTAATACCACAAGAAGATAATTATTTTACCATACCTACTCTTATGTCATCTTCACAATATACACCAACTATATTCAAAAGAACTAACCAGTTACTAAAACTGAATTTAAAGAAATGAAACAATACTTTCAGGGATGATTAAAGAATCATTTAAGATAATAATAAGTAATTGATAATTCTCAATTAATAGTGAATGATTTATAAGATCACCTAAGCTGAGATTTATTTAATGGTCTATAGCCTCTAATAACTCAAATGAATTATATGGAAGCCTACAAGTGACTAAAAACCAGTCTGAAAAATCTCTTGTACTTGGTTGGGGTTAAAAATGCAATTCCAATATTACAAACGACAAATTGGAACATCAAAGATATAAGGACATCACATATGTGCATTCTCACATCTGTATTCAATACATGATTTCTCATGTTATGTCAATGTACATGTTTTACAGAGTTATTTCACCCGCAAGTGATTTAATTTAAGATTAGATAAGGACAAAGGCAAGTTCATACTCACTCATTTCTTATTCTTTAATGCACATTATCTTTTGATTTCAATATGCATACAATGTTATGACTCACATGCTAAAATTGTTTTTGTGAATGTCGATGCTATGCTTTAGTTTTTCCTAGCATGATATGAGTGAATGTGCATAGATATAATCAAGCTTTGATTCATCAGTTATTCTTAATGTTATGTTTATGCATTTTTCCAGAATTATTAAGCTCTAATGTTCCACTTGGGCGTTGAGCAATTGCTTAAGTTAGACTTAAGACGAAGGATGTTGTACATGGTTTATGAGAACCTCCTTTAAGTTAAGTAAGACATGAAAGATGGTTAGGTGGATATTCAAGAGTTTGAAACCTCAAAGTTATTTTCTAAATTTCTAGAGGTTTTGACATTGAATCCGTTATACCTCATAAACAGTCTAAACCATTGTTGCGTTTCAAACCTACCATACATGTTTATGAACTTGTTGAGCATAAATCGCTCATCCTTGTTGTTATTAAATGTTTTACAGGTGACAAAGGTAAAGTAAAAAGGTATATGTAGAAAGTTGTTGTGAGTTAACTGTGGGTAATGGTGAAAAGAAGCAGAGGGCAGAGGATGCAAGAGTATACTTAAATTTGTGAGACCTACGGGTTATATTTATTTTTCCGTTGTATTAGTTCTAAACAACAGTTAAGTGTTCCCTTTCTGTTAGGTTTTAGAACATTTGATGATGATTGTCTTTAGATTACTTAGAGTACAAATGTATAGAAAGTGTTAATTAGTAACACTGAAGTTTAGTAGCCGGTAGTTATCTCTTTGTTTGTAATTCATTCATTCTTTGTAAAGAGATACAATTATTCTTTATTTGTAAGTAACTACTAGAATGGAGTATCAAAGCTTCAGCAAGTCAAAATGTGTATTTGATCCGTTGGAGTTTACAAAAAGGTTTTTCGGAGACTAGGGAAAACTTGTCAGAGACTAAGGATTTTATCTATCAGAGACTAGTTTTGCCTATCGGAGACTAAGGCTTACGTCATCAGAGACTAAGTCTAAAAGAGTCGGAGACTAAAGCTTACGTCATCGGAGACTAAGTTTAAAAGCATCAGAGACTAAGCTGACGTCATCAGAGACTGAGCTTTAAAGCATCGGAGACTAAATAACTCTATCGGAGACTACACAATCTGACGTCATCAGGGACTAAAAGACCAGAGACTAATTGATGACGTCACCAGAGAATAAAGATGAAGCGTCAGGGACTAATCGTGTTTTGTTTCCTGAGAGATACAGAGTTTGAATTGAATAAGGATTGTCTTCCACGTAAATCAAGATATTATTGAAGACGTAGCTGGTAAGGAAACAAGCCAGAAATCTGTTCCTATCAAAAAGGAAAGATTGTATTTGATTCGAATAAGGAAGCTGAATCAATATTGATTTAGAATAGGAAAACTGAGAATTCAGTTTTTAGTGAAACTGTAATTAGTTTTACAGAAATTGTAATTCGAAGCTGTATAGAATTCATAGTTTTGTATCTTTACTATACAGAATAGAAAAGAAGCTGACGATCATATTATTGTGATTGTTAGAATTTGTATTCAATTGTTAAAATCAATAGAAGCAATTGTTTATAAATTGATTCGTGTTCTTGTTCTTTATTTCCGCAAGTAATTATTAATTTCTTGAAGAACAAGTAATCGAAAAGAATTCAAAGAACTTGTATTCAACCCCCTCTTTTACAAGTTCTCGTCTATCTCACTGGGAAAACAATTGGTATCAGAGCCTTTAATTGAATTTACTCAATTAACACGTTCCAAGTGATGGCCAACGATAAAGCAAGTATCTCTAGCATAATGACATAAGCGGGAAGTCGTGATGGTGGTACTAGAATCCCTATTCTTAAACGAGAAGAATATCTGATGTGGAAGCAAAAGATGTACACGCACTTAAGAGCAACAGATCCAGATTATATTGATAGGATTGAGAAGGGTCCCTATCTACCCAGGAAATTTATTCCTGCTAAAACTGTCGATGGATCTATTGTGGCGGAACACTTTGAACTTGCTCCAGAATGTGATTATACAATCGAAGACAAGTTGCAAGTGTTGAAGGATGCTAAGGTGATAAACATACTCTATAATGGAATTGATAAAAATATGTTCACAAGCATCATAAATTGCACGACATCTAAGCAAATCTGGGACACCATCAAAGTCCTATGTGAAGGAACTGACCAAGTCCGAAAGAACAAAACGTCATTGTTGACACAACAATACGAGTTCTTTCAAGCAAAGCCTGGTGAACCAATAACGTCAGTTTATGACAGGTTCAACACTTTGCTCAACGATTTGAAAATACTTGGGAAGTCCTATGATAATGAGGATGTCAACACCAAGTTCATGAGATCTCTCCCTCCAAGTTGGGATCTAAAGACTACTGCGATAAGAGAGGCTCATGACTTGGATATACTCACACTGGACAGACTCTATGGTAATTTAAAGACATATGAACTCGAAGTAGAGCAACGACAACGCATGCATGGCAGGGACAAAGGAGCTGCGTTGATGGTTGAGACAAGTAAGTCTCAAGAGAAGCTTGATGAGGAATCTTCCAATGCTAGCTCGACTGATCAGGAAGATGAACTGGACACTGATGATGACATGGAGGAATTCATAGCATTCATGGTCAAACAGTTCAAGAAATTTAGGGCCAGCAGGAAAGGAAGAAAATCGTCAAGGAAACCTAACCCTAAACGTGAAGGTCAAAAAGTCACCTTCGACTTAAAAAAGATAAGATGTTACAATTGTGACGGGTTAGGGCACTTTGCCAATGAGTGCAGGAAGCCGAGATCTAGTGATAGATCTAAAGATGAAAAATTAAGGAAAGGGAATGACTTTGCTGACAAGAAAGCCAAATCAAAGAGCAAAGCCTTGATTACTGAGGGTAAAGATTGGATTGACAGCGACTCTGATGAAGAAGTTGTCAACTTTGCTTTGATGGCTTGAAGTGACGAGTCAAGTGATTCTACAAAGGTATGTGATGTAAATCAGAATTTTAATGTGCTTGATTTACTTGACACATCTAGCATTGAAAGCATACAAAAAGATATGTCTGATTTGTATGTTAGTTTTAGATATTTAACTATCGAATATACCAATGTGAAAGAATCACGCGACAGTCTCTTGAAACGAAATAAGTTTCTTGAAGAGAGATTGACACAGTTTGACACCATCAAATCTGACTTAAACAAAGCTCATCATATGATTGATGCTTTGAAAAAGAGGGAATATTACTTAGTAGAGCAACTTGAAAATGCTCAAGCTAAGATTAAACAATGGAATACTTCCTCTAAAAAGTTGACAAACTTGGTAGAGTGTCAAACAATAGGTCAAAAATCTGGACTAGGTTATGATGAAAATTTAGACAAGAGTTCAGATTTAGATGATCTATTTGAAGCTGCGAACTCCTTGAGTAGTAAGCCAAATGTAATAAAAGGAATTAATTTTGTCTCTCTTGTTTATGAACTCAAATTCATCATCACTCAAAATCAACAAATCACTGCAAAAACAGAAATTGATCAAAAGTCAGCGAATATTGTTAATAAGAGTAAAAATAAAAGATTAAATATTGGGTTCATGATAAAGACACGGTTAAGTAAAAAATTGGAAAATCTTCCAGATAAAATGGCTGAAATGTCAGTGGAGTTAAGCAGAAATAAGAAAAATAGGAATGGAAAAATTGGCATTAATAAATATATAAATTATGCTAGAATGCCTGATGCTCCTAGAAAGACATGTCATGAACGTGGTAACCCCAACCACATAGCTGTTAACTGTAGGAGCAAAAATAAAATTCCTATAACTGAGACTGCATCTTCAAAGAGAATAAAAGATAAATCACCTGTAAAAAGGTTAAATAATCTTTGCATTAACAATGAAAAACCTAAGCTTGGCAGTCTCTCACAAACAAGTAGCAAGACTAATGATTGTCCAATTAAAGTCAAAACTGCTAAAAGACAATCAACTCAATCTGAGTCAAGTCTTGAGTCTACAACTAGTGAGAAAGGACCCAAGAAGTCTGGGTTCCAAAAATCTCAAACTAGTTACTCTCTACTGTGCAGGGCAAAAAGAAGAAAACATGGTACTTTGACAGTGGCTGTTTGTTAGAGATAAATGATGACGATGACGATTATGTAATAAATTGTGCAACTGTAAATACTTGAGGTAATTTATAAACCTTAAGATCATCACAAGTTTTGCATCCACTGATAATAATTTTATTAAACAGTGGATGGTCAATCTCTTCACAAGACAAGTCAGAAAACAGAAACATTCAAAGGACTTGACAAAGTGAAGAAGAATGTCTGATGTTACTTGTAAACAGTCAAAGTATTCCACACATCAGAAATTCTAAACAAAGTTACTTTGATAAAGTTCCATCAGGGGGAACCCATCAGGGGGGAACTCATCAGGGAAACCTGTCAGGGTATGACGAAGGCAGACCAACCCATCAGGGAAACACTTTAGGACATGTCAGTGTCAGACCAACCCATCAGGGTAACCCGTCAGGGGGAATGGCCAACATGGCATCAGTGGAAGCCATCAGTGTGTACCATCAGTCATAAACATCAGGATCAAGAAGCACTGAGTGAAACTCAAGTGAAGGTTGAAGCCCTGATCCAGTCAATAAGCATCAAGGGATTTAGAAGCACTGATCAAAGTCCATCAGGGCTGATAGTCAGTGGATCGTTATGACAGCATGCACCCGTCATCAGTACTTACACGAAAATCAACGTAATGTGTTACAGAAGCAAGAAATATCAACTGGAAAGATATTTCTTGAAGTTTGTTTTTGATCCAATAAGAACTCTCTCGCATTAAATGCACACAGATCAGGGGAAGAAAAAGTAGGAACAAAGCATGCAGCAGTCTGACACATAGAGCTACGATGTGACATTCTTGCGGCTAAGTTGAGAGAAGCAGCACGTGATTTCAACCACTGATTCGACATATAAGCAAATGAGTTCTCATTACAAAAATAACAGAGAGATTGAATCTATCAAACAAATCAAACAAACATAGAAGCACACAACACTAGGAAGCTCTATAATATATTTCTTGAGAGATTTATTTTTTAGAGAAAAGTTTTCGTAGCTAGTGAGTGTGAGAAGCTGTGAATTTTATTTACAGAATTTGTAGCTGTAAATCACATTTGTGATTATACAGATTTCCAGAAAAACCCCAAGTTTTAATATAACTATTTTAACTTGAATCTGTGTGTTCATATTACATAAGTTTTTCTGATCTGTGCAGCTGTTTCCGGTAACTCCTTTTAAAAGATAAAAAGAGCCACAAAAGTTTGTAGTGTTTGTATTCATCCCCCCCCCCCCTCTACAAACACTTGAGCCTATTTTGCGTCAACAATTGGTGTAAGAGCCTCTTAGCAGATTTCACTTGCTAAAAACGATCATTATCTATGGCTAACAAAGCTGGAAACAGTAAAGTCCCCATGTTGGAAAGGGACAAATACTTCTTCTGGAGACAAAGAATGATAGTTCATCTAAGAGCTATTGATGATAAATATTTACAGATTCTAGAAGAAGGCCCTCATGTTCCCAAGAAGCTCATTCCAATAGAAGTCGTTAATGGAGTCAGTATTCTTGAAAAGCTTGTCCCAAAGACAACTGACGAAATGACGATAGAGGAAAGAGAAAAGGTGAAAAAGGATCTTAAAGTCACTGGGATCCTGTATAATGGTTTAGACGATGATATGTTGAATAGTATCATGAATCTGACCACGTCTAAATCTATATGGGATACCATACAAATCCTTTGTGATGGCACCGAGGAAGTGAGGGAGAACAAATTGCAGCTGTTGACACAACAGTATGAGTGGTTCACAATGAAAAATGGTGAAACACTCACTGAAATGTTTGACAGATTTAACAGGTTGGTAAATGACCTGAGATTATATGGGAAGGCTTATGCTAACAAGGATGTGAGCAAAAAGTTCATGAGAGCCTTTACCATATCATGGGATCCTAAGACGACAGCTATCAGGGAATCCAAGGACATGAATCTTCTAGACTTGGATAAGCTATATGGTACTCTCAAGACATATGAACTAGAGGTTCAACAAAGATCTGAAATGTTAGGGGATGCCAGGAAGCTTAAATCTGTAGCCCTGATGGCTGCCACAAAGGACAAACAAGAAGCAAGACCAAGTGTCTTGATGAAGTAGCAACTAGAAGATGCTAACATAGAAGGGGACAAAGAAGAAGACTCCAAGGAGGAAGAATATACTCCGGAAGAGTTAGAGGAGCTAGATGAAACCATGGCCTTTCTTGCAAAAAGGTTTTCCAAGCTGAAATTCCAAAAGCCTTTGGGGATCTAAAAGATTTTCAGCAAGGAAACCCAGAAGCACGAAAAACTTTATTGACAAATCAAGAATAAAGTGCTACAAATGCAATGAGCTGGGCCACTTTGCAAACGAGTGCCGCAAGGCCACAAAAGATGGTGAATCCAGAAACAAAGAAGCTGTTGTGGACTTCAAGAAGAAATACTTTGACCTTCTTAATGCAAACAAGAAGGGAAAAACATATATTGCAGAGGGAAAGGACTGGGCTGACTCTGATGAAGAAGAAAATGAAGAGTATGTCAACCTAGCCCTGATGGCCTCATTCACTGACAGTAGCAGCTCACAGGTAAGCCTCGAAATTTCCTCTAACATGTCTAAAACTGATTGTGTTAAAACTATTAAGGAAATGGCTTGTGAGATAAAGGATCTCTATGACACCCTGAGGAGTGCTGTAGCTGAAATTGAGAGAATGCAGAAAATAAATGAACAGTTATCTGCTAGGAACACTCTTTTAGAATCAGAAAACTCCAGACTTGAGAGTCTTGAAAAAGAGCTCTCAAAGACTAAAAATCTTCTTGACTGTGCTATCAAAAGAGAGGAATGGACCTCGAATCTTCTAAGTCAAGAAAGGGAAGTCATTAAGAGATTGAGTGAGTCTAGCAAGAAACTGGAGGATCTTTTAAAAAGTCAAAAATCTGATCCAAAATCTGGTTTAGGCTATAAAGAGACTCAAATGCAGCAACCTCCCATTGAGGTTAAGATGGCAGCTAGCTTTGGAAAAAGGCCAATACAACCTATCAAGTTTGTTAAGGCAGACACAAAGCTAGAATCAGGGAATGTTTTCCTAGTGAGTGAAGCTTCCACTAGTGGTGGGAGAGGCAAGAGAGGCAAGAAGCACTCAACCCTCCAGTTATGAAAGAACTAGACTGTGCATTAGTGGATACACAGTCATCAGGGGGAAAGAGTGCATCAGGCCGTTGTAGCCCGTCAAGGGAAAAAGGCCTGTCAGGGGAAAGCAAAAAGAATAGAAATGGTAAGCTAGGTGTTAATAAAACTAGCAATTACTCTTCCATTCATGAAGCCCCTACAAAAGTGTGCTGGAATTGTGGTAACTGTAATCATTTATATTTTCAATGCAAAGAAAAACCACAAATTTTGACTGGCACAATTTTGTATGCTGATGATTTACCAACTTTTAAAGCCTGCTCCTCCAAGGATAAAGGCAAGATAACTGTTGAGAAATCAAAAGCATATATTGAAGATCCTAAAAAGGAGAAAGTTTTAAATTTGCCAAAACCAAAAGTCTCCAATAAAGTTAAAGCTGTTTTACCTATTAATGTGACTAAACCTAGAGGACCCAAAACAAATTGGGTACCAAAAACAATTTAAATGTTTTCTTGTGTGCAGGGAAAGGTCAAAAGCAGTCAAATCTGGTTTCTAGACAATGGCTGCTCAAGGCACATGACAGGAAACAAAACCCTGCTCACAGAATTCCAAGAAAAGAATGGTCCAGTAATTTCTTTTGGTGATAATAGCAAAGGACTAACTCTTGGTTATGGCAAAGCAGCAAATGGGAATGTCTCATTTGAAAATGTAGGACTGGTTGATGGGCTCAAGCACAATTTGCTAAGCATAAGTCAACTTTGTGACAAAGGATTCATCACTTCCTTCAAAGGAGATCAGTGTCTAATCTCAAATGAAAGTGATGGGAAGCTGGTTTTGTCAGGGACAAGAAAAGGAGATCTCTATGTTGCTTATTTTAATTCAGTAAATGGAGAATCATGTTTTTACAGCAAGGCAACCCCTGATGAAAGCAGACTATGGCACAAGAAGCTTTCTCACCTGAACTTTAAGTCAATCAATGATATGGTGAAGAGAGAGTTGGTAACTGGACTTCCCCAAATGGAGTTTATCCAAGAAGGATTATGTTCAGCATGTCAACAAGGGAAGCAAAGGAAAACATCCTTTGTCAGCAAGGAAACCACAATGATCATAGATCCAATTCAATTGTTACATATGGATCTCTTTAGCCCTGTCAACATTATGTCAGTGTCAAAGAAAAGATTTGCAATGGTCATTGTGGATGACTACACCAGATACACTTGGGTAAAGTTTCAGCATGTTAAATCAGAAGTTCCTCAACAAATCATTGACCATTTCAAGAAGGTGGAAACAGAATCAGGGTCAGTGGTTAGAATGTTGAGAACAGACAATGGAACTGAGTTCAAGAATGCAGCTGTTGAGGGATTTTGTGTGGAGAAAGGCATAAATCATACATTTTCTGCTTCAAGGACTCCTCAACAGAATGGTGTAGTAGAAAGGAAGAATAGAACCCTGATAGAAGCTGCTAGATCAATGCTAGCAGAGGCAAAGATTCCCACCTATTTTTGGGCTGAAACAATTTCCACTGCTTGCTTTACTCAGAATATATCTCTAATTAACAAGGCTCACAGTAAGACACCATATGAGCTAATGACAGGGAGAAAGCCAAGCATCAAGTTCCTCCATGTCTTTGGATGCAAATGTTTTGTTCTGAGGAATTTTGGTGAGAACTTAGGAAAATTTGATCCAAAAGCTGATGAAGCAATTTTCCTAGGTTATTCTCTGTCATCCAAGGCCTTCAGGGTTTACAACAAAAGACTTCAATTGGTGATGGAGTCTATAAATGTAGCTTTTGATGATCAAGAAATTTCTGGGCTTGAAGACCCTGGTTTTCATGAAGAACTCAGGTTTGAAAATGAAGATGAAAATGATTATCAAGAGAATGAAATCGATGAGTGCAGAAAAATGGAGAATTTATCCATTCCTGATGTCAATCCAAACAATGTAGATGCTCCTTCAGCAGATAGAGTCAATTTCCTGGATAACAGATCAGGGGATACTCCATCAGGGGATCATTCATTAAGACATGCACCATCAGGGAATATCTTGAACCTTGAATTATCCACTAATTCAGGGGGAGAGTTTTTAGAAGCTGGGAGCACAGGGTTAGGGGAAGGAGATGATAGTCAAGCAAGCTCATCAAGACACATCTCTAATCCTAAATGGGCCAGAAGTCACACAACAGATCTGATTATTGGTGACCCAAGCAAGACAGTGCAGACCAGGAAAGCAACATCTAATGAATGCCTATATGCTTGTTTTCTTTCTCAAATTGAGCCAAAGAAGTTTGAAGAAGTTGTTCAAGATGCAGACTGGATCTTGGCTATGCAGGAAGAGTTAAATCAATTTGAAAGAAATCAAATATGGAAGCTTGTACCTAAACCCAAAGAAAGAATTATAATAGGTACTAAGTGGGTATTCAGAAATAAGATGGATGAAGTTGGCATTGTTGTAAGAAACAAAGCAAGACTGGTTGCAAAAGGATATCTTCAAGAAGAAGGGATTGACTTTGATGAGACCTTTGCACCAGTAGCCAGACTTGAGGCTATAAGAATTTTCTTAGCCTATGCAG
This sequence comes from Centella asiatica, assembly GCA_014636745.2. NCBI lineage: Eukaryota > Viridiplantae > Streptophyta > Magnoliopsida > Apiales > Apiaceae > Centella > Centella asiatica. The sequence continues at coordinate 22,545,458 of CM025788.1, forward strand.
TGTTAGAGTGTATGCCCTAGTGGCCAATTATGTAATGATTGTGACACTATATTTATGATATGGTTTTGGTTAAATGATAATTTTTTTTATTATGTTTTATTTACTGCGTTATATAAATGTTAACATAATAAATGTCCTTAGAAGAATGATACTAATTATATGGTTTCAAGTATGTATATGAGATCATATAAGTATGTAATGTATCATTATTCTTAAATGTCCCTAGTCAAGTATCATTGTCAGCGGGACAACAATAATACATTGAGACTAGTATGTGATTAACTGATGGCCATATCTCATTGGTCATAAATATATACGAGATATATTAAGTTGATACATAGGTACATGTTAGAGAACATTGTACTGGACAAACCCATAATGAGAATTCTACATGGAGCGTTATGCTATGTGTCATAAGTAATTCTCATAGTGACAATGATGTAATGGTCCTTCGACCTGAAGTCATGACATTTCTACATAAGGAGTTATGCATTTTGACATTATCAAAAGTCACCTTTAACCGGGTGGACGATAAAGGTGATTGTTGGATGCATAATGAGTTATGTGAGAAATG
>CM025788.1:22555294-22579853 GCA_014636745.2 Centella asiatica
CCCCTCCCCCCTCCCCCCTCCCCCTTCCCCCTTCCCTTACATTTCCTTAACCAAAACCGATTGCAATTTGACTTGGCCGTTGGCCTGATTATTGACTACTTCTTCTAAAAAAATTGAGATCTCAGTTTCAAACTTTACAGGCTAATAAAAAAACCCTACAAGTTAGTTGATGGATGAGTGTGTGAGTTTTATACAATGATCTCCTATGTAATCAAAAAAAAAAAGAAAAAGAAAAACAAAGAAATCGATTGCAATTTTATAAAAGAAAAATAAAAATAATTTAGGTTATATTTGAACTTTTTTCTGATCATCTTTTCTTGATTATTTGTAAAGGTGTTTGAAGGGTATTCATTGTTATGGTTTGGATGTTATAACTTGTTCTTATTAGATGCATTGCGAGTCATGTTTCACAAGGTATGATTTTCAATGAATTTGAATTTTTTTTTTTTGTTATTTTGAGAAATAATTTCTCTATATATGTTGATTAAGTCGTAGTTTTTGATCTTTTGGTTAAATTTCGTTAAATGAATCATGATTTTGGTCAGTGAAGCAAATAATTTCTTCTCATCTTTTTTTTTTTCCAAATTTTTTTTACATCAATTATGTACTTTTTATTTTGTTTGTCAAAATTTTTCATTCTATGCATTTAACTTATTTTTAATTGCAAAACTAAATTTTTATTCTTCATTTTTGTTGTTGGTAGGATTTGACCCATTCTTTTGTATTTTGAAACACATATGTATGAACTTTTCAAACCAAATTCACTCACTAACACAGTTGAATCAGAGTTACACATCAAGTGTTTAACGACAACATTAAATAACAATAATAATTTTTGTATGAAGACGGATATCTATCAAAGTATATTGTTTAGTTGTTAAATACCTGGTCATTTCTATTTTAGATCGTCGTTACCCCTTTACATTTATATAATAGGTATAGATTTCTAATATAAAAAAATAATGCCAGTTGATTTAGTTTAAGAGAGGTTTAAAAAGTACGGCAGGAGACTGATGCCTTGTTTAGAAGAGTTTATTATTGCAGTCTATATAAGAAGTAGGATACACATAAACCGAATCCGAGGAACCCAATTGAATCAATTCAAATCGACTCTTATTGACTGGATTGTTAATATTTATTGGGTTGGGTTGAGTTATAATTTTTTCACCCCGAAATAATTGGTTTGGGTTGAAATATCTTCTTTAAACCGCCCAACCCTACCGATATACATCCTACTTGTTATTATAATGTTGATGGAATTGTTGTCAGTGGATATCTATTGAATTTTTTATTGTATTGTTATTGTAATGTTGATGAAATTAATGTCAATGAATAATATTCTCGTGTCAGTGGATAATTCACATGTCAACAGATAAATTCCTCTGGATAATTTCTTATATAGCAGATAACAATTAGCAGGAGTAGTAGCAGGAGTAGTTGGTATCAATTAGCTGATCAACCCGATTAACCCAACCCAAACCAACCCGATATTTATTGGTTTGGGTTGTGGAAGCAAACAGTTTGAGATGAGTCATAATTTTTTCAACCTGAAATAATTGGTTTGGGTTGAAATATTTTATTTAAACCGACCAACCCGACCGATGTGCATCCCTAATAAGAAGCACTAAATTTAATTGTTTGGAAGTGTTTATTATAAAATAAACAATAAATAATGTACAAATTTTTTAAGTATGATAAAATAAGTTGGGGTAGAAGTGTTTCATTTAAAATATTTATTTTATTGAACGACTTATTCAAAATTTATACTTATAATAAAATAATACTTATTTCTTAAATATACCCACTTATACATAAGTTGGTTTAAAATAATCTATGCTAAATACATCTCCCACTTACTAAAATAAATTGAACTTAAATCTAAACTCTTATTTTAAATAAACACCGAAGAAGTTGTGCCAGATAGAGCCTTATTATTATTCTTTTTTTTTGGGTAATAGAGAGCCTTATTTGTTTATGTCAAAAAGTTTAAAAAACATAAATCTATGGGCCAAGTTTCCGGGGTTCCAGCTCAGCCCACAGACAATAACTCGGTCATTGTTTTATGAAGTTCATTACAATATTTATCACAGGAAAGGGAAAGTAAGTAGGAAAAATCAGGTGAGGGATTGATTTTCTCTCCTTTTTTTGGGTTCAGTTTGTCTTCTGAAGGTCAATCTCCGCTTCAATCTTCTATTATTTACGTTTTTCTAAGTTCGGGTTTAATTTTTGTAGTTCATACAAACTCATTTTGTTTCTTTATTCGGATCTTGTTGATTTATGCTATGTTTCAAATGATCAATCAGATAATTAGTCAAAAGAAAGCAGGGAAAATAATAGAAGATTGGCTAATTGAGTTGATGTGAATGTTACAGTTGGGGAGCACAAGTTAATTGAGTAATGGGTGATGAAATTGAAGGGTTGAAGTTTGAGCAAAGGCACGGGAAGAGCAGGGTAAGGGTTGCCAGGGTTTGGAAAAGCAAAGCAGATGGTCGCCATTTCTTTGTGGAATGGAATGTTAACATCAGTTTACTTTCCGATTGTGTGTCTGCCTATGTTCGTGGCGACAATTCGGATATCGTTGCTACTGATACAATGAAGAACACTGTACTCTCTCTCTCTCTCTCTCTCTACACACACACACACACACAGACGGAGAATGAGCTATAACTCATAAGCTCATTTTTACAATCATCCACTAATTTTATATATATAAATCCACAATCATTTTAAAATAATGAACATACGGAAAGAATATAAAAAAATAAAGGATACTCAAATTCTCTCTCTAATAATGCATAACATAGTTTCATATTAGTATTCGTTATAAAATTAGTATTTCTGGAAGGGTCATAATAAGTTGGTTTTTTCATGATTATAAAAATTGTGTTTCAAAAGAATTAAAAAAAAATCACTTATTGTATTCTATTATTTTTGCATGATTTTTTAATTCGTATTTATATTAGAAACCAAAGTTAGAATGAGTGAACATGATTACGAAAAATGAGCTATAGCTCATTTTACTTTTATGTGTATATAATATTCGTTTACATATGTATAGCAGCTAACACCTCAATAATAGATTGATAAACATGGAATAGTATAGCTCATGGAGCCATATCTTCCCTTAAGATCAGAAGACCAAGTTATAGACAGGTGGAGTTAATCTAGAAACTACCAAACGATTGAGCGAGTGAATAACTGAGTTAATTTTACTAAATCACAAGTCAAAATTAAATTAGAATTTCAATTCTTACATAAACTTTGTTGAGTTGTTAGAGTTTCTTACACTTATTACTAAATTTGACTTCGGGTATCAAGTTTGTTACATTTCTTACTAATATTGACGAATTTAGGAAAAGTTGACACCTTTCAATTAAGAGAAGTGCAGAAGAGCAGTTTGACGTTATGATTCTTAGCTCGAATCTATACTGGTACATATTGTTAGATTATTCAAAAAGACAATTGAATAATGAAACTGATAATTGTATTTAGGAGAGAAAAAGATACAATGGGTTTGCTTAGGACACTACACCCTGTGTATTTAGTTTGGAATTTGCTCCCAGCAGGTTATGTCCTTTGGGCTCCCGGATTTTTGTATTTTCATGTCCATTCAACTCCAGTTAGTCTCTTATATGGGTTTAGACCTTTAACACAGCCAAGTCCACACCTTAAACCTTTCCATCTCCAAATTAATTAATTAATCAAAATTAACTGATTTTTATGTGTTATTGTTTGTGTTATAGAACATAAACCAACATACCTACTGCTGTATGTATAATTCAAAATTGAAACAAATAAGCTAAATTAAATAACCATTAAACACTATATCTATTTGAAGTAGAAAAAAAGAAAGAACAAACTTACTGTAAACAAAATATGAATATGTTTATGTGAAGTTAGTGTATTATCAATAACCAATTTAATTTTACTTTTTTACCCTCGGTATTAAGTAGTGTTACACAGACCATAACATCCATTTGTTACCGCTGATCCAAACCCCCACCTCAACTTCCCCCCTCCCAACACCCATACAAAGAACATTGTTTCAATTTTAGTTTCTATTTAGAAAACAGAGGAAAACTCACTTTGGGAGCCAAAAATTGAAATAGAAACCCAATATTTTTCACCAATTTTGGAATGTGTTAAATAACTATTTAGTCATTGTACTAAGGTCCAACATGCGGCTAACATTTTGCCACGTAGATGCTGATTGGATAGACAACTTAGGTTAAAAATTTCAAATATTTTAATACTTTGTAAGTAAAGGAAAGAAGTAAAAAAAAGTAAAAGTTCATACATAGCAGGCTCCAAGATCAGTAGTTGTTAACAGCACCAGCAAGCACCACCCGCAGACTCCAGCCATCTCCAAGTCACCCCCAGAACCATTAAACTGATAGCTGCCACCACCACCATTGAAGACATTCTCCTCCGAACTTTTGACTTTATAATTAGATCTTGTAGAGAGATATGAGAAAAAGAAAAAGCGGAGAGAGAGTCTTCTTTCTCAGTCATCTGTCCACGACCAGCCACTATTACTACCTTCACCACTGACCATCACGTGTAAATCTGGTTTTCTTGATTTTCTTGAACTGCTATATACCCATATGTTAAAAATCGTCAACAATCAAGTACCTCAAACGGTTACATGATCTGTTTCTCCTAATTACCCTTTTTCTATTTTAGCACACAAGCCCTCAAATTCGAACTCTCTCTACACAGATCTCAACGAGGACCACTGTTCCCCTCTCATCTTTCACTCTTGTCCAGGATCTGATCATTCTTCTCTTAGATTTTTCTTCTGATTGTTGTATCAAAGAATTAGCCTACTGCTCCAGATCCATTCTTAATGACAAGGGAAATACTTTAGGAAGTTATGAAGGGACATCCCGTCTTGCTAAATAGAGGCATACAAGCATTCCAGCTAAAATACTCCCCAAAACAAACTTGAAATTATTCAACCCTTAACTGGTTCAATATTCCGAAGGAAAGACGATCGTTCAATGTAATGGTGAAATAAACCCAAAATAAAATGCCTAATTTGCCAATTGAAGAATGAAGAATAAGGGCCAAAACATGATGCTAAAATACTCCCCAAAACGATCTTGAAATTATTCAACCCTTAACTGGTTTAATATTCCGAACGATCGTTCAATGTAATGGTGAAATAAAGCCAAAATGAAATGCCTAATTTGCCAATTAAAGAATGAAGAATAAGGGCCAAAACATGATGGTAATGAGTTTTGTGGTGGAAGATATGTTGCTCGTAAATTGTGACACTAGTTATGTTGATGGAAGTAGTGAGATGAGTTAAAATTCGGGTTGTAGGGCAGAAGGGTGGAGTTTCGTGGTGTGTGGTGATGAATGTTGTGGATAAACATCAAATTTGGGGTTCATTTTTGGTCTTTTTGTTTTTTGATTAATATATATATTTTTTCTTTTGTCAAGATCCCTTCCTTTTGTTCCCTTTAGTAATTCCATCTCAGCAAAATAGACTTAAGCGTACATGTCAACATCCATGTGGCAAACTGATAGATATGGTAGCTTTCCATTTAATTATAGAAAGCGGCAGAGTAATTTGATTGTAAAAAAAAGATTTAGTACCGTAAATCGATTGTAATTTTTTGAATTTCAGTGGCCAAAATGAGAATTGGATCCTAATATAGTGACGAAAAAGTTATTTAACCTTCATATATGAAACCATCAAAACTTTAACAGAATCTAGTTGTCTAGTCTTCTTAATAACAACAAAGTCATTTTAGGCAGTATTTTTGGGTATGGGGTTATCTTACTCCCTCTTGCTTTTATTTGTTTTAGATGAGTACATGATCTCGAGTTTCAATTTGGGAGTGGAGGAGGTTTCACCTTATCTCTGTTGTTTCTTGATTTGATCCAATTATTTTATGAATAATTTTCAATAAGTTTTCTCAACATTAAAAAAGAAGCACTCTATTGACTCAGGGCAGTCAAATATGCTCCTCATCTGAAATCATGTTTATCTCTGTTCAATGAGAAGCCAGGTGTCCCCGCTCCCCGTGAAATTGCTGTTCTGCATTGGGCTTAAGATCTCTAAAACTCTTTATCATACAATTTTGTTGCCTATGCCTCGCAAAATCCTTGCTTGTTGAACTTCCCACTTTTATGCTGCAAGTCAATTTTTAAAACCAGTGTTTAAAAAAGAAGTACAGAAATTTAGAGAAGAAGTTTCATGTATGGTACCATTTGGTTACCATATATCAGATAACAATCAAAACCTTTTACCTACCATATCTGTTATTTTCTTTTTAGAAATTTAAATTATGCCAATTTCATTTCACCTCCCTCAGTATATCACATTTCCTTTTATTCGTTTATTTTGTGATCTCTTATACTTGTCATCTTTTGAAGTTGATTTGTGTATGTGGTATTATTACAGGTATTTGTAAAAGCGAAGGAATGCTCAGAACAAGTTTCAATGGAGGAGTTTGCAATAAAACTTGCCAAACACTTCACAAGTTTTTATCAACAGGTAAATTGTTGTAGAATGATTTAAGAATATTGCTCTGAATAACCTACTATCTATTAATTTGTTGTAATTTTACTTTATAAATTTTCTTATCAGATATACATCAATTTCTTGTTTCATATATACACACACACACATACATAAATATATAATATGGGCGAAATGGAAGTACTGTTATCCATACACAAGTCTATATATGCAACACACAAAAAATCAATGTGGCATCGAAGATTATTATCGTCAGGGGAAGAAAATTTAACAGCAAATTATAAAACTTACAAATGATACTAGATCCCTAAACTTTCAATACTTTAGACATGGAGTGATTATAATTTCTTATAGGATCCCAAGTGATTGATTAAATTGTTCTTGGAATTGGATTGATTGCCATTGATGGTGCACAGAGTGAGGATGTGATCCGTGGGATTAATTAGTTTATGGTTGGGTTATAGTTTTATGTTTTACTAAGTGAGATTGTTGAGATAAAGCTGCAGTAGGCACTGGTGAACCTCAGGGAATGGGTTAATTACTCGGCAGTCTCGGCGTCAGGGGATGTTGTTCTCGGTCGTCAGGGGATATGTCTTGGCGTTAGGGGATCACGTTCTTGGTTGTCAGGGCATGTTTATCGGCGTCAGGGGATAGTTCTCGTCAGGGACTAATTAAGCCCGTCGAAGACTAAGGCTTGTCAGGGGATAATTTGTACTGTCGGATACTAAGTACAAATTAAGCCTGTTGGAGACTAAGGCTTGTCAGGGGATAATTTGAATTGTCGGAGACTAATTCCAGTTGGCCTACCAGAGATTATTTTTTCGGATGGACTGTAGCATATTAAATTGTTTTATTTGTTTTTCCTAAGTGTAATAGGTTTGTTTTTCTTTCCATAGTGGTATTTGATTTCTTTCCATTATAGATTTCTTTCCATTGTAGAATTCTTTTCAATGTAGAATTAGGGTTTATATCAGCTTATAAATAGCTGCTTATGTTGTACACTGGAAGATAGACTTTGATATAAAATTTTTTCGTGAGTTTTGAACTTGCAAATTATCCTAAAAGTTGGTGGTTAACTTCTTTAGACTTTCGCAACTAGATTTGTTTTAGCTTGTGGGTGATTAAATTCTTTAAGCAAACTAAACAAACATTGTCCACTATCCAATCTTTCACTTTGGCCAAAGGAGAAGAGCCTGAGTGACCAATAATCGAGTTGAGGATGGAAGAGGCTAGTTGGCGGCCACCATGCCAATGATCAAACCACATGTTGGTATTGTTACCATGACCTATGCTATAGGTAATCCAGTCTTTTGCAACGGATCTCTGCCGTAGAATCTTCCTGCAAGTCCAAGTGCTATCTACTGGGATTTTAATTATCCAAATGCCACGCCCTTTCAAGATTTCCCTTTTCACCCAGGCTGCCCAAAGGGAAGTAGAAGTTGGATTTATTAGTTTCCAAAGGAGGAAAAGAAGTTGGGCTTTATTCCACTCACCCAAATTTATCAAGCCCAAACCCTCCCTCATAGTTTGGAAGGGAGATAGAGTCCCATTTCACCTTTGCACCACGAAAATCAGTGGAGTTCCCATTCCAAAGGAAATTTCTGATGATGCCGTTAATATTCTTAATAACCGAGGAGGGCAGCATAAACTGAGTAGACCAAAAGTGGACAATTACGTTTAGGAAGGAGTCTATAAGCTGGGTTCTTCCTACATATGAAAGGAATTTGTTAGTCCAGGAACCAATTCTAGATTTTATTTTTTCCGCTAATGGAAGGCAATCTCTAGATGAGAGTTTTGTTGAGATCAAGGGAAGGCCTAGAGATTTTGCTGGCAGCGAACCCTTTTTGGAAGCTCAATTGAAGCTCAGTATCTGAAGAACATTTGCCTAGTGGCAATGGCTTTTTGCACTGTTAATTTTCAGACCTGTAACTTCAGAAAAGGTTTCAAGGCACTTATTGACAGTGCTAATTGTGACGATCCCACAATCCCTTACTGGATCAGGGCTTCGTCATAAGAAGGAAAAGATAACCATATATCCAACCATAGGAAAATACTAGGTAAAATGCAAATAATATTAAAGAGTTATTACAACTTAGATTGTTACATTCCAGCGGAAGCTATTCTATCTTTACATTCTATTACAAAACATCACTATTTACTTTATCCTCCTTCCTTCCTTATTGATTCTACGAGAGTTAACTATCTCAATAACCAGTCAACTTTGCCTTCCCCTTGTTAGAGGGTTCAGCCTTTACTTCCTGCCCTGCAAAACATTAAGATTCAACAAGAATGAGCGATTTACGCCCAGCAAGTATATGAACAATTTGGGGAAAAGCAAGATTGAAGTGCTTCAAGGAAATCCAATTTTGTTGGAAGGCTTGATGGAACAATATCAATGCCTCTGAAATCTTAAAGGAATCTTTTGGATTAATGATGATAAACAATTGTGTAACCCTTCGTAAGGCAAGCATAACTTTCTTGAAGTAAAAATATCCATCGGGGGCTATACCCGTTGGATCTGCTAACCATACGGTATACAGCTGGCCTAACTGTGCCCGCATGATCCCTTTTTGTGTGAACGTACGTAGTCACATAAAATTCCTCTAGGTTAGGTGAAGAACAAATCAGCACCTTTCCTTTCCTCTTGCCAACCATGTGGCATTTCCCAATGAAGGGACATATCATTCTTGTTCATTTGCACAGATATAAGATTGAATAATATCAAATAAATCAAAGCTCCTTTATATCCATGCATTTCATTCGTATCATGCTAGCGGAAATTAAAGTATAGCATTTTGTTTCTCAAGGAAATTTAAATATAAAGTACATAATTTTGTACACATGTCGAATCAATTGATCATGCGCATAACTGAAATAAATATCAGAGTAAGAATATACTTGTATCATCAAGCATAATAATGAAAATATACTTACTTCAACTTGAAATAAATATAAGAGTGTAAATATACTTGCCTCAGTCCTTGCACAAATTCAAATGAATTTACTTGAAAGAGAGAGATTCTGTAAATTATGCAAGTAATATTTTAATACCTTAATAATAATTTATGAAAGAAAATAGGTATAAGATGTCCTTAGACTTTATTAACTCAAATCTAGTATGATAACTTCGTGAAATAACTTTAAGAAAATAATGATTTGTAATTTTGATGACAAACTGTGCATCGGGGAATAATCTCCTTAGCCATCAGAGACTAACATGTTCTGCCCATCGGGGGCTAAAAATTCTTCTATCGGAGACTAAGAAGTCTTTCATCAGAGACTACGGAGTCCTTCTTTATTAAAACCACGGATGACGTCATCAGAGACTGGTTTTAACCTATCGGAGATTAATAAATGACGTCATCGGAGACTAATTAACCCATCAGGGACTGATGACGTCACTTTAACTCTATCGGGGACTAATCCTGACGTCATCGGGGACTAAGTAACCCATCGGGGATTAAATAACCCATCAGGGACTGATGCTGACGTCATCAGAGACTAACAGAATATCTCATCAGAGACTACGGATATCTCGTCAGAGACTACGAATATCTCGTCCAAAATTAACAGTATCTCATTAGAGATTAACAACAGAGCTTGCTTCTACTACGATGGAAGGCTTATCATGAACAATACAGGCTATGATGCAGAAAATATGAATCTTAGCATAAATCTTTGATGCTATGCATGAAAGAAAACTGAGTAAAACACCAAGTTCTTACCTCTTCGTTTTCAAAGTGGAATCAAAGCTTTTCTGAGAAGAATTCTTCCCAAAAGAAGAACTTGGAAATTTTTAGAGATCACAGGTTTAATGAAACTCTTCGGAGAGAGATTTTGGTGAGAGAATTAGAATTTCATTTCGGATGGGGTATTTATAGAGTTAAAAAGTAGTAGGCTACGATTAAACTTAAAATAAGATAATTGGTTAATTTGGACGGTAAATACGGCTGCTCATCATGACTTCCTAACAGCATACAGCTACTGTCCTTCATGCACAAAAGTTTTGCCACCTAAACATCTCTTAATCAGACACGTAGTTGTAATACCACGTAATCCCTTCATCCTCTTCCATGTTGATCAAAATGATCTTATATGGGATTTGTTAATCCCCTTTTGATACCTTTTAAGGATTTAGCCTCATAATCACGAGTATCACATTATCATAAAATTCTTATTGAAAATATATGAATTTATCATTCATATCCGAAAGAATTAAATTCCATGCAAAAATAAGATAACAAAACAAAATTTACCACAAAATATATTATTTCATATTATAAAATAGATTTACAATTTTTTGGGTTCTCACACTAATGGAGTTTAGGTCTCCCTTGCTAAATATAATGACATCATCTGCAAAAACATAAATTTGTTACTTTAGGCTTCTTCGTTCTCCAATGATAAGTGAAGGTTTGGGAGCCAGCAGCCCTATCTAGCAGGAGTGAAAGAATTTCCATGCTAGAACAAATAGGTATGGGGAGAGAGGATCTCCCTGCCTCAAGCCCCTTTGCCCCTTTATGTAACCACATAATTCACCATTGATCTTAACTGAGTATCTGGTCAAGGTGACGCATTGTTTGACCCAGTAACAGAACTTTGGGTGAAAGCGAAGAGAGGACAGGATGTCAAGCACAGATGGCCCAACCCTCTATGAAGGCAGCCTGCTCGTTAGAGATAAGAGGGGGGAGTCCTGATTTTATTCTGTTTGCAATAACCTTTGAAATGCATTTACATAAAAAATTGCAGCAGGATATCGTTCGGTAATCAGTCATATAGGAAGGGCCATGACATTTGGGAATAAGAGTGATCGCCGTGGAATTCATTCCTCTGAGAGGGGTTCCCATGTGAAAGAAAGCTTTGGCCGCTTCAATGAAATCTTGCCCAATAATATTTCGTGATGAGAGGAAAAATTTGACAGGAAAGCCATCTGGTTGGGGGCTCTTATTCTTGGGCATCGACTTAAGAGTTTGTAAGTTTTCATCCGGGGTTACTTCTTGCTCCAATTTCTGTGCGTCTAGTCAACCAAGGTTTGTAAATATGTCCTCATCCAAGGTTGGCCTGTAAGGTAAAGGGTCATGACCCATCAGCGATTTTAAGTGGTCAATGGCTACATGTTTAACTTGGTCTTGACCATGAGCTCATTGCCCCTCAGTATCTCTGATAGGATTTTATTGCTATTCCATCTCACTCATGTTTTGTGGAAGCAGTAGGTCTTGACATGATTGATACCTACATTTTTTGGTGTTCCAGATGCAACTGTGAGGGCCTGTTTCTCCAAATTCTACTCTGAATTCAAAGTTTACAGGGAACGATATTATCATACTTTCACGGTTCTTGAAATGACTATTTTTCACTGTAGCCTATAATTTTCTCAAATGAGTTATACTGTATGTTTGTCGTAGGCCAGGTGGTAAAGATGTTTATTTTTATCTTAAGATCCCATGTTCTACATCATAGCAATGACAATATGCAGACACTTGTATTTTTCACAAACATATTTTTCCTTTTGATTGATAGAAGTTGTGGATCTGTTGTGTTATTTGTCCCTGTTGAATATTTTTGGGTCAAATTGACGAATTTTTATTAACTATATTATGAATTTTAAAGTACAAAAGTTGACTTTGATAATATATTCAATATACATTTTATGATTATAGTTATGTGCGTACTTTTAATAACATAAAAAGATATTTCAATATAAAAATGGTCAAGTTGACCATGTTGTGGTAGAGATAATTTTGTGGAGAGATATTGTAACAATTGGTGAGAAAGTAGTACTAAATCTTACACTCTGTCAATTATAATAGAATCGATTGAACCATAAACTTAAGGAGATTGAATTGCCAATATTAGTAATTGAGGGGCTACATTGAAGCTGGATGGCAACTTCAACAGATAGATGTGCCATTTAGCCTAAGAAGATGTGTCAAGACTGCATGTAACATAGTAATCGAAAGATATTAGGTTTTGGAGAATAAATTGAAACATGGTGGAAAGGAAATGATGACAAGCCTGCAAAACATGGTTGGATCAAATATCAATGATTTGGGAAGAATATGCAAATGGAACTCTAAGTCTAGTTAGTAGGAACTTCTAGAACGTTGTCAAAGTTATTCATTGTTTTATTTCAATTTCTGCATTATCATATTGGGTTTATATGTTGTTTAGGACTATCCCGTCATAGAGTTTGACTTGAATTAGAAAATTCATTTAGGGTTCTTATGAGTTGCAATTCACTATTGTATTCATTTAAAATTATTGTGCACATTGATTACTTGAGTTCTTTGTGCAGTGCTTGCATAGTTCTTTCATAGCTTCCTACAATTTTTGATTTTTGTTTTATCCTTGCTCACTTCCTGTAGGTAACCACTGCCATCATCACTATAGTGGAAAAGCCATGGGAGCGTTGCTTTGTTGATGGTCAACCACATCAACATGGTTAGTTTATTCTGTCTATTGGTGATTAGTTGATACAATTCCTTGGGGGTTTTCATGCATTTATTTTAAAAGAAAGTTTTACATCCTTGTTATTTTATTTAATTAATCCTTGGCTTGGTAGCTGTTCCTATGAGATCTGAGTTTCTGTGTCTGATACTCTGATACCTATATTTAGTTGTTGCTTTTCAAATATTAACTGTACTTGTTATTTGATCAAGAACGCATAATATGATTACAAAGTGAGCTACAACCCATTGTTTTGGCATGGTAATCTTTGTGGGGGTAAAAGTGAAGAATCGAAAATGTAAAAGATGAATGAGAGTTGTCTAATCTCCAACTTTCAACTTTTATCCTAGGGCTAATATTCTGGTTTGTGTTTAATCTCTCTCTCTCTATATATAGATACAAACACACACACAGACCAAAAAAGGAAATGGGTCGCAGCTTACCTTATCTTTTGTGTCTGACTGGCTGTACCAATTTTTTAATTAACTCTTTTTTCGCTTTTGCAATGTTTTGGAATAATCCCACCTTATGGCTTTGATAGAGCATCCAAAAGTATGAGAGTACGGAAATTTTCTTAACCATTTTGATGTATTAAATGTTTCTTATAACTAAAAAAATGAAAAAGTAACTTGCAAGATCAAGTCCAACTTGATTTTAAAAATACTTGACTTTGCAAGATGTCGTCATCAAAACTTGTATATTTCACTATGCTGGGTTTTTTCCATCCCAAAAGAGGGAAAAAAAAAAGAATTACTATAGCCTATTTCAGAAATCCGGGCTGCAGCATTTTCAGTGGTGCCTAAATGCATAGGCTTCCGGCCTGTTTGTCACAAAATTCCTGCTAATTATGATTTAAGTGTCTCATGTTTGGGAAAGAAAGAAAAGTATATAGTAAATTTTATATGCTTTGATATGTGATGCAAATCAAGTTGCTGATGATTTTCTAAAAACGCTCGAGTATCCGAAGAATGTCCAGAAAAGAGAGAATTAGTGCTTTTTTTGTGTGCTGCAGCTTTATTAATATTTCTGTGATTTATTCTTGAGTTGTTTTGGGCTTTAATTTGTTTGTTCCCTTTTATATTATTTCCAACAATTTTAATACGATGTCATGCGACGAGCTAGCTATGGTTTCTTTGGCTGAAATATTTAAAGTATTTAATCAATTGTAGCACACTTTTTTTTTGGGAGATATTGATAATTCATTTAAAAATAGTCTCCCATGTGGCTTTGTTCTCTCCTGTTCCAAGATTGGGAATTAGGGTTAAGAGTTGAATCTCTTAGCGTATAACTTTCTTATTGATTCCTTTGTGTTTGGATTGTGTTAATATGTTTTCTATAATTTATTGCCATTTACACATTTGTAATTTTATTATACACAATTTGCTTTCACTACCTAATTATGTGAGACCATGTCATTGGGCTGCTTTGTGAAGGTTTGTGATTTTCCTATATTAAAGGTTTTAAACTTGGATCTGAGAAGCATAAGGCAGAAGTTATAGTTACAAAATTGGGGGCTTTGCGGGTTACTTCTGGTATTGAAGGATTGGCATTGCTGAAGACTACAAAAGTAAGCTAGTTTAAATTGCCTTGTTTGCTATTTATAAGGGTGTCAATTCACATTAATTTGATTACATTTGTTTACTTCATTTTAGGGAATCTGAAATATTCGAAACCCTTCGTACCCGTATTCTGAAAAATGGATATTATCCATATTTGACTAAAAGCGGATCGAAGACATATATATGAGTATCCATATCCATGATATCTGTTTCTGATTAAAGTTATTATATATACTAAGTCTTATAAAACATTATGTTATTGTCCTGTATGTATTTAATTTTTTATAAGTAAATGCAAAGATATGTAACAAGACGAATATGACTATTTCATTTTTTGAAGCAAATTTATTTAGTATATATAACATGAACTATTAAATTATTAAAATTTGTTTTGTTTGTATTATGCCTATATATGGGACATTCTATTCATATTTGATATTATGCAATTCATATTTGTAACCGCAGTAAATGGATATGAATGCTGGAGATAGGCATGTTTGTATTTGTATTCGACCATTTAGCCCTGCACTTTATTTCTTCCAATAGCTTGAATTAAGAGTTAAAACAACGTTTTTGCAATCCTTTTTTTACTTCTATAGTGTTGAAAATGCATTACTTGGCAATATGGACCCCGTTTTGCAAGTTTGGGCAACTTAGAAGCATTATAGAGAATTGATGCACAGAATGAGGTTGCCATGCTTTTCTTTTCTTTTCTTTTTTTTTTGATTCCCTATCTCCTTTATCCTGATTGCATTTGAAATATTTAATAGTTCAGTCTTTTAGCAGTGATGGCTTCATTGGCAGAAGATCACCTGACTTCTATATTTTGTGTAGTTCTTGTGAATCGTACTGAAAGCTTTTTACAAAGAGACATTTAGCGCAGTAAGAGTTGAACTGTAAACATTGGAACAGTTGACAATCTCCGTGGCAACATAAATTTTAACTGTTCTATCCTTTTCCTTCTTTTTGGGTCATGCCGGATTCCCTTGAATTAAGGATATGCTTATTTCTTTCTTGTTTGTTGTACCCTTTGGTAGGAGTTTATGTTGAGTTACGTGTGTTGTTTGAAGCTTCCGTTGTGAGTGTTCCTGCACTAGTTAGTTTAATATTTGTATCTTCAGCAGTGGTTGCTTAGTTGTTTTGTCATCGGTCTCCACTGATATCTTCTTAAATACCATGAAACTTTATTTGAGCCTTTAGTTCATTCTATATACTATGTACTCTCCTATCCTAATGCAGTGGGTTGCATGCCCTTTTGGCTCTAATATATTTCTTTGTTTATTTGTCCGCACAAAACAATGAAAGAGAAGTTCACTTGCAATTTCTTTTTCTTTGGACGATGTTATTATTATAATATCATATACATTGAATTGAAATGTTGTGAATTTAACTTTATTTTTCCTTTTGCAGTATAATATAGTCATAAAGATGTTAATTATTGGTATATATGAATTTGTGAGTAACAGTCAGGTTTTGAAGGATTTATGAGGGACAAAAACACAATATTACCTGAAACACGAGAGAGGATGTTTGCAACTGAGATAAGTGCTTCATGGAGGTATTTTGCATACCTGGGTAGAACATTGATTTTGGATATTTAATTATTCTTGAGCTCTCTGTCTATTTTGTGTTTGTTCTAGTTTACACTCTATCCTTTTGTGTGTGTTTGTCCTTCATCCATTTGTACTAGTTTATGTTCCATCCCTTGTAATATTAAAACGTTACTTAATGGTAACATAAGTTTTTTCTGAACTTGTTAAGATACAAATGGATAGAGTTACCAGATACTCTGTTTGGCTAGCGAACCATATAGTGCTACTTACATACCTAAACACAGTATTTTTACAGACCAAATACCAATACTCCAATCTTTAGCTTACAGCCACATGCTTTTGATTCCCTTAAAATAAATTAGCATACCCTAATATTTACTCTATTTGTTCCAAACTCGGAGACACATCTTTCTTTGATCGTAGTACATTTTGAAATCCTGTAATTTAATTTATGATGTGTATATATATAATTTTGAAATTGTGATATCCATGTCAACAACTAATTTTTACATACTAGTCTACTTGTTCGATATGCTGCTACTCATGATGTGTATATATTAAGATTTCAAAATTTCAATATGTGTTCACAACTACTTAAGTTTATAGTGTTTTCGTGCTAATTATAACTAAATAAATTCATATCAAATTTAAATCATAGGATTTCACCAAACTTAGGTATGAAGCCATGTGTATTGCTAATTCTGAATGGAGGGAGTATTTGATTACTTCCATTTACACAAGTATCAATATTCAATTTAGAGGGAGTATTTGATTACTTCCATTTACACAGCTATCAATATTCAATTTTGAAATTGAATGCTCAAACATTAATCAGATCTAGATATTTTCTAAAACAATAGGTATGACTAAAACTAATATGAAATTACGGATTATTTTATTTAGATTCTAAGAAAATTCCTTACTATAATCCTCCAAATAACCCCGTGTATCATGTTTTGCTTATCTTGCATTTTGCATTCTGTATTCCATTACACAAACCAAAATAACTGCATTTGTGGATGATTATTAGAATATAAATTGAAAATTTTGGGATTTTATATTTTATTGTCTTTGCTTAGAAATATTCCTCAAACATTTAAACAGACCATGTAATGCTAAATCTATGATTTTTTATCAGAGGGAGTATCTGTCTTTATATTTGTTATAAAAAGTAGCTTATGCAGAATGTTATGACTTTGAATACTATAGGTACCCTTTTGATTCTCTTTCGAGCATTCCTGTCGAGCCACTTTACTTTTCTAAGGCGTACCTCAATGTGAAAAAGGTTTTAGCCGACACTTTCTTTGGTCCTCCCAGTGAGGGGGTGTACAGTCCTTCTGTACAGGCCACTTTGTATCTGATGGCAAAGGCTATTCTTAGCAGGTTCCTCTCTCTCTCCCTATCTCCCTCCCTCTCCCTCCCTCCCCCTCCCTCCCCCTCCCTCCCCCTCCCTCCCACTCCCTCCCCCTCCCTACCACTCCCTCACTCCCTCTCCCTCCCTCACTCCCCTCTTCCTGTCCCTCCCTCTCTCCTTATCTATCTATGTATTTATATCTATATATATTGTGTATACGTATATGTAGATACTCCCTCTGTCCCATACCTATATATATTATGTATATGTAGATACTCCTTACATCCCAAAAAGAATGAGTGAACAAATTGCACTACTTTTTAGGTGATGTATATGTATATACTCCCGTAGTCCTGTGTCTATATATATAATGTATTCGTATATGTATAGGTATATGCTCCCTCTCAAAAAGAATGAGTGAGCACATTGCGCTACTTTTTATGAAAAGGTTTTGAGGGGTAAATTTCCCACTATACCAGCTAAAATGGGTCTCATACATTAAAATTATTACCTTGTAGGGCCTCTTATATTAGTAAAGTTGTCCAATTAGTAAACTTCCATGTACTTCACTCTTTCTTTTTGGGACAAAAATCAACTTCCCTTACTCTTTTCGGGACGGAGGGAGTGTCTAGGATATTTGATTTAAGTAACTACCTTAGGACTGTGTCTCAAACACTGAATAATTAAGCAATTTTTGTAGAAGCTGACCACATTTGCATTTTCCCCCGTCACCTTTCTCTATCCCATTGGCCACTTTTGATATGTAAATCTTTTTAACTTCCATTCATTGTGCAATTCGAAATCATCGAAATTTGAGTTCCTTTCTGCGCAAAATATTTCAAATAGTAACAACTAAATTACTTCTTCCATTCCGAAATTGGAAATCGTTTCACTTCAAAATTGAACTAAAATATTTTGCTTTTACTAATTTTGAAGTAAAATATCATGAAGTACACAAAGATTACTTTTAAATGCAAATTTGTATCCTTAAATATATTTACAAATTCATCTCACAAAAAAACTTAAAGAGGATTTGGAGATATTACTACATTAAAAAGGAAACGTATCTGTAATTTTGGTATGGATGGAGTACTGAAAGTGCATTAAGTCAAAGTTTGATATTATTTTCTAAGAGGAACCACTTCTATAATTTATTGTTATTTGCTATTTATACTCCACTTTTTGATTAGTTCAATCAATTATTTCTTATCATGCACACACAGCATGTAGAATACTGGCATATGCATATGTATTAAACATCTTAGATTATTTCCACTTTCTGTATTTTGTCTTGGCTAGAAAAAACACTGACTTGGTTCATTTTCATTATTTCAGGTTTTCTGATATATCGACGATCCAGTTAAAAATGCCAAATATCCATTTCTTACCTGTCAATTTACCTAGCAAAGAAAATCCAGTTATGGTTAAGGTATTCGATCCATTCCAAAATAAAGGATACAATTTTTAGAATTTTTTTGCTGACAATTTTATTATATCTAGCAAAAGATAGAACTAAATTATTGGTGACGTCCATAGTAGTTAAACCGTTCATACTGGTACAGAAAACCCGCATATCATATTTCATATGTAGTATATTGTATTGTGAACTGTATCTTAATATTTGCTTAGATTAGTCGATTATATACTTCATATATTTAATTTGTGGATTATTGGGAGATTTACTTCCAAGTTGATTAGGGTTTTTAGTTTTTGGGGTGGGGGTGTTAGGTTCTGTTTTTCTATGTAAAGAGTTTGTAATTTGAGTTATTGAATTGATATCGTTGAAAGCTCGAATAGCTTGCTATCCTTCCCTTTTGTTTCTTCCCAACCCTCTTGATTGTGGGCACTATTTGTTTCTCACTGCGAGCAGCAGGCGGACACAGTGAAATGAGAAAATTTTCTTTTACACCTTTCTTCATTTTTTGTCTCTCTTTTTCCAATCGGTGTTTTGATTGTTGACAAAAGCTAACTTGGTTGGTGATGATGGCGGTCTACGACTCAATGATGTGACCTGTATGGGCTCATGGTAGTCTATTGGTGAAGGTGCAGGTCAGGAGAGCATCAAATTTTCAGTTCTGGATTTGATGTTGGGTTGTGTTTTGTTTATGGTGGTGAATCTGATATATGGTGATTGGTGGTTGCAAATTTATAGGGCAGATGAACAGAATTGGTGTTCTGTTTGACTGAACTGAAGGGTTATGGTTCTGGGGAAGATGGCGAACAGCTGGGGTTGTCTGCTTTGGTTGGTAAGTAGTATCCCAAGTACCATAGCACTAAATTTGGGAGTGGAATATGGACGGAGGGATGCAGAAACCATGTGATGAGGACTAGAGGTGAAAGACTAGAACAGAGAGAGTTGGGAAGAAACAAAGGAGAGGGATAACAAGCTATTCAATCACTGAAATCTGTCCAAAAGATGAAATTACGTTAAATCTTTAAATAGAAAACCGAATAAATAAGAACTTAACTCCCAAGAAAAAGCCTTAATCAACATATATCCCAATAATTCACTAATTTGATATGAAAACTAAATAATCAACTAGTTAATCATACAAAATTACAATATCTTTGAATAGAAACTAGAATGCTTGTGGCCCAAAAAAGAAAAAAAGAAAAAAAGGAAAGAAAAGAAACTAGAACCCTTAACCTTCAAGGAAAAACCCTAATCAACATTAAAAAGGTTGATGTCTTATTTGGATTGGTAACCAACAATTGTTACTGATTGAACCAATTTGACACAATAACAGAAGGGATTGTCACTTTTGATAAATTGAGGGCTTCTTTAAAATTTGGTGGTAACTTGGACAACAGACGTGTCCTTTAGCCTAAATAATATCCTCCTTAATGGATGTGTAATGTGTATCATATATACTCCCCTTCTAGACACAAGTGGCTTGAGATTTCTAATTGGAGTTTTCGGTGCCGGCATGTTACCAAGTGATTCAGGTTATTTTGCTTTGATAATTTGATTACCACTTTTAACAGATTAAAGTGGGTATTCTCCTATGTTTTTCTAAAATTGTTGCCTGGCTTGACTGCCTCCATCACCTACCCAAGTGCTGATTCCCGAAAGCAAATGAAGACACCTTTTGATACATGAAAATTGTTTTCCAGAAAATGCATTATGGAAAATGAGTTTTAGGTAAAATATTTTCTGAAGAAAATGTTTCCTAGAAAATGCTTTCGAAGAAAATGTTTTTTCCAAAAAATCATTTTCCAATATTTGATTGCTAATTTGAAAAGTGCATAAATGCGATGGTGGCGACGCTGGTGGTAGGAATGGCGGTGGTGGTGGGGCAGAGGTGGTGATGGTGGCAGCAATAGTGGTGGTGGTGGGAGGGGTGGCGGCAGCGGGGTGGTGGTGGGATAGCGGTGGCGGTGGCAGGAGTAATGTGGTTGTGGTCGTGGCGTGGCGGCGACTGTGGCGGGATAGTGGTGACTTTGGCCGGATAGTGGTGTTTTAGGTTAATTTTTGGAAAATGTTCTTTCTTTATTAACTCGGTAGGTCATTTTCGGTAAATACTTAAGAAAATGCAAATAGTGCGTAGAATATTTTCCTAACTTTAAATTTTCCATTATACAACATTGGAAAACATTTTCTGGAAAAACTTTTCCTTACATCAGATGGAGCCGAAGTTTTTATGGAGTTACCAAACAATTTATCGCATATCAATGTGTATTGTAGGCAAGCGTATTAATAGTATGGGAACTAGTACAGGTTGTGTCATGACCCCAAACATGATTTAAGATTATTGCTTGCACGGTTGTCTGTATGCTTCAATGGTTGAGCACGATTAATCTGCTGCATTATGCTGATTTATATTTGGTTTTGCAGTTTGAAGATGATATATATTTACCAACAGATGAACCCCATGGTACAATTGAAGCAAGCTTGAGCCGCACATGGTCAAAGCTATAGAAGTTGCTTGGTTTGAACGATTTGTCCAAATGTTCTGTACTCAGATAAAAACTTTTGTTTATAGATTACAATAAATGTAAGATTTAAATTTGAACGATTTGTCCAATGCTGATAAATAGATTTTATCATACAGATAATTCCGGGCTGATTTAGTAAAAAGACAGAAATTCCCAAACAATGATGTAACCTAAAAGTGTTCCTCTTCATGTAAATATCTATTATGCCTTCTTCGTCTCTTCTTCATTTTGCTATGAAAATTATAAAAGCATTTGAGTAGACTACAAAGCTTGTAGTTAAGAATAAAAAGGCTCGTGTGCAGAGCCAAATAGCTATTTTACATCTGCAATTTACTCAGGAAAATTTGTTATTTTAATCCTTTAATTATAGCCTATCAAATCTCTTAATTACAATCTATCGAATCTTCCAAGTATAGCCTACCAAATTTCCTTAGATATCGGATCCTATAATATTAGCCTTGATTGATTATGTATATGGTTAATTTAGTCATTACACGTTTACACTTTCTCTCAAACTGATGGTGGATCAACCAAAACTTTGGTAATGTATAATCATGGCGGCCTTCATCTATGATTTATGATTAGTGAGGAAATCAACGAGTTACTCTTTAGAAGGAACACGAGGAAGAGATTAAATCTTCTTCAAACTTTTCTCGAGCAAAATGAAAGTCAACCTCTTTGTATTTTGTTTGCTCATAAAAGAAATAGATTACTTGCAATCTTTGCTGCAGTTCATTTTCATAACATAATGGAGTAGGAGAGAACTAATGCCGAAGTCCTTTAATAGTAATTTCACTACATGTGGAGGACACGACTCTTTATCCAAGGGAATTTTTTTCAAAATATGTTGTAGTTGTGAGTATTTATGTTTCATTTCTAAGTTTTCGTTTACTAACATTTGATAAGGTTTTCAGTTGCTAACAATTCATTGTGTTCCAAATTTTGAACAAAATTAATGTTAATGAGATTGCTTTTTTATTAAAGAAACATTTCAAGCTTTTTCAATTAGTTTTAAAACCGAAACAACACCTAATTCAAACCATATCACACTTGTTCAATCCATACAAAACTGATCTATTGGTTTATATGCCATTTTGACTTTTAAGAATCGAAACTAAGTGGTTTCATGTAACGTTTTAGGACAAGAAAATCAAGAAGATGGAAGACCTTATTTTTGCTAATGGGAAGTTGTATTTGCAGGTGCAGAACCTTTTGACGCAATAGTTGATAATCCGATAAGAACTATAACGTTAGGATTTTAAGTAGCAGCAGAGGTGTTTATCAGTTATCATGGCCTTTTATCGATTATAATCTGTTCTAAAGTTGGTTAATTATACACATTTGTATGCTCAAGAGAATGTCTGAAAGTAACAGTAAAAAGAGTCAAAAGCTTATATAAATCGGTAAATCTCATGAAAACAGCTCGATGTTGTATTTGTCATTTCAGAAAATATATTACTAGGACATGGACAACTGTACAGACATCACGCAATGCTCCAAAGGAGTTAGTACATTGTTATAGTACTATCCCGACACCCCAAAATAGAACATATTGAGAAGAGCCAAGTCCACCTGCACTCGAATTGTCCATCCCATCCCTCATGACCTGCAAATTTGCCTGAAGCAGCATGATGACAGCAGATTCCGCCAGTCTCGACGAAGGGCTTCAATATATCAATTCAGTAAAATATTCTCTCAACAAAAATATCATCTTTTTTTTTTGTTTGATAAATAAATATTATCATCTTTTTTGCAAACTAAATAGTCCAAGGGTTGGCAGGCCTTAAATTTGCAGAAAAATCACCAAGATCCTGCATTATGCTTGAACATTGTGATGGCAACTCTAACTCCTTAAACGCTTTCTATTACCCGAATCAGATGAGAAAATAATCCCGAGACGTTTCTTAACATTCCCCTTCCCTTCAGCAGCACTGCCACCATCCTTTTGTGTAAGGCTAAATCGCTCCTCAGGCTGCCTTTTCCATAGACGATGCACATCTTTTATCCACTCTGGACTCATCAACAACTTGTTCTCCATCGTTGCCCATGCGCCTCGGCTATCTTTGAATCCATGGGGACTACATGTGTAGCCAATGAATCTCCATATTCACCCATGCACGTAGCTCCCATATCCTCTGCCATTCTCCACAAGTGTGATCGCGCCTTTTTCGCTGATTCAACAGCCTCACACAGAACTAGTTTGCAGCCTTTCAGGAGTTCCTTCTGGACAAGTTTTAGCAACTGCCTCACATCACTCTCATCACTTCTCTGGTCTCCCAAAGTCCCATAGACCAGACTGTGGACCCTTTTAAGCAGTTGCAATACAGAACTAAGGGCTCCTGAAGTCTCACTTTCATCACTTCTCTGTTCCGAAAACGACATAGATGTTAGGCCAGATTCTTTAGTCTCCTTTGAAGAAAAATAGTTGTATTTCTTCACTCGGATCAGATTTCCCTTATGCCTCGACCACACCGACCTTTTATCATTAAGGATCAGAACACAATTTTCATGAACAGGCACAATATCAAGACCTTTTTTGTTTCTTCGGGTACAATCTTCCCGAGAAATAACTCTGGAATTGAAGTTGACATTATGGGGATCAAGAAGTTTAGCCATTTTCATGGCGTAACCGCGATCGCCCATGGGGTAGATGTACATCTCAACCAAGTGACTTTCCTCTTGCAAGAAGTTGTGGACATTAGGTCTTACCTTTGTTGGATAATGTTGTAAAATCTTAGTAAAATTTTGGAATATATCAAAGGTTTGAAACTCATTAATTGAATTTATTTCTTGGTGGATATTTACTTTTTATCGGCAAATACTGCATCAATAGATACTGTACTAGCAGAAATTAGTTCATCAACAAATACTACTTCATTAACCGATAATACCTCGTCGGAGGATATTATCCAGTCAGTGGATACCTTCTCTTCAAGTAGATATATTCTCTGCGGTGAATATTATCTCTTCAGAGGATATTAACTCTTCGGAAGATATTTATTCATCGGTCTATATTATCCTATGATAGTTGTTTTTCATTATCCCCCGATGGTCGGATCTCATTTATCCTCTGGTGGATTTTAATGGCTCGTTGTTGACCCATTCATGTCGTTATTGTTTTGCCCACTGTTTGTCCCACAAGATGGTTTGTAGAGAACGGGGGGGGGGGGGGGGGGGGGGGGGGGGGGGGGGGGGGGGGAAGAGACCCCAAACGTTTTTG
>CM025788.1:22579953-22605339 GCA_014636745.2 Centella asiatica
GGGGGGGCGGCGGCTTGAATAGAAACCACAAAATTCTTTCGAATTTTGTGAGTTTAGTGAATATACTGTATAATAAGTTGCGGAAATGAAATAATACAATATATCTCAAGTGTTTCTGAACTTTTATAAAAGAATGAAATATTACAAAAGCTCACTGGTTTGAATGACCAGCTTCTAAAAATTCTGTTGAAAACAACAGCTGCTTACTAGAATATGATTTCTAGCTTCTCTTTCTGTAGACCTAATTACAGCTGCTAACTCTCTAAATATGTATGAAAGTGTTATTCTGAGTGATATGTGATCTGAGATAAGATGTATTCTTGTTGTTAAACTCAGAGTTCTCAGATGTCGTACCTCAGCTGCTCTATGTCTATTTATAGACACAGCTTCCATATACTCCAAGCTTCTATTCTGAGCTGTTTACCAAAAATATCCCTGTAGTTTATTGGTACTTGCAGCTCTGTCACACAATTTTCTTCATTATTCAGCCTCCCTTAGATGTCAGCCTGTTTATGTGACTTTTCTGGTGTATATTCACTACACCAGCTTCCATTTTTCTTCTTGGAGTTCCTAAGATAAGATATCAGCAATATATATCCTATCTTTGTGGGCTTCTGTGGACATAATTAGTCAAGCTTCAATGAGCTTCTTGCTTCAAGTTGTTATAAGTTGTCTTTGTAGTATTTCAACTTGCTGTTTTGCAGGTTTTATGCTTGCGGCTTTGCAGGTTTCATACTTGCAACTTGATGTGTGTGTGTGTGTGTATAACTTATTTCCTTGAAGCTTCCTTAGTAGCCAATCTCTCCTTATTGGACAACCATCCTTATCTTATTTCCACCGTCTTTAGCCATATGTCATCCCTTATGTCAGTGGAAATTTATTCTCTGATGGATAGTCTCTGGTTGCTTCAACATTAGTCTTTGATGAACAAACACTTAGTCTCCGATAGACCGAAACTTAGTCTCTGATAGACAGAAACTTAGTCTCCGATAGTTCAAAAGCTTAGTCTCTGACAGTTCAAAAACTTAGTCTCCGACAGTTCAAAAACTTAGTCTCCGACAGTTCAAAAACTTAGTCTCCGACAGTTTAGAAAAACTTAGTCTCCGACAGTTCAAAACTTAATCTTCGACAGTTCAAAAACTTAGTCTCCGATAGACAAAAGCTTAGTCTCTGATGGGCTAATTTTGCTTGATCAACTTTGACATTTATTGAACTCTCCAAGTGTATTCATTGTAGTTTCTGATGCTTTCCTGTAGTTTCTTGATAGTAGATTCTCATAGTGCATTACTGCAGGTACTTGTACATTTACAAAATTTTAACAATTCTAAGTGTTATACATCATCATCAAATGCTATAATTCCTAACAATCTCCCCCTATTTATGTTTATTAGTGATAAGCATAAATTAAGGTTTGATGATGATGTCAAAACACCAACCTTATAACTCTATAACTTAGAATTGAATTAAAACATGTAAAAACATAAATGTACAAAAACACAATCAATGATGGTTTTGTTGTTTTCAGTTCTTCAAAGCCCAACCATCATTCTGTTAGCCTTTTTAACAATTCTCCCCCTGTCTTCATCAGAATTACTTTGTTTCCCCTGCGTTGATCATTCACCCATTCTCCCCCTTTTTGACATCAGCATCTTAATGTTGGAAGCTAGGAATCATCAATAGAGGTTGACTAGAAGGAAGAAATTGTTTGAGCTTTGTTTGAAGATCATTGATTATGAAGTGTTGGAGCTTCATGTTGTACTTTCTTTTATCAATGCTTCAAAAATATTTTTGAGTATAGCTGCATATGATCCATGTGTGATCACATATTCTAATATTAAGTGTGCTGCTCTTGTGTTGCTTGCATCCAACCAAACAATCACAAATTCTTTTCTCAGTATCCTTTGATTTTCGATCCGAATGGTGATCAGAGAATACATGAGCTGTAAAGGTAGTGAGTGAAACAATTTCTCTCTATTCTTTTCTTCAAGGATCTCATCCTTGCTCACACTCTCTCCTTTTGCCTGACTTGTATAAGTCAGCCTCTCACACTTATCTAAAAAAAAATTCTTTAATTTCTTTTTCCTCACCTTTTTCCAGACACAAGGTCTGACACTCATTTTGAATTCTCTCAGGCTCACTAAATATAAAGTCTTCCTGTTGTGGGTGACCTGGAGTGGTGTAGAAAATATAGTAAGAAAGTGTTTTACATTAGTGAATTGTTTGATAAAGTACTTATTTTAGTATTCACTGATGAGTTGAGAGTTGCTTTTTGTTTCAGCTTAAAAAAAAATTGGCTTCTTTGATGATTAAAATATCAAAGAATCTGAAACCAATGGAATTAAGAAATTTCCATTGCTTCTTAAGAAATATGAATTATAGAAGAAGAATGAATAAGGGTAGAATTTTAAATATTGGATGCTCCTCTTGAATAGAGAAAAGAGAAACATCATTGTGACACCTTATGTGTGCATTAAGTGACAGGTTGATCATTGATCAGAGCCTGTTTTCTTCTTCTTCTTTTGAGAGGTATTTATAGATGTGATCATTGTAGACTCAAATACCTGTGTCCTTGGAGGTGGACTATTTTCAATAGATACAGCCTTTTGAGAGGTTGCACTTAGAGATGTGCTTTTTCCTTTTAGAACTTAATATCCTTTTGAGAGTATATTAAGTAGTCTCCAAGGGTTCTCATTGTTCCTTATTTCTTCCTCATA
Source organism: Centella asiatica (assembly GCA_014636745.2). Taxonomy (NCBI): domain Eukaryota; kingdom Viridiplantae; phylum Streptophyta; class Magnoliopsida; order Apiales; family Apiaceae; genus Centella; species Centella asiatica. The sequence goes on from CM025788.1 coordinate 22,582,668, forward strand.
ACTTTTTCTAAAATGCTCACCCTCCTCCTCAGCAAATGCTGGTGGTGGTTGTTTTATTTTTACAACCTTTATCTTTTGAGAGATAGAGGAGGTGGCTTTTGATATAGACTTTTTTTAGAGGGTTTTGCTACTTGGGTAGAAGGAGTTGGTTCATTAGTAACATCCTTCATTGTAGCAGAATTTGAAGAAATAAGAACAATATAGTAGAGAGTTAAGACAATACCTGAATCAGCTATGACAAGATCCTTAAATAGATGATGAATATTAAACATAAGGAATCCTGCATATTATATTAGTTTCTCTACTATATATATATATATATATATAATCAGTAGTTAATTATCTACTAACAATTAAACAATTGTAGGATAATTAACTACTGCTGCAATTTCAGACTTGCACAAAATTTTAAAAGAATCTTATTCACTAAAATTGAGCATACCTAGCTCACTTACCAACCTGTTAAAGATGGCTTCATCCAATGGTTTGGTAAATATGTTTGCAAGCTGCTTCTTAGTTAGAACAAAATGAAGTTCCACTGTACCATTCATCACATGTTCTCTGATGAAGTGGTATCTGATATCTATGTGCGTTGTTCTAGAGTGTTGCACAGGATTCTCTGTAATGGAAATGGCACTTGTGTTGTCACAATAAATAGGAATATGATTGTACACCATACCATAGTCCATCAGTTGATTTTTCATCCATAAGATTTGAGCACAGCAACTCCCAGCAGCAATGTATTCTGCTTCAGCTGTTGAGGTTGACACAAAATGTTGTTTCTTGCTAAACCATGATACTAGTTTGCTTCCAAGAAATTGACAGCTTCCTGTTGTGTTTTTCCTGTCTAATTTGCAACCTGCATAATCTGCATCTGAATAGCCAATTAGATCAAATCCAAAATCTCTAGGATACCAAATTCCAAGATTTGGAGTACCCTTGAGATATCTGAATATTCTTTTAATTGCAATCATATGAGATTCTCTAGGATCTGATTGGAATCTTGCACATAAACAAGTTGAAAACATTATATCAGGTTACTTGCAGTGAGATATAAAAGAGAGCCTATCATGCCTATATAACTTGAAACATCAACCTTTTTTACCAATTGAGTCTTTGTCAAGTTTAGTGGCTGTTGCCATGGGAGTTTTAGAAATTGCAACATCTTGTAAATTAAATTTCTTTAAAAGGTCTTTTAAATATTTTGTTTGACTGATGAAAATTCCATCAGAGGTTTGTTTAACCTATAAACCTAAAAAGAAAGTTAATTCTCCCATCATGCTCATCTCATATCTACTTTGCATGAGCTTAGAAAACATAGAACATAAGCTCTCATTTGTAGAACCAAATATAATTTCATCAACATAGACTTGAACAAGTATAATGTGACCAGCATGTTTTCTATAAAATAAAGTTTTATCTATGATAACTCTAGAAAATTTATTATCAATTAAAAACTGAGATAGGGTATCATACCATTCTCTTGGTGCTTGTTTAAGTCCGTAGAGTGCTTTGTCTAACCTGTAGACATGATTGAGAAACTTCTGATCTTCAAAGCCAGGAGGTTGCTGGACATACACATCTTCTTGTATTTTTCCATTCAGAAACGCACTCTTTACATCCATTTGGTACACTTTAAAATTTGCATGAACAACATAGGCAAGAAATATCCTAATGGCTTCCAATCTAGCTACTGGTGCAAAGGTTTCATCATAGTCAATTCCTTCTTCTTGTGAATAACCTTGTGCAACCAGTCTGGCCTTATTTCTTGTCACTGTACCAGCTTCATCCATCTTGTTTCTGAAGATTCATTTAGTACCAATGATTGATTTATTCTTTGGTTTTGGTACTAGTCTCTAGACCTTGTTTCTTTCAAACTGATTGAGTTCCTCTTGCATAAAAATTACCCAATCAGCATCTTGTAATGCCTCCTTAACCTTTTTAGACTCAATCTTTGATAGAAAGTTGAGGTATAGGCATTCATTCTGAGTAGCACTTCTTGTTGACACACCTTTAGTTGGATCTCCTATTATTTGCTCTATAGGATGATCTCTTATCCATTTTATTTGTGGAGGTAAACTTCTTGAAGAGGAAGCTTCTTGATTATAGTTTTCTCCATGGTGTTCAGTGCTCTCAGCTGCTTGTGAAACTCCCCCAGAATTAGTGGATATTTCTTGATTTGAGAGATTCTCTGATTCATTTTCTACTGATTGCTCCCCCTCAGTAGTTAAAGTGTTATCCACTGGTGTATATTCACTGCACCAGCTTCCATTTTTCTTCTTGGAGTTCCTAAGATAAGATATCAGCAATATATATCTTATCTTTGTGGGCTTCTGTGGACATAATTAGTCCAGCTTCAATGAGCTTCTTGCTTCAAGTTGTTATAAGTTGTCTCTGTAGTATTTCAACGTGCTGTTTTGCAGGTTTTAAGCTTGCGGCTTTGCAGGTTTCATACTTGCAACTTGATGTGTGTATGTGTGTATAACTTATTTCCTTGAAGCTTCCTTGGTAGCCAATTTCTCCTTATTGGACAACCATCCTTATCTTATTTCCACCGTCTTTAGCCATATGTCATCCCTTATGTCAGTGGAAATTTATTCTCTTATGGATAGTCTCTGGTTGCTTCAACATTAGTCTTTGATGAACAAACACTTAGTCTCCGATAGACCGAAACTTAGTCTCTGATAGACAGAAACTTAGTCTTCGATAGTTCAAAAGCTTAGTCTCTGACAGTTCAAAACCTTAGTCTCCGACAGTTCAAAAACTTAGTCTCCGACAGTTCAAAAACTTAGTCTCCGACAGTTCAAAACTTAATCTTCTACAGTTCAAAAGCTTAGTCTCCGATAGACAAAAGCTTAGTCTCCGATGGGCTAATTTTGCCTGATCAACTTTGACATTTATTGAACTCTCCAAGTGTATTCATTGTAGTTTCTGATGCTTTCCTGTAGTTTCTTGATAGTAGATTCTTATAGTGCATTACTGCAGGTACTTGTACATTTACAAAATTTTAACAATTCTAAGTGTTATACATCATCATCAAATGCTATAATTCCTAACACCCACGTTTAACCCATTTTGTATCTGTTTTATTTGCCCGTTAACACGTTCACCCACAATGGATTAATTGGTTGTAATCCCTAGTTTATCGATTAATCGTTATTATCTCAATTATAAATAGAGATTAATCTTTTCATTATATTACAGAAATTACATATATCTTCTCTGGTTTCTTGCTTCTGATACATGTATCGTTAAAGAAAGTCAAAAATTGTTCCTGAACATTGTTCTAGTTGTAGTGGCCGGTTAGATAAGTGAGGACTGTTGAATCCTGGAGGTATATTTTGCTTGAGACCTATGAGCACCAAGAAAATTCTCTGAGGGGGCAGAATATTTCCTTAAGGACAGTGAGTGTCACGCCTTAATCCAATCAATAATTACTCTGAGTTCTATATATATCACCTTTTATCCCCTTTTGATTATTTGTCATTGAGTTTTGTTCAATCAATTATTCCAACAATCTTAAGGAAATATGCCCTCTGTTTTGGATTCTGCTATGCTAACTGTCGACATTGATAGTGTTGCTGTGGTGATCGAAGTAAACATGGTGGATAATGACAAGACCTGGATAGTAGATTCTGGCGCAACAAAACACATTTGTGCAAACCATTCAGATTTTAGTAGTTATACACAAATGGAAGGAGAAGATGAAGTGTACGTGGAGATTCGAGACCTGCAAAAGTTCAAGGCAAAGGAACAGTAAGGTTGAAGCTAACCTCAAGGAAGATCCTTTCTCTCACCGATGTCCTGCAGGTGTCTACTATCCGGTACAACCTTATTTCAGTTCCTATTCTTGGAAAAACAGGTATCAAGCTTGTTTTTGAATCTGATAAGGTAGTACTTACTAAAAATAACCTGTTTGTGGGTAAGGGCTATTTCAATAATGGTTTGTTTCACTTGAATGTACTTGAAGTGTAAAAATGAAACTGAAGAAAAGTTTCTAATCTACAAATCTGAAGTTGATAATAAATTCAATCATAAGATTAAACGTGTAAGATCAAATCGTGGAGGTGAATATGATTCATCTCTACTAGCAAAGTTTTTTGAAGATTTTGGCATAATTCATGAAGTGATTCCATCATATTCACCTGAATCCAATGAGGTGGCTGAACGCAAAAATAGAACCCTAAAAAACATGACCAATGCAATGCTCCTTAATTCTAGTGCACCCTTGATCTTGTGGGGGGAAGCCATCCTGTCAGCATGCCATCTTCAAAACAAGATAATATTTAAGAAAACTGGTAAGAGGCCATATAAAATTTGGGAAAACCACTTGCCAAATCTTAAATACCTCAAAGTGTGTGGGTGTTTTGTGAAGACACTTTTACCTGGACCAAAGAAAAGAAAATTGGGCTCCAAAACTGCTAACTATCTATTCGTAGGCTATGCTAATTGTAGTGCATCCTATAGACTCTTAGTGATTAAAATTAATGTTCTTGATTTCAACACTATCATTGAAACTAAAAATGTTGATTTCTTTGAAACATATTTCCCCTAAAAATAAGAGTTGATAAACTATTATCCTCTCATTATGCTAAGCTTACTTGTTAGGTTTTATTAACATTTGATGATGATTGTCTTTAGAATACTTAGGAATACAAATGTATAGAAAAGTGTTGATTTGTAACACTTTAGGTTTGTAGCTAGCAGTAGTATCTCTTGGTTGTAATTTAGTCATTTTAATAAAGAGATAGATTCATTTTACTTGTATGTACTGCTGGAATACTTGTTGAGTCTGTTCAACAAGTTTTTTTTAAGTTAATTAGTCTTTCGGAGATTAAATTTGGCTTGTCGGAGATTAAGGGAAAAAGTCCATCAGAGATTAAAGTTTTGTTCATCAGAGATTGGACTTTGCCCATCGGAGATTGAAGAAATCCTTCATCGGAGATTAAAGGTTTGTTCATAGGAGATTGAAGGATTGGTCATCGGAGATTAAAGCTTACGTCATCGGAGATTGTAATTAAAGAGTCAGAGATTAAAGCTGACGTCATCAGAGAATAACACAATACTTCGGAGATTAAAAGCTGACGTCACCAGAGACTAAAGCCAAAGCATCGGAGATTACTCGAAGTAATCAGAGACTAATTAAAGAAGCTATCGGAGATTAGTCGAGGACTTAATCGCTGATGGAGTTAGAGTTCAAATCAAAGAAGGAAAGTCTTCCATGAACACGTAGACTTTATTGAAGACGTAGCTGACAAGGAAACTTGTTAGAAATCTTTCAATTGGAAAGATTGTATTTGATTTGAATTAGGAAGCTAGGTTTTTTTTGTAAACTTAGTTTTAGAAGCTGTAATTATAAATTACAGAATTGTAATTCGAAGAAAAAGTGTGTGTCTGTATAGCATAGAGAATTGAAAGGGTTGTATTATCTCTAAATATACAGAATAGAAGCTGACGATCAAAAGCTTGTTTTGATTGTTAGAAAACTTGTAATCAATTGTTAAGTCAATAAAAGCAATTGTTTATAAAGTTTTGATCTTGTTCTTTATATTCCGCAGAAAGTCAATTTCTTAAAGAACAGGAATTTGAAAAAGTTGTAAGAACTTGTATTCAACCCCCCTTCTACAAGTTCTAGGCCATCTTACTGGGAAAACATTACTAATGACATAACTGAGGAAACTGAGAATGAACCTAGAAGGAGCACTTGTGCTCGTAAGGAGAAAATTTTAGGAGATGACTTCTTCACCTTCCTGATGGAGAATGATATATGCTCCTATTCTAAAGTAGTAACCTCTCCAGATGCACCTTTCTGGAAAGAAGCAATAAATAATAAAATTGAATCTATAATGGCTAATTATACATTGGAACTGGTGGATTTACCACAAGGAACTAAAACTATTGGTTGCAAATGGATCTTCAAAAAGAAGCTAAAACCTGATGGTTCAATCAACAAATTCAAAGCCAAGTTAGTTGCTGAGGGGTACAATTAAAAGAAAAACCTTGACTACTTTGAAACTTATTCCCAGTGGCTAGAGTTGCATCCATTAGAACTTTGATTGCTTTATCTAATGTTCACAAGCTTGTGATTCATCAAAGGGATGTTAAAATTGTATTTCTTAATGCTGATTTAAATGAAGAAATTTATATGGATCAACCTGAAGGGTTTGTATCTGTTGGTAATGAAAACAAAGTTTGCAAGTTTGTTAAATCCCTTTATGGTCTCAAACAAGCACATAAACAATGACATGCTAAATTTAATAGTGTTATGTTATCTGTGTTAGAGTGTATGACCTAGGAGCCAATTATTTGATAATTGTCACGGCACACTTGTACTTATGTTTTGATTTAAAATGTTTAGTTTATTATGCTTCAATTTATTGTGTGATATAATTGTTAGAATAATAAACGTTCCTAAAATAATGAATACAAACTATTTTGGTTCAAGTATGTGACTTGAAACATGAGATCTATAGTTGTAAAATGTATCAATATTCTTAAACATCCCTAGTCTAGTATTATTGTTAATGGAACAACAATGGTACATTGAGAGCAGTATGTGGGTTGACTAATGACCAAATCTCATTGGCCATAGATATGTAAGATATCAAGTCAATACATAGGTACATGTTGGAGAACAATGTACTAGACTGATCCACCATGAGAATTCTACATGTAAGTGAAGTGTCATAAGATATTCTCATAGTGACAATGATGTAATGGTCCTTCGACTTGAAGTTATTATATTTCTACACGAGGATTCATATGGTTTGATATCACTGTTAGAACTAAATAAGCTCAAATGTTTGTAGAAAGAGGGGTTGAATACAAACACTACAAACTTTTTGCTCTTTTAAAACTTATGTTGCACAGGTTGGAATAGCTGCAGAATCAGAAAAACTATATTGAAATTAAAATGAATACACAAGCATTCAAGTTAAAATATTTGTATTAAAACTTGATGTTTTTCTGGAAATCTGTTTAATCATCGTGACAAACAACTACAATTATGTAATAAATTATAGCTTCTCTTTTCTCACTCACTAGCTACGTTTTTTCTTTGAATATCTCTCTCAAGATCTATTACAAAGCTTCCTTCTACTGTTTGAGTGTTGTGGCTTGCTTTCTTTTTAGTGTAATAACTCTTTCTATGTATATAGCAGATCAGTTAGTGAACCCATGTGCTAGACGTGCTGCTTTTTCAACATAGCCGCAGTATGTCACATCAAGATCCTTTTAGAGTGGTGTGTTAGACTACTGTTTGCTTTTGTTGCTTCTTTTTCATCCCCTGATCTGCATGTATTTAATGCTCGAGAGTTGTTATTGGATAACCAAACTTCAAGGAATATCTTCCTAGTTATACCTTTTGCTTCCGTGCCAAGTATCAATGATTTGCATGTAAGTCCTGATGACGAGTGGATTAGGTCATAACGATCCACTGATTCCAAGCCCTGATAGAGACTTGATTAGTGCTTCTGGATCCATTGATGGCAAGTTACTAAAGGCAACTTGATCATTGCTTCATTATTCACCAATGTCAAGCCCTGATGGAGACTTGATCAGTGCTTCATTATCCACTGATGTTATGACCTTCTTGTTATCCACTAAAGGGTTCTACTGATGAGTTGATCTTTTGTCGTCGCCAAACTTGTCGGGCAATTTAAGTCATCGCCAAACTCGTCGTCAGTGGATAAAAATGACTAGCACCAAAGTCACTTTTAGCCATCGCCAAACTCGTCGTCAGTGGATAAAAATGACTATCTCCAAAGTCACTTTTACCCATCACCAAACTCATCGTGAGATAATATGTCGCCAAAGTAATTTTTAGTCATCGCCAAACTCATCGGGAGATATGTTGTCGCCAAAGTCTAAACATTAGAGTGATTCCCCTGACAAGATCATCCTCTAACAAGATCATCCCCTGATGCCTTCCTCTAACTAGGTCATCCCTTGATGCGTTCCCCTGACGAAGTCATCCCCTGACGGGTTCCCCTGATGGATTCCCCTCACGAAGTCATTGCATGATGGCTTCCCCTGATGGAGTCATCCCCTGATACAGTATATTTGGGCTTCCCCTGATGGGTGCTTTTCACTAATGCCCTTAAAAATACTTGTTCTTTTGATCATTGATACTTCATTGGCTTTGCTTAAAATGTCTGTCATGCGGAATACTAATCTTCTTTTAAGTAACAACAACCTGTTAGAGTGTATGCCCTAGTGGCCAATTATGTAATGATTGTGACACTATATTTATGATATGTTTTTGGTTAAATGATAATTTCTTTTATTATGTTTTATTTACTGCGTTATATAAATGTTAACATAATAAATGTCCTTAGAAAAAATGATACTAATTATATGAATTCAAGTATGTGACTTGAATATGAGATCATATAAGTATGTAATGTATCATTATTCTTAAATGTCCCTAGTCGAGTATCATTGTAAGTGGGACAACAATAATACATTGAAACTAGTATGTGATTAACTGATGGCCATATCTCATTGGTCATAAATATATATACGAGATATATTAAGTTGATACATAGGTACATGTTAGAGAACATAGTACTGGACAGACCCACCATGAGAATTCTACATGGAGCGTTATGCTATGTGTCATAAGTAATTCTCATAGTGACAATGATGTAATGGTCCTTCGACCTGAAGTCATGACATTTCTACATAAGGAGTTATGCGTTTTGACATTATCAAAAGTCATCTTTAACCGGGTGGACGATAAAGGTGATTGTTGGATGCATAATGAGTTATGTGAGAAATGAGAATGATGTAGATGGAATTTAACCCTCCTATAAATTTGGGGTGATATCTATAGGCCTCTTGATTGAGTGAAACTATAAAATGCATGGCCATGCTCAAATAGAGATTTGTTTCATATAGTTTACTCATTGATCAAGAAAACTAAGATTAAATTATGAAGAGGATGACACATCCATGCCTTGAATTTAATCTTAGATATCATGGTTAAAAGGATTAAGTTACATTGAAACATTGGTCACGAAAGGTAACGTCGAATCTATGACTTTATTATTACTTGGGTAACAGTGATGTATTACTAGATGCTGCTCACTGTTTATAATTTTATAATATGATTTAAAATTATTGCCAACGTAATAATAACCTACAGGGTCACACACAAAGAACATTCGTCAAGGAGATATAATTTAAATGTCAATGATTTTAATATATCAATAAGATTGATTTAATTAAATCATGGCTTTAAATTATATACATATATATATATATATATATTAATATATGTAATCTGTATGAAATAGAGTCCTTTGGAAGGAAATACGAATATATATTTATTTGTGCATATATATATATATATATATATATATATATATTAATTAAGTGAGACTTGATTAAATATATATATCTAATAAATATAAAATTCGGATTTTAAGTCTCCTAATTAGATTAGGTTTTGGATTTACTCTATGAAAGACTATATATATGATATATCAGCTATTCTCTCAAACCAACGTTTCACGTATTCTAAGAACCCTAGTTGCTCATAAGAGAGAAACTAGAGTTCAGAGATATAGAGAGAAAAAAGAGATACAGATCGTACAGCTAGTACTGTAACTCTTCTCGTTCGAATCGTGAGACGGTTCATGGGTGTTCGTGTGGATACCGTAGAGACGCTGTCCTGTTGGATTGCATTAAAGATTTGGAGACGATCAACACCTTCACCAAAGCTTCAGATTCACACTTTTAATCGGTAAAATCTTAAACTATCTGTATTAAATTGTTTTGCATAGATCCTCGGGTTTGGGTTTCGTTTTGTTTTATTTTAAATCGTTTTTTTTTCCGCTGCGTTTGATCCTACGAAACCCAACACAACCATTCCTTGACATTGTCGAGTTCGTTCAAGTTATCACTGATGACTCGCCCAGTGTAGTGTAGACCATCCGCTGGTGACTAAGTCATTCATCAGTGGATGCAAAACTTGTGCAAATATACTAAGGTTTATAGAATACTTTGAGTATTTACAGATGCACAATTATTCCCTAAACATCATCATCATCATTTATATCTAACAATCACCAAAAGTTATCTTTAACTGGATGGACCATAAAGGTGTCTGTTGGCTATATTATGAGTCGTGTGAGGAATGTGAATGATCTAGATAAGATTTATCCCTCTTATGTATTTTAGGAGTGATATCCTTGGGCCTCTTGATTAAGTAGAACTATGAAATGCATGGCCATGCTCAAATAGTAATTTGTCTCCTATAGTTTACTCATCGATCAAGAAAACAAAGATTAAATTATAAAGAAGATGACACACTTCATGTCTTGAGTTTAATCTTGGATATCAAGGGCAAAAGGAATTATATTACATTGAAACATTGGTCACAAGAAAAGGTTATGTTGAATCACCAACATTATTATTACTTGGGTAACAGTGATGTATTACTAGATGCTACTCACTGTTTATAATTTTATAATATGATTATAAAACTATTGCCAACGTAATAATAACCTATAGGGTCTCACACTAAGAGCATAATTAAAAGGTGAATTAATTCAGATATTAGATTTTAAATAAGTGAATATGATTGGTTTATTTAAAATTGTAGTCGAGAATTAATACTAGTAATTGACTTAGTCATTTGTAACAGCCACTACAGAGTATTAAATGTTAATAGTTGCTTGCAAGAGGTGGTTAGCCACCTCTGTCTAGGTTCATTATATCTGGACACACCTCTGTCTAGGTTCATTGTATCTAGACACACCTTTGTCTAGGTTCATTGTATCTAGACACATCTCTGTCAAGGTTCATTGTATCTAGACACACCTCTATCCAAGTTCATTGAATCTAAATATATATATGATGTGACGGCCCCGATAATCCCATACCGGACTTCAGGCACTGTCAAAAATTGACAAGAGAACAGTAACAACATCCAAGCATACATATCATTATATAAGAGAAATAAATTGTATTCTCTATTACATTCATCAAAAAATAAAATTCTAACAGTGGAAGTCTATAAGGGGCCCACACAAGCCTTACAATCTAAATATTTCAATTATCACCTCAAACTTCACTCTTCCTTTGAATGCCATCCATAAGAGGGAGATCAGGAAGAATTCATCATGCCATCCTCTCTTTGCCTTTAGAAGACGGCTTAGCCTTCTCGCCATATCGTGTAAAATATTAGATAATAGCAACATGAGCGATTTACGCTCGCAAGTATATAATCAAGTATTGGTGGGTTTTGTAGTATGGATAATCTATTGGCTTAAGTGTTTATGAGGTTGGATGGAAACAATGTCCACACCTCTTAATAACATAGAGGAAAAATAGTTTCTAGGGTTCTCGAGTGATAACGAGGGATTTACCTTTTACTTGAAAGAAATTTTGAATCATTCATTCGCCCTCTCTTTATCAAATAGTACGTCACCTGGCCAGCCTGACCACTATTTGACTTCATCATCTCTTCATCAAACGACATATCAGCCTGCCAGCCTGATCGTTTGACTTCATCATAGTGACATATATAGTCAAAGCAGAAATCTTTTGTCTGCGCGGGTTCCCTATCATTCTTAGACCTCAGTTTTCATTTCCTATCATTCTTAGGCCTAGGGTGTCAGGTAGATGCAACCCATTATGTGGCACCCCCGAAAATCCCCCAAGCCGGGTCTCGGGCACTGTTAGCAATTTGGGCAACAGTCCTCGAGATCCCCAGGCTGGAACCCTGAGCTACACCAGAAAACTACAACACAACATCACATAACAGCAAAACAAACAACACAGCCAAGCATTTACAACATTCATGCGACAAATACATTCTCAAATACATCATTATAAATTCTTATGGTCCACATCATCTTACAAAACCTCAAAGCTTGAAATAATTAAGCTGTAGCAGAAACAAAACTTTAGATGGCCCATCTGGCCTTATCATCTAAACATTTCTATGATGGCCTCACGTTCCATTCTCCCTCTAAAGGCCATCCAAAGGAGAGATATCAGGAAGTTCTCACTATGCCATTCTCTCTTTTCCTTTATCATGCGACTTGGCCTTCTTGACATAACCTGTAAAACATTTCATAACATTCCACATGAGCATTTACGCTCAGCAAGTATATATTCATAAGCAAGAAGAACAGATAATTCAAAAGCTTTAATATTGTTCGAGGTTGGGCGAAGCAATGCCAACACCTCGTGATAATCAATAAACATGTATCATTTAGGGTACTCGAGTGATATCAAGGGTTAACCCTCCTTCAATAAATCATGATTCGCCCTCTCTTCATCAGATAATGCATCACCTGACCAGACTGATCATTATCTGACTTCCTTTAACAATCAAATTTCATCCCAGCTGGTCAGCCTAGTCGTTTGATCCATCATTTGACATACGTAGTCATTTGCAGAAAGCATTTGGTCTGCAAAAGGTTTGATTACCGACGCCTTGCCTCGGTCTATCATTCCCTATCATCATTGACCAGAATAACAGGCGAAAGCATTCAACAGCCCTTTAACTTCCCATATGGAATATATCTTCTTGAAAACATTTTCTCATTTTAAATTGGTACGATCAACAATTAAAAGCAGTGACTGCCAAACACATTGGCGTGCTCAATAGATAAAAGTCGACTACCGATGATTTTTCTATATACCCATATGGAAGTTGCTCAGGTATGCATACAAGTTCACGACTGCAACACCCTTGCCTCATCATCATCATCTTTTGGTGTGCTAGCGAATTTAAATAGCTAGCAATCACCCAAAAACATATAGCTCAATCATTAACATCTTTTCATGTACATCAGATCAATGATTGTACGTTACTTAATCATAAAAGAGATCATCATCATGCATAAGTTTTAACATCATTCATTTACGTAAATCGAAATAATGATTCTACGTAATCAATAAGGAAGAAAATGGAATGAGTATATACTCGCCTTGGTCTGTAGCTAAAATCACTATACTGGTTGCAAAAGGGTTCTGTAAAACATCATTGTTGGTATAACATGAGAAATCCATACTTTGAAAGGATAACTATGCAAAATGGAGGATGGCCACCAGGGCATATTTTACCCGTTAGGGAAAACATTACCCATCAGAGACTACGGATGACGACATTGGGGATTAGACTTAGCTTGTCAGAGACTAAGACTGACGTCACCAGAGACTATCCTTAGCCTGTCGGAGACTAAGGCTGACGTCATCATTAGAGAGTAATTAACTCATAAGAGACTGATGACATCATCTTAACCCATCGAAGACTAAGGCTGACGTCATCATCAGAGACTAATTAACTCATAAGAGACTGATGACGTCATCTTAACCCATCGGAGACTAAGATGGACATCATCAGTGACTAACTTTAAATCTCCCTCATCAGAGACTAACATTTGCTCATCGGAGACTAACATTAACTCATCAGAGACTAATGTTATCTCGTCAGAGACTAACTTTATCAGAGACTAATATTAACTCATCAGAGACTAACATTAACTCATCAGAGACTAGTGTTATCTCGTCAGAGACTAATATTAGAGCTCGTCTCCATTTCAAAGGAAGGCCTTACAGTAACAAACTCAACCTAGGATACCTCATGAACATGAATATGTAAAAGAACGCAGCTTTTCTTTCAAAGCTTTATTCTTCCTTGAAAACCTAGTATGCATGGCTAATACTCTCATATGACATGCAAAAAGAAACAATCAGAGGAGAACTTAGGATTCTTACCTCTAGGGTCGACGAAAAAAATCAAAGCCTATTTGAAAGTAATCATCCAGAAGAGAGAACTTGAAATTATGTGGAGATGGTAGGTTTAAAGAAGAACTTTGGAAGAGAAAATCTTTAGAAAAGATACTGAAATGTTCCTCCGAATGAGGTATTTATAGTAGGCTAAGATTAAGCCTTGGAATAGAATCATTGGTTAATAAAACGACTACTCATCATGATTCTCTTAGCAGCTAAGCATGTGTAAAAAGCCTGCTATCCTTCATGCAAATAAGTCAACTACTAAAGCAGCTTACTAATCTGATTACTATACGTAGGCAATGATGTCATCATACTTAAACTCTTAAGTCCTTCAGGGGACTTAACCACTAAACACAAAGCTTCTTCAAGTACTTATGAATGGTTCCACACATATAAACATCATTTGCTTATTCTTGCAACCAACATCCAAACAAATACAACCCCTTTTATGGGTCTAAAAATAGTTAGACATCCAAAAACGTCATATATTATCAATACTCATTAGTAAGAAAACAAATATGATTAAATAAATTATTTATAGATAAACAAATTTTTCAAGTCGTCACATTCTTCCCTCCTTACAATAAGTTTCATCCTCAAAACTTTACTGGTGAAACAATTGAGGGTACTTTTGCATCATCATTTCTTCTAGTTCCCATGTTGCTTCTTCAATATTGTGGTTTCTCCACAAAACCTTTACAGATGCAATCTCTGTATTTCTTAAAACTTTTACTTGACGATCTAAAATTTGTATGGGCGTCTCTTCATAATGCAAATTTGGCTGTAACTCAATGGGCTGGTAGTCAATAATGCCAGAATGATTCCCTCTATAAGGTCGTAGCATTGAGACATGGAAAACATCATGAACATGTCCCAGAGCTGGGGGTAGTGCTAGTTGATAAGCCACTTCGCCAATGCGGCAAAGTACTTCAAAAGGTCCAATAAAACGAGGACTTAACTTTCCTTTTTGTCCAAAACGCAAAATGCCTTTCCAAGGTGAGATCTTAAGCAACGCATATCCTCCTACTTCCAATGCTTGATCTTTTTGGTGTTGGTTTGCATAATGCTTTTGTTGATCTTGAGCTGCTCTTATCTTAGCTCGGATTGCCCGGATTGCATTCTCAGTTTGTTGGATTACTTCGGGTCCCTTTAACTTCCTTTCTCCAACTTCATTCCAAAACAATGGTGTCCTGCACTTTCTTCCATACAAAGCTTCAAATGGAGCCATTCCTATGCTTGCATGATAACTATTATTATAAGCAAACTCGATGAGGGGTAGATGTTCATCCCATAGTCCTTCAAAATCCAAAGAACATGCTCTTAGCATATCTTCTAAGGTTTGGATTGTCCTTTCGGATTGCCCGTCAGTTTGAGGGTGGAAAGCAGTACTCACGTCCAATCTTGTTCCTAAATACTCTTGAAAGCTTCGCCAGAACCTAGACGTAAAACGAGGATCACGATTAGATATGATTGAAACTGGCACTTCATGATGACTAAGGATTTCTTTTACATACAATCTGACTAATTGGTCCATTTTATAGGTATCCTCAATAGGTAGGAAATGTGCAGATTTAGTCAATCTGTCCACTACTACCCAGATTGTATTCAATCCCTTTTGTGTTACTGGTAATCCAATCACAAAATCCATCGTAATATATTCCCATTTCCATTTTGGGATATCCAAAGATTGCAACAAACCACTAGGCTTTTGGTTTTCTGCTTTAACTTGTTGACAGGTAAGACATGTGTTTACCCATTCAACTATTTCCTTCTTCATGTTAGGCCACCAAAAATTTTGTTTCAAATCTTGATACATTTTGGTTCCACCTGGATGTATCGAGAATTTAGAGTTATGAGCCTCCTGTAGTAGATTTTTCTTTAATTCCAATTTTGTCGGATTCCAGATTCTATTTTCAAATCTCATAAATCCATCATCGTGGATCCGACATTTTCCACTCTCCCCTTTTAACAATTTTTCTCTATCTTCCACATACTCTTCTTGAGTTTCCTTGATAATAGTCAATAAGCTTGGTTTTACACCAACCTCTTGCTCTATCTCTTCCTTTTGTTGAGTTGTGAAAACATTTAATTGTAACCTCTCCAAATCCATCCTTACTTCCTCTTGAATTGTCATCACATTTAACCTTTTACATCTACTTAACACATCAGCCACAACATTTGCCTTACCAGGGTGATAGTTGATTGAACAATCATAGTCTTTTATTAGCTCCAACCACCGTCTTTGTCTCATGTTCAATTCTTTTTGAGTGAAAATGTACTTTAAACTCTTGTGGTCAGTGTAAAGTTCACATTTCTCTCCATAGAGATAATGCCTCCAAATTTTTAATGCGAAACGATGGTAGCCAACTCTAAGTTATGCGCGGGGTATCGTTTTTCGCAATCCTTGAGTTGCCGAGATGCATAGGCAATAACTTTGCCATGCTGCATTAGCACAACTCCTAATCCATTCATTGAGGCATCACTATAGATCACAAAATCTCCTTTGTTATTAGGTAAACTTAGTACTAGGGCAGTGGTTAACCTTTTCTTTAATTCTTGAAAACTCTTCTCACAAGCGGGAGTCCAAACATACTTTTCTGTCTTCCTTGCCAGATTCGTTAATGGAACTGCTATCTTAGAGAAATCTTGAACGAATCGGCGATAAAATCCCGCTAACCCTAGAAAACTTCGCATTTTAGTAGGTGTTTTTGGTTGTGGCCAATTTATGATGGCTTCAACTTTGATGGGATCAACCAAAATTCACACTTTGACAATTTGGCATAAAGTTTCTCTTGTCTCAATGTCTCCAGTGTTATCCTCAAATGTTCATCATGTTCTTTTCTTGTCTAAGAATAAACGAGAATGTCATCTGTGAACACAATGATGAACTTATCCAAATATGGTTTGAAAACTCGGTTCATCAAATCCATAAAAACAGCTGGGGCATTGGTGAGTCCAAAAGGCATCACCACAAATTCATAATGACCATAACGGGTTCTAAAAGCTAACTTAGGGAAATCTTCAGTTTTAATCTTTAATTGATGATATCCTGATCTCAAGTTAATTTTCGAGAAGTACTTCGCTCCCTTGAGTTGGTCGAACAAGTCATCAATCCTAGGTAAAGGATATCGGTTCTTCACCGTCACTTTATTCAATTCTTGGTAATCAATACATAACCTCAATGATCCATCTTTCTTCTTTACAAATAAAACGGGTGCTCCCCAAGGTGAAACACTTGGCCTAATAAATCCTTGATCCAGCAACTCTTGTCGTTGTATCATAAGCTCTTTTAATTCTGAAGGGGCCATCCTATAAGGAGCTTTAGAAATTGGAGCAGTTCCTGATACTAGCTCAATTCCAAATTCAACTTCTCTGTCTGGAGGTATACCTGGTAATTCCTCAGGAAATACATCTCCAAATTCCTTTACTACAGGGATATCTGAAAACTTTAATCCTTCTATCTTCTTATCATAAACATGAGTTAAAAATGTTTTGCATCCCTTGCGTAACATTTTATTAGCTTGAATCATTGTAAGAAAATGAGAAGGTTTGGTAGACTTATATCCATGGAATAACACTTTACTATTTGAGGGTGTTCTTAAGGAAACCTTCTTTCCCCTACAATCTATGCTAGCTTGGTACTTATGTAGCCAATCCATGCCTAGTATTAGATCAAATTCTCCCAATGGAAAAGGTATTAAATTGGCAGGGAAGTCATGCTTTCCTATTCTTATACTACAATCAGGTAGTATACTCTTAACAACATACACCTCTTGATTAGCTATCATAACTTCTAGAGATGTTTCTATACATTCAGGAGTAAAATTCTTGTCCTTAAGAAAACATTCAGATATGAAGGATCTAGTTGCACCAGAATCAAATACAGCATATACTTCAATTGAATTAACCAAAACCGTACCTGAAACCACACTATCAGATGATAGTGCGTCCTGTGTAGTCATATTGTAAGTCCTAGATTGGGGTCGATTAATTGTCATGCTAGGTCCTACTAACGAGAGTTTACCCTGACTCTTTCTCTGAGGGCATGAAGTGGAGATGTGTCCTTCTTGACCACAACTAAAGCATCTCCTCGCAGCTCCAACTACACGACTAGCACTTTGTGGTTGATATTGTTGCGGAGGAAACCTCGGTTGGGAAACGATCGGTGCCTGATTTGGACAACTACTGGCAGTATGCCCAGATCAAAAACATTTGAAACACAAATCGGTTCCTATTAAACACTGAGAAGTTTCATGGTTCCTTTCGCATTTTCCACAAATAACAATCCTCCTTTTATTCTTACTTAAATCCGCACTGAAATTTCTTTTCCTACTATTATCATTATACCTATTTCCTTCCTCTTGTTTCACCACAACCGAACTGGTTTGTGATTTTCCTTGTCCTCCAATCCTTTGATTAAGATTGTTACTAAAATAACTTCTTTTCCTTTGTCCTTCTTTGCATTTCTCCCATTTAGATTCCCAAAGTAACTTGCCACTTTTCTCTGCTACCTTTGACCTTTGAACAACTTCAGCATAGTTGTTTAGACACATAATAGCAATCTTATCCTGCAACCATGGATTCAAACCATGCTCAAACCTTCTTATCTTTCTTCTCTCAGTATCTACCAAATGCGGGGCAAATCTTTGTAGTTCATTAAACTTCTTCTCATACTCTTCCACAGTCATGCTCCCTTGTCTCAATTCTAGGAATTGTTTTTCTAGCTCATCCGCAGCACTGGTGGGGAAATACTGGCTATAGAAAAATTCTTTAAACTGGGACCAGGTGACAACTTGATCAACTTCAGGGACTGTTTGTTCATTCCTACTTGCTAATCTCCTAGTCATCTCTAATCGTTCGATATTTTCCCACCAATAACTAGCTTCTCCTTTCAATAGATACGTGGCATATTCCGTCTTAAGGTTATCAGTTACTTCAACAATACGAAACGTTTTTTCTATTTCCTTAATCCAAATTTGAGCGGCAGTGGGACCTCCATCACCATTAAAAGTAGGTGGACAACTATTGGTAAAATCCTTAAATGTCACCCTTTTAGGTTGGGGTGGAAGTGCTCGGTCATTGTTACTTTGAGAGGCTTCCTTAATTATATTTACCAATAAGGCAATAGGATTCTCCCGATTATCATTTTCTGGATTGTTATTCAGGTTGGGGTTCTCTTGATCAGCTTGGTTGGTAGCTAGACGGGTTCGAGGTCTTCCTCTTGGGGTCATTCCCTATAAATTAAGGAAAATATAAACTTACCATCAAAAGTTCCTTTTCTCTTTTAAAGAATTACATATATACAAAAAGGAAAGAAAGAATTTCAAATTAAACCATCAAAATATATATATTAAGTAACAAAAGTTACATCATAGCAAATTTGTACAATAAAGCTTCCTTGTTACACAATTATACCAAAAACATAACAACATTGACTACTACCAATGCCTAATACAAGGGTTGGGAATCAAGTTCACTCATTGTTCTGCGTGCAAAACGACACGCTCCCTCAACCTTCTCTATAAGGTTATACATCAATTGATCTCGATCTGCTATAGTAGGCTGGCACAGCCTAAGATAATTACTAACCAAGATCACAACTTCTGTCAAAGTCTCAGTGAGAACTAAGGACACATCCTGAAATGATACCCTCCAAAGGTCCAACAATCTGCTAGTTCTTTGATGAGCCATTGACTGATGCATCATGGTGGTATTACGCATTGCCAACTCTGCTTGTGTCATACGGATTTTGCGTTGAAGGTAAAAACATAATCCATTCTGGTGGTGGTACTGTAGGTACAACATTTAATAAGGTAACATTCTACGGAGTGGCTGACACCGTAGGTAATGTATGCCTATCTGTAGGAGAACCTCTTATTTGGGAAAGACCCAAGGATGGAGAAACTATTGGATCATGGGGTGAGGAAGGACTCTTCATATGAACTGAGAAACTTGACCCCTCAAATGGGTTGGTTGGGTTTTGCTTAATTCCCTCAGGTTCGCAGACCCCTTTACATGTTTATTAGAACTTCTAGGCAGCTCAAAACAGAAAACATTAGTACAAAACTGATCATATGCATCGGTTAATTAACACATTTTGCGTCGGTTATGAGGAGACGCATAAGTAGGAGACGCAAAAACTTACATATTTTGCGTCAGTTAAAGTCACGACACAAAAAAGAAGAATTTGCGTCAGACCTTTATAAACCCGACGCAAATAATAGTGTAATTTGCGTCGGTTATAATAAAATAACCGACGCAAATGATTGTTTAATAAAAATTATTTTTAAAAATAATTTCATCTATTTGCGTCGGGTATTTTAAAATAACCAACGCAAATGATTGTTTAATAAAAAAATTTTAAAAATAATTTCATCTATTTGCGTCGGTTGTTTTAAAATAACCGACGCAAATGATTATTTAATAAAAATTCATTTTAAAAATAATTTAATATATTTGCGTCAGTTATTTTAAAATAACCGACGCAAATTATTGTTTTATAAAAATTCATATTTTAAATAATTCAATCTATTTGCGTCGGTTCTTTTAGAATAATCGACGCAAATTATTGTTTTCTTTAAAAATTTTCTTTTTAAAAAATAAAATATCCAACCTGTACATAAAAAAGGATACTCGATATGCCACAACAAGCCAAAATAGTACAAAATCCAACCATTTCAATATTTGCAAAACAGGAATATATACAAATCCAAATTTAGTAACAGTTCAAAACAGACATATTTACAAATTGTTCAAATTGCATGTCCAAATGTACAAACTGTCCAAATATATTAGGTCACATACAATAGAGGGGGTGGGGAGGGGGGGGGGGGGGGGGTTGAATACAAGTTCTTTAAAATCTTTTCGAATTACTTGTTTTTTAAGAAATTAACTTTTCTTGCGGAATATAAAGAACAAGAACACGAATCAATTTATAAACAATTGCTTTATTGATTTACAATTGAATACAAATCCTAACAATTACAATAATGTAATCGTTAGCTTCTTTTCTATTCTGTATAGGAAAAGATACAAAACTATGAAAAACCTATACAGGTTCGAAGTTACAATTCTCTGTAAAAAACTAATTACAGCTTCTCTCACAACTGAATTACTATTGACTCAATTCCTATTCTGAACAAAATTTAGCTTCCTTATTCGAATCAAATACAATCTTTCCTTTTTGATAGGAACAGATTTCTAGTTAATTTCCTTACCAGCTACATCTTCAATAATATTTTACTTTACGTGGAAGACATTCCTTTTTAATTCGAACTCTGTATCTTTCAGGAAATAAATCACGATTAGTCCTTGATGCTTCATCTTTAGTCTCTGGTGACGTCATTACTAGTCTCCGGTGCATTTAGTCCCTGATGACATCAGCTTGTGTAGTCTCCGATAGAATTGTTTAGTCTCTGACGCGTTAAGGCTTAGTCTCCGATGCTTTTAACTTTAGTCTCCGATGACGTAAGCTTTAGTCTCCGACTCCTTTAGACTTAATCTCTGATGACTTAAGTCTTAGTCTCTTGTTAGGTTTTATAACATTTGATGATGATTGTCTTTAGATTACTTAGAGTACAAATGTATAGAAAGTGTTAATTAGTAACACTGAAGTTTTGTAGCCAGTAGTTATCTCTTTGTTTGTAATTCATTTATTCTTTGTAAAGAGATACGATTATTTTTGTTTGTAATTAACTGCTGGAATGGAGTATAGAAGCTTCAAGAAGTCAAGTTGTGTATTTGATCTGTTAGAGTTTGCAAAAAGGCTTATCGGAGACTAGAAGAATTGGTCAGAGACTAAAATGTTTTAACTGTCAGAGACTAGTTTTTGTATCGGAGACTAAATGTGAAGACCCCGATTTGTAAATAAATTTCGTGATGAAATCTAATTATTTTTGCTTATTTTTTTTTATTTATTATGAAAATTATTTTCTTATAAGTTGTGAATATTGAAATTATTTTCTTATTTATCTGCAATGCGATGTCCAAAAGATTTATTTTCTAAATGATTTTGTAAAGCTTATGAGGATTATAAGTTGTTCTACCTTTGAAGGAGTATTTTGGCATGAATGCTTCGGGTAGCTACAGTACCCGTTTTTTTTAAAAAAATACTGCACTGCTGGGAGGGGGGGGAAACAGCAGCATTAAATGCTCATCATCCCTATCATACCTTAGAGTCAGCTATGAAAGATGACCGATGGACAGCAGCCGTTCTTTCCTTCTTCAGTCATTTCCTTTCTTTTCATAACCAACAGCTGAGATCAAGTTGATCCTACGGTTCTTGTTGTTCAACCAAGTGATATATATACACATCACGCTGTTGTAACCTTGATTCTACCTTTCTAAACTTCCATCAAACATCAATTTAATTTTCGAGACAGCAGTTCTTCTTGAAGGATAAACCGGAGCATTTATTTTCCTTCCTACAGTGAGGAGGTAAGAGCATCTCATTTAAGTCTTGCTAAATTTCTTGCGTCTCTGCTCTACCTACCACCTTTAATACCATGTTCATTTATTCTCAAAAGTATGACTTAATGCATATTCTAACGATCGGGGTTAATGTCATTTATTTCAAGTTGTCTAAGATGGCATGCAGACCATAAGAAATGTTATGTATCACTGAGAGAATGATGAGTTTTGACCTAAGTGTGGATATGGTTGAGGGCACCACACATGGAGGAGTGAAGAAGACGACCCTGTATCTGAGACAGACTTTAACTTAGTCTCTGACGGGTTTGATATAATCCCCGATGAGTTATTAATCCCTGATGCGTATAATCCCCGATGAGTTATTAATCCCTGATGCGTATAATCCCCGATGAGTTATTAATCCCTGATGCGTATAATCCCTGATGAGTTAATCCCTGATGAGTTAATCCCCGATGGGTTGATAATCCCCGATGGGTTGATAATCCCCGAT
>CM025788.1:22618942-22655700 GCA_014636745.2 Centella asiatica
TGTTCCATCACGTCTAACGTGATTGGCTTGAGGGCATATTACTTTCATAACTTTTATTTCGTACATATTTCACAGATATGGTCGTGGGAGCGGTTTGCAATTGGTCAGCCACATATTAGAGATTTCGATTCTAGAACATTGCCAAGAATATTGGCACGGATTGGGCCAAAAATTCGAATTACAAGACACGAGCCTCATCATAATATGATTTTCTACCATGGAGAATTCGAAGCATTGGTTTACTCCAAATTAGAAGTTAGATGTCGACCGTACAAATTGTTCAATGATCTTTTTTGGATGATAAAGAGGATGATAGCATCATTACTAGTATGCTAGCTGATTTTGCTCAAAGTCCTTTAATCCACTTTGAAATTGTGGAGTATCAATTGTCGGGTGATGCAACAATTTGGCATCACTCAAACCGTGGCACAACCCCACCGACCAAAGATGAGCTTAATGCTTTAAGGGAGACCAAATCCATGTTCACTTTCAAAGCAATTGTCCTTTTCAAAGAACAACTCAATCTTTTAACATCTTCTTTGCAGCCAAGAAGGTAAGAGCATTACATTAAAGTCTTGCTTTGTTTCTTGCACTTTTGTTCTGTTATGCATGTCATGTTTAATACCTTGTTCATTCATTTTTAAAAGTATGATTTAATGCATGCTTTTAAAACCTGAAGTTAATGCCTTTTTTATTTTTTTTGAAAAAGCTATCCAAGATGAGTGTAAGAAACGTCGACAACCATTGACTCCCAAATCTTTCTTTTCATCATTAGTTAAAACACCATACTTGAGCCTCTATCAACCTGAACTTTGAAGCCTAAACCGTGCCTATAAGAGTTTGTAGACCACAAAAAATGTTATGTATTACTGTGAAGATGATGAGAGTTGACCTATGTGTGGTTATGGTTGAGAACACCACCTATGAAGGAGTGAGAAAGACACCACTGTATCTGAGACAAGTCTAACTTAGTCTTCGACGGTTTGGAGTTAGTCCCTGACCGTATAAAGTAGTCCCTGAGAGATTTCAAGTTAGTCTCTGATGGGCTGAAAATGTTAGTTCCCGATGAAGGAAATTTTTTCTTAGTCTCCGATGAAGGAAATTTAGTTTAGTCTTCAATGGACAAAGTATGTTAGTCTCTGATGACTAAAGATATTAGTTCTCAAAGAGTTTGACGATAGCCAACTGAGTTTGACGCTGACTTATGGAGTTTGGCGATGAACAAGCCCATCCCCTGAAGGGTAAGTCATCCCTTGATGACTATCCCCTGACGGGTGAATTATTCCCTGATGGTCGAGGGCTATCCCTGATGGCCGAGAAACCATCCCCTGGGTAGTTTATCCACTGATGACTAATTATCCCCCGATGGGTGAGACATCCCCTGACGGGTGAGACATCCCCTGACGGGTGAGACATCCCTTGATGGACGAGACTGCAACCCCTGATGACCACTTTTATGCTTCAACGTTTATCCGCTGATGCGCAGTTTGTCTTCAAGAGTATAAAATATTATTTTCTTAAATTATTTTATGATGTTTTAATTATTTATTTAACCTCAACAGTTCTTATGTCACATTTAAGGCATTTAAAAGTTTAAGGACATCAAATATGCATTTTTTCTTATATCTTCATCAAAGGTTTAAATTTCTCATATTATATGCATGTTTACAAAGTCTTTCTCTCACAAGTGATTTGAGTTAGATTTAACTGAGGACAAAGACAAGTATATTCTCACTCTTGTGCTTATTTCAGTTAAACGCATGATCAATTGATTCTACATGCGTACAAGGTTATGACTTTTATGTCTTGATTTTTTTGTGAATCAGTATGCTATGCTTTAATTTTCGCTAGCATGATATGAATGAAAGTGTATGGATATAACTGAAATTTGATTTATCAGTTATTCTCTAATGTTATATCTGTGCAACAAATGAGATTGATATGTCCCTTAAATGGGTTATGCCACATGGTTGGCAAGAGGAAAGGGAAAGGTGCTGATTTGTTCTGCCACCTGACCTAGAGGAATTATAGTGACTACGTACGTTCACACACTGAGGGATCATGCTGTAACAGTTCGACCAACTGTACACAACATGGTTAGCAGATCCAACGGGTTTAGCCTTCGATGGATATTATTTTGAGAAAGTTATACACAGGTGGATACTTGTCTTTCTTTAAGAAAGATCACACGTTGTTTATCATCAGTGATCCTCAAAGTTCTCCAAAGATTTACGAGACATTGGTATTGTTTCACCGAGCCTCACAAAATAGAATTTAATCCTCATTAATTCCAGATTTACTCTTTTGATTTGTTTATATACTTGCTGAGCATAAATCGCTTATTCTTGTTGAACTTAATGACTTGCAGGGCATGATTCAAAGGCTGAACCCTCTGAAAAGGGGAAAACAAAGATGATTGGCTATTAAGTTTTGTTGACTACTTTGGGTGGCCGCTAAGAAAGGAAGGAATATATTTTGAAGTTGTAATGTTATGAACCATAATATAGTGAAAGCGGAGTTTCCGTTAGAATTGTACTATTTTGGATTGTAATAATTCGCCACTATTTTTTTTTAAATATTATTTATACTATGAATGAATGAGCATTATTTTTATTTCTCTTTTGACGGAGTCCTAGTTCGGTAAGGAACTTTGGGGCCGTCACAGTATTTATCATCTCTATACAGAATTCCATTTATTCTTTGTGATATGTTTCCACAACTGGAATTTTTAAAAGGTATTAATTTCATTATGGCACAAAATCGGTCAAAACAGTAAAATATGAGTGATTGCAGAATCTCTGTGGCAAAGTATGTTGATAGTATTGTGCAAAATCTAAATTCAAATGATGTTGATTGGACGGAGCAAGATATGAATGAATTCTATTATAAGATAACTTAGAGAGTTGAAGAAAACTAGGACGAGAATCTTGAAGCCAATTCATGCATTGTAATTTGTCTTGAAAATGAACAATGTTGTAATTAAACTTTTGTAATATGTATCATTTTGCATATATTTGACAATTGTACACTTTTGCACTTTTAACTACAATATTGTTCTTGATGATGTTTGTGCCGATAAGTTTTTGGACAAAAGTTCGGTTCCGACTACAAAAAAGTTAATTTTTTTTAAACCATTGTCCTCCACAAATTGTAGAGGACTAGAATGTCCATGGTTTTTTGCAGTCGTTCATTACGATTTGTGACAGAGGAGAGGAAAAATATAATCTCATTTTCCACAAATTATAGGGAACTGAGGGTTAGAAATCATCAACATTTTGCCTTATTCACTATGATTTGTGACCGATGGTGTAGAAATTTAAGATTTAATTTATGGAATTCTCAAATTTAATTTAATATATTAATGTTCATATATAAAATTTTAAATAAAAATTAAAAATTGTAATTATCGGCTACAGTCTGCCACAAATTGTAGCAGACGAGAGCCAAAAATCATCAATCCACAAGTTCTGGCGAACAATTGAAAGTTTAAAAATCGTCAACCACAAATTGTGGCAGCCAATTATTTGAAAACGAAAAATAAATTTTTATTACAGAGAACCAATCTTTTGTCCAAACATCATTACAAGATGGAGCAAACACTAAAAAAACAAATTACACTAATAAAAAAAATCATAAACCTAAGAATCAAATTCATTACATATTATTTTGAAAAATCAAATTCAACGCTTTGGATCAGGTAGACCAAGTACTCTTTGGTGGTTTCCTTTATCGTAAATTTGTCATTTTCTTATAAATGGAACACTTTCGCAACAACTTCAATTTTGGTTCTTTTATTCTACTTTTTAAACATTTCCTTTCTTTCAGCCTTTGGCTATGGGACACACAGGGTCCAACAATGATTTTTCTTTAATTTCATTCCTCATGACATTGTTCCGTAGGACCTTTTGCCCATCTACACTACGTTCGGAATAAAATCGTAACAAACGCGATGTTTTCCTCTGAATCAACTGCTTGACATAGTGTCCTTTCATCTGTTGACGCTCATTCGGCCACAAAATTAACCATTAATTTACAAATATAATTAAGACAGAGATTAATCAATTCGAAAAAATTAGTGGATACGAAATTTGTCCCTCAAATTTATTTGCACTCTTTGTCCATCTATATAAGTCATACTTTACAATAATCTGTTCGTATCCCTTCCTCACAAGTAATGTAATTATATGCCTACACAAAATCCCATAATGAATTTTTTGTTTTTAACAAAAACATGCGATCTCATCACTTTCCATGACTTGCATTACTGAAAAATATCTAATTCCACTATAATTGGTCGAATTCTTGTACACATAGTAAAATTTATATTTTGGATAACTTATTTCTGAAACATTTTTAATTGTGAACTGCAGTGACTTTGCTATCTCTTATTGAAACTTCTTACACATCTCTCTTGCATACTAATACGTAAAATTTACGTATATAGCACATCTCTCTTGCATATTGATACGTCAAATTTACGTATATAGGGTTAGGGTTGTGTAATACCCTAACTGTTGAAAAACTTGGACCGTGAATTTACTGTCCTTCTATACCTGCAAAAGAAAATCTTCCCAAAAGAAAATCTTCCAAGAACCGTGAGGTTCAGCCCTTTGGAAGACCTTCGAGTGTGGTTGTTAGCTTAAACTTTTAGTGGCAATAAACAACTATTGTATGGAAACATAGCGTACCTTCTTATGTGTTGCCTGACCTGTATATATACATCCTTGGGTTACCAGAGTCCTTAATGGATTATGATTTCGAGACTTTCATGGATTATGATTTCGTGGTTTAAGAGGTTTCCACCTCTATTTCTACCATCCTCTGGATAAAGACTTAAAAAGGAATCTTTATCCATTTATTATTTCTGTCTTATCTCAGGTTCATTAAATATAGATCCACAAGCAATTATGGGCCTCCTAGGTGTCATTATGATGGTCCATTAATACCCAACTAATATTTATTAAATTTAGGATTTTTATCTTGACCCATATCACTTGCCCTCTAATTTTTTGCCCATCAACTTTTGGGGCCAAAAATTATTAGCATTTAAACACCTTTTTTTTTTTTTTTTTTTTTTGGCAGAGAGTCTCCTTCCCCGTTAACTTAAGGGCACCCCTAAGTTGACGGCTAAGCCATGCAGTTCCCCGGTAGATATTACCCCGTTAACTTAGGGGATTACTGGAGCAAACAAGCCATTAGTTCGCTAACTTTTACCCCATTAACTTAACCGATTAAGCGGAGTAAATTGGTGATAACGTCGGTAATTTTTACCCCGATAACTTACCTACCTTAGCGGAGCAAATTGACGACAACGTCACTAACTTTCACCCTGCCAACTTAACTGAATTAGCAGAGCAATTTATCTATAACTCGCTAACTTTCACCCCGCTAACTTATCTGAATCAATGGAGCAAATCAGTGACAACGTTGCTAACTTTCACCCCCCTAACTTATCTCAATTAGCGGAGCAAATCAGCGACAACGTCGCTAACTTTCACCCCGCTAACTTACTTGAATTAGCGGAGCAAATCACCGACATCGTCGCTAACTTTCACCCCCGCTAACTTAATCGATTAACGGGTAATGAAGTATATAGATTTCGAAGAACTATCTTGCAGGTGGTTTGGGTTTTTAAATCCAAGCCGGTATAATTGAGGTATACGTTCCTTTGATGGGCCTTTCTTTTTTGTGGCCCATCTTGTAACTTTTTTTGAATGCCAACGGTTAAATGATCTCGTCCTTTGGATTAAATAGGTATCCCAACGGTCAAATTTTGTGTAACTATATATTTCCTTCAAGGGGTAAGTATTTTTCACTCTTTTACTTCTGAAAATTACTCTATCATAAGTTACTTCTTACTCTCCTCGTTTAGGCGATTTCCGACAATCAGCTACCACCGTAAGGCGATTTTCGATCTGCTCTAGCCACCGCAAGGCGATTTCCGATCTACTCCTGCCACCGTAAGGCGATTTCCGATCTGCTCCTGCCACCGTAAGGCTATTTCCGTCATGCCTTTGCTACCACATTCAAACAGCATTCTTCAATTTATCCCTACAAGTTCTTCATACCCTTACTTTTCGATCGACATGGATTCAGGTAATTCTACTGAATCTGTTTATTCTCCAACACTATTGTCCCTGTTCGGGCTTTAGAAGGCCCATCTTCGGCCCAAGAGGGGGATAAAACCCAGTCCACCTCTTCTAGGCCCAGTGGGCCTGACATTGAGCATGTTATTGATGCTCAACGTCATGGGTCTGCCCGTGATGTTGCAAATACATCCAGAGATGAGATTCCAAGAAACCACAATTTTGGTGCTTACAAAAATATTTCCTCTATTTTTTCCCAATCCAAACTCCATAAATATGCCCTTCGTCATTGTATATATGGCCCTTACTCTCTTAGATTGCCAATCGAGGCTGATAGAGCCTGTAATGTAGGCACAAACTTGTGCATTTTTTAGGATTGTATGGAGGCCGGGCTCCGATTCTGTTAGAGATAAAATAATGATGATGATGATTATGTAATAAATTGTGCAACTGTAAATACTTGAGGTATTTTATAAACCTTAAGATTAGCACAAGTTTTTCATCCACTGATGATAAGTTTATTCATCAGTGGATAGTTAATAAACTTCACAAGACAAGTCAGAAAACAGGAACATTCAAAGGACTTGACAAAGTGAAGGAGAATGTCTGATGCTACTTGTAAGCAAACGAAGTATTCCGCACATCAGAAGTTCTAAATCAAAGTTACGTTGATTAAGTATCATCAGGGGAACCCATCAGGGGGAACCCATCAAGGGAACCCATCAGGGGGAACCCATCAGGGGGAACCTGTCAGGGTATGACGAGGGCAGACCAATCTGTCAATGAAACACTTCGAGACATATCAGTGTCAGGGAAACCCATCAGGGTAACCTGTTAGGGAGAATGACCAACATGACATCAGTGGAAGCCATCAGTGTATGCCGTCAGCTATAACCATCAGGGTCAAGAAGCACTGAGTATAACTCAAGTGAAGGACGAAGCCCTGATCCAATCAATAACCATTAGGGGATCCAGAAGCACTGATCAAAGTCCGTCAGGGCTAGCAGTCAGTGGATCGTTGTGACACCATACATCCGTCATCAGTTCTTACACGGAAATCAACGTAACGTGTTACAGAAGCAAGAAATATTAACTGGAAAGATATTTCTTGAAGTTTGTTAATGGTCCAATGAGAACTCTCACGCATTAAATGCACACAGATCAGGGGAAAAAAAGCAGCAACAAAGTTTGTAGCAGTCTGACACATAAAGTTTAGATGTAACATACTTGCGGCTAAGTTGAGAAGAGAAGCACGTCACAAGAACGTGATTTCAACCCACTGATTAATATATAAGCAACGGAGCTCTCATTACAAAAATAACGATTGATTGAATCCATCCAACAGATCAAACAAGCACTGAAGCACAAAACACTAGAGAGAAGCTTTGCAATAGATCTTGAGAGAGATATTTCAAAGAATATTAGAAGCTAGTGAGTGTGAGAAGCTGTGAACTTTATTCACAGAATTTGTATCTGTAAATCATATTTGTGATTATACAGATTTCCAGAAAAACCTCGAGTTATAATATAACTATTTTAACTTGAATCTGTGTGTTCATTCCATATAGTTTTTCTGGTTGTTCAACTGTTTTCAATAAGCCATATAAAGTTTTTAAGTGCGAAAAGTTTCAGGTGTTTGTATTCAACCCCCCCTTCTACAAACGCTTGTGCTAATATTGCACTAACAATTGGTATCAGAGCCTCTTAGCAGATTTCACTTGCTAAATACGATCACTATCTATGGCTAATAAAGCTGGAAACAGTAAAGTCCCCATGTTGGAAAGGGGCAAATACTTCTTCTGGAGACAAAGAATGATAGTTCATCTAAGAGCTATTGATGATGAATATTTGCAGATTCTAGAGGAAGGACCTCACGTTCCCAAGAAGTTCATTCCTATAGAAGTCGTTAATGGAGTCAGTATTCCTGAAAAGCTTGTCCCAAAGACAACTGATGAAATGACGATAGAGGAAAGAGAAAAGGTGAAAAAGGATCTAAAAGTTACTAGAATCCTGTATAATGGTTTAGACGATGATATGATGAATAGTATCATGAATCTAACCACGTCTAAATCTATAAGGGATACCATACAAATCCTTTGTGATGGTACTGAGGAAGTGAGGGAAAACAAACTGCAGCTGTTAACACAACAGTATGAGTGGTTCACAATGAAAAATGGTGAAACACTTACTGAAATGTTTGACAGATTCAACAGGTTGGTAAATGACCTGAAATTATATGGGAAGACATATGCTAACAAGGATGTGAACAGAAAGTTCATGAGAGCCCTTCCCATATCATGGGATCCAAAGACAACAGCCATCAGGGAATCCAAGGACATGAATCTTCTAGACTTGGATAGGCTTTATGGCACCTTAAAGACATATGAACTTGAGGTTCAACAAAGATCTGAAATGTCAGGGGATGCCAGAAAGCTTAAATCAGTAGCCCTGATGGCTGCCACGAAGGACAAACAAGAAGCAAGGCCAAGTGTCTTGATGAAGCAGCAACTAGAAGATGCTGAAATTGAAGGGGATAAAGAAGCTGACTTCAAGGAGGAAGAATATTCTCCACAGGAGTTAGAGGAGCTGGATGAAACCATGGCCTTTCTTGCAAAAAGGTTTTCCAAGCTGAAATTCCAAAAGCCATCTGGATCTAAAAGATTTTCAGCAAGGAAATCCAGTAGCACGAAGAACTTTATTGACAAATCAAGAATAAAGTGCTACAAATGTAATGAGATGGGTCACTTTGCAAATGAATGTCGCAAGGTCACAAAAGATGGTGAATCCAGAGACAAAGAAGCTGTTGTGGACTACCAGAAGAAATACTTTGACCTTCTTAATGCAAACAAGAAGGGAAAAGCATACATTGAAGAGGGAAAGGACTGGGCTGACTCTGATGAAGAAGAAAATGAAAAGTATGTCAACCTAGCCTTGATGGCCTCATCCACTGACAGTAGCAGCTCACAGGTAAGCCTCGAAATTTCCTCTAACATGTCTAAAAATGATCGTGTTAAAACTGTTAAGGAAATGACTTGTGAGATAAAGGATCTCTATGACACCTTGAGGAGTGCTGTAGCTGAAACTGAGAGAGTACAGAAAATAAATGAACAATTATCTGTCAGGAACACTCTTTTAGAATCAGAGAACTCCAGACTTGAGAGTCTTGAAAAAGAACTCTCAAGGACTAAAAATCTTTTTGACTGTGCTATTAAAAGGGAAGAATGGACTTCAAATCTTCTTAGTCAAGAAAGGGAAGTCATTAAGAGATGGAATGAGTCAAGCAGAAAACTGGAGGATCGTTTGAAAAATCAGAAATCTGATCCAAAATCTGGTTTGGGCTATGATGAGACTCATGTGCAACAACCTCCCATTGCGGTTGAGATGGCAGCTAGCTCTGGAAAAAGGCCATCACAAACTATCAAGTTTGTTAAGGCAACAGCAAAGCTAGAGTCTGGGAATGTCTTCCCAGTGAATGAAGCTTCCACTAGTGATGGGAGAGGCAAGAAAAGTATCCTTGCCAAAACACTCAATCCTCCAGTAATGAAAAAACTAGATTGTGCATCAGTGGATACACAGTCGTCAGGGGGAAATAATGAATCAGGCCATAGCAGCCCGTCAAGGGAAAAAGGCCTGTCAGGGGAAAACAGGAAGAATAGAAATGGTAAGCTAGGTGTTAATAAATCTAGAAATTATTCTTCTATTCATGAATCCCCTAGAAAAGTGTGCTGGAATTGTGGTAGCTGTAATCATTTGTCTTTTCAATGCAAAGAAAAACCACAAATTTTGACTAGCACAATTTTGTATGCTAATGATTTACCAACTATTAAAACCTGCTCCTCCAAGGAAAAAGGTAAAATAACTGTTGAGAAATCAGAAGCATACATTGAAGCTCCTAAAAAGGAGAAAGTTTTAAATTTGCCAAAACCAAAAATTACTAATAAAGAAAAAGTTGCATTACCTGTTACTGTGACTAAACCAAGAGGACCCAAAACAAATTGGGTACCAAAAACAATTTAAATGTTTTATTGTGTGCAGGGAAATAGCAAAAGTAGTCAAATCTGGTTTCTAGATAGTGGCTGTTCAAGGCATATGACAGGAAACAAAGCCCTGCTCTCAGAATTTCAAGAAAAGGCTGGTCCAGTAATTTCATTTGGTGATAACAGCAAAGGACTAACTCTTGATTATGGCAAAGCAGTAAATGGGAATGTCTCATTTGAGAATGTAGCACTGGTTGATGGGCTCAAGCATAATTTGCTAAGCATAAGTCAACTAAGTGACAAAGGATTCATCACTTCCTTCAAAGGAGATAAGTGTCTAATCTCAAATGAAAGTGATGGGAAGCTGGTTTTGTTAGGGATAAGAAAAGGAGATCTCTATGTTGCTGATTTTAATTCAGTAAATGGAGAATCATGTTTCTACAGTAAGGCATCCCCTGATGAAAGCAGGCTATGGCACAAGAAGCTCTCTCACTTGAACTTCAAGTCAATTAATGATCTAGTGAAGAGAGAGTTGGTAACTGGACTACCCCAAATAGAGTTTATTCAAGAAGGTTTATGTTCAGCGTGTCAACAAGGGAAACAAAGGAAGTCATCCTTTGTCAGCAAAGAAGCCACCATGATCAAAGATCCAATTCAATTGTTACATATGGATCTCTTTGGCCCTGTCAACATAATGTCAGTGTCAAAGAAAAGATTTGCAATGGTCATAGTGGATGACTACACCAGATACACTTGGGTAAAGTTTCAACATGCTAAATCAGAAGTATCTCAACAAATTATTGACCATATCAAAAAGGTGGAAACAGAATCAGGGTTAGTGGTTAGAATATTGAGAACAGATAATGGAACTGAATTCAAGAATGCAGCTGTTGAGGGATTTTGTGTGGAGAAAGGCATAAATCATACATTTTCTGCTCCAAGGACTCCTCAACATAATGGTGTAGTGGAAAGGAAAAATAGAACCCTGATAGAAGCTGTTAGGACAATGCTAGCAGAGGCAAAGATTCCCACCTATTTTTGGGCTGAAGCAATTTCCACTGCTTGCGTTACTCAGAATAGATCTCTAATCAACAAGGCTCACAACAAGACACCATATGAGCTAATGACAGGGAGAAAGCCAAGCATAAAGTTTCTCCATGTCTTTGGATGCAAATGTTTTGTTCTGAGAAATTTTCGTGAAAACTTAGGAAAATTTGATCCTAAAGCTGATGAAGCAATTTTCCTAGGTTATTCTCTGTCATCCAAGGCCTTCAGGGTTTATAACAAAAGACTTCAAGTGGTGATGGAGTCTATAAATGTAGCTTTTGATGATCAAGAAATATCTGGACTTGAAGACCCTGGTTTTCATGAAGAACTCAGGTTTGAAAATGAAGATGATATTGATTATCAAGAGAATGAAGCTGATGTGTGCAGACAAATGGAGAATATATCCATTCCTGATGTCAATCCGATTAATGAAGAATCCCCTTCAATAGATAGAGCTAATTTCCTGGACAACAGATCAGGGGATACTTCATCAGGGGATCATTCATCAGGACATGCACCATCAGGGGATAACTTGAATCTTGAATTATCCACTAATTTAGGGGGAGAGTTTTCAGAAGCTGGGAGCACAGGCTTAGGGGGAGGAAATGATAGTCAAGCAAGCTCATCAAGACACATTTCTAATCCTAAATGGGCCAGAAGTCACACAACAGATCTGATTATTGGTGACCCGAGCAAAAGTGTGCAGACCAGGAAAGCTA
The DNA here is from genome assembly GCA_014636745.2 of Centella asiatica. Taxonomy (NCBI): domain Eukaryota; kingdom Viridiplantae; phylum Streptophyta; class Magnoliopsida; order Apiales; family Apiaceae; genus Centella; species Centella asiatica. The sequence goes on from CM025788.1 coordinate 22,630,772, forward strand.
CATCTAATGAATGCCTATATGCTTGTTTTCTTTCTCAAATTGAACCAAAGAAGGTTGAAAAAGCTTTTCAAGATGCAGACTGGATTCTGGCAATGCAGGTAGAGTTAAATCAATTTGAAAGGAATCAAGTATGGAAGCTTGTACCCAAGCCCAAAGATAGGATCATAATAGGTACAAAGTGGGTATTCAGAAATAAGATGGATGAAGCTGGCATTGTTGTTAGAAACAAAGCAAGACTGGTTGCAAAAGGATATCTTCAAAAAGAAGGGATTGATTTTGATGAAACCTTTGCACCAGTAGCCAGACTTGAGGCTATAAGAATTTTCTTAACCTATGCAGCACATTCAAATTTTAGAGTATATCAAATGGATGTGAAAAGTGCTTTTCTGAATGGGAAATTGGATCAGGAGGTGTATGTCCAACAACCTCCAGGTTTTGAATGCTCAAAATTTCCAAATCATGTCTATAAATTGGAAAAGGCACTTTATGGACTGAAGCAAGCACCTAGAACTTGGTATGACACACTGTCAAAATTTCTGGTGGAAAACAAATTTTCAAGAGGTATCATCAACAAAACCTTGTTCTTCAGACAACACCAAGGTCATCTGATTTTGGTTCAAATTTATGTTGATGATATTATTTTTGGATCCACTGACACAAGACTGTGTGAAAAATTCTCCAAACTCATGCAAAGCAATTATGAGATGAGCTTGATGGGTGAGTTATCTTATTTCTTGGGATTGTAAGTTAAACAAGACTCTGATGGAATCTATATTCATCAGACAAAATATGCCAAAGAACTTCTCAAGAAATTTGATATGGAGGATTCAAAAGTAGCAAAGACACCTATGGCCACTGCAACCAAGATTGACCCTGATAAGAATGGAAAGAAAGTTGATTTGAAGACTTACAGGGGAATGATTGGATCATTGCTATATCTGACAGCAAGCAGGCCAGACATAATGTTTGCAACATGTCTTTGTGCAAGATATCAAGCTGATCCAAAGGAATCTCATCTTATTGCAATGAAAAGAATCTTGAGATATATCAAGGGCACTACAGAGTTGGGACTTTGGTATCCAAAGGAATCTGGATTTGAATTGCTAGGATATTCTGATGCTGACTTTGGAGGATGCAGAATTGACAGAAAAAGTACAACTGAAAGCTGTCAATTTCTAGGGGGAAGGCTTGTATCTTGGTTCAGCAAAAAGCAGCATTCTATTTCTACATCTACTGTTGAAGCTGAATATATTGCAGCTGGAAGTTGTTGTGCACAAATTCTATGGATGAAGAATCAGCTAATGGATTATGGTCTGAACTATTCCAAAATTCCAATAAGGTGTGACAACACAAGTGCCATTGCCATTGCTGAAAATCCAGTACAGCATTCCAGAACCAAGCATATAGAAATCAGATATCACTTTATCAGGGAGCATGTCATGAATGGAGATATTGAACTACAATTTGTACCATCCAACAAGCAGCTGGCAGACATATTCACCAAAGCTCTTGATGAAACCACTTTTTCAAATCTTGTGGGGGAGCTAGGAATGGTAAATTATGCGTCAGGGTCAGAGTCAAAATCCTAAAAATTCTGGTATCTCTAACTCATTTCATAATTTCTTGATAAAATCAAACTGATATGTGGTTATATATGTTAAAATTGTAAATATGTATATACTTGTACATTCTGCCTTTTGTTATTTTGTTTTTGTTTTTGACTGATGCATCAGGGTCAGGGCTTCCTTAAAGACGCATCAGGGTCAGGGTGTCCGGATCTCTCATCAGGGTCAGGGTATCCCACCTGTTTGTCAGGGTCAGGGTATCCCACCTATTCGTCAGGGTCAGGGTCTCCTACCTGTGCGTCAGGGTCAGGGTGTCTGGATCTCTCGTCAGGATCAGGGTACTCAACTCGTTCGTCAGGATCAGGTTGTCCGGCTTGTGCATCAGGGTCAGGGTATGTACATACAGTGAATCATCAGGGTAAGTTTAAATTTATTTTGCATCGGGTTTCGAGGGCAGTTAAGTGATGACAACTCATCATTGAATTCTTCTCTCACTGATGACGTGTCATCACAGAAACTAAACTGACACCCTGATAGCATGTTTAAGTGAAAGTTTTCAAACGTCTTTTAGCGGGTATTAATATGTTATGTCTCCTACTTTTTGAAACTCTCAAACACTTAATCTAAACCTGATACTTGCTAGAGTTCTTTTTCTCTCGACTTTACAGAAACCCTAAAATCTCAAATCTTCAAAGCATCCATGGCACGTCAACAAATACAGAGGAACTTAATAGTCCCATCCACAAATTTTGTGGGCTTCTCGGGCAATGATGAGGTAAGTGATTGCTTTAAACCTATGATGAACTATCTGCTCAAATCTGAGTATAGCAAAGCCATCTTTACCGATGAAGAAATGTCGGGAGAAGCACTGTCACAACTGTGGACTAGTGCTAAATTTATGTACTCCACCACCAAGCCAGATGTGGTCAAGGGTATCTCATTCAAGGTTTCGTCTGAGAAAGGAAAAATAACTCCTTCCAGACTTAACTCTGTTTTGGGGTTACCTACTCAAGATCTGGTGGATGCTCCAAGTGATGCTGACCTACTGGATTTCTTGAGAGAACTGGGCTATAATGCTGCTCCCAACGCAGTGTTAAAGTTCAAAGATCTCAAAAGGGTGAATGTCAAACGGGAGATCTCCTACCTGTTTGATACAATCACCAAGGTGTTCTCAGGTAAGTGTTCTAACTTTGAGGTTATTACCTCTTTAACTTTGAAAATAGCATATGCAATGATCAAAAATGTAAATATAAATATAGGTAAAATTATTTTTGATGATCTTGTAAATAAATTAGGTAATGTAAATAATAGGAAAACTGAAGTATACTATTCTAGATTTTTGTTTATGATTATTAAAGATCAAATTACTAATCTTTCTTTTGAGAATGATATACCTGTACAGACATACAAGCAAACAAAGAAATTGTTTGCAGAAATAATGAAGAAATCTTATACAACTGAATCATTTGCTCTCCCAACGCATATGATACAGGTAGTAAATTCTACATCTTCCATTTCTAACACTGTACATTCTTCACCTTCATCTACAATGGCAGAGAAAACAACCACCTCTCTGCCTACCCAAGTAGAACAACCAATTTCTTCACAATCACTCTCAATAGCCCAACCCACAGTCTCCCAAAAGACTGTTGGGATTAAAAGAAAAGCCAGTGAAGTTACCACATCAATTGAGGGGGAGCAAGGAGTGAGAGTGCTTGGCTATAGGAGAAGATTGAAGAAGAAGACGGGAGCCATGAGTGAAACCCAACAGCCTGACCAGGGCGTATCCTCTCAACAGGATACAGCCTTTGATAAGGAATTAAACATATTTCTATCTAATTCCTCTCAAAAGGGATTAGATATTGAAAATAGTCCTCAACCAGGGACACAGTTGAGTGAGGCACATACAGTAACCATAGACACTGATGAACCTACCATCAGGGTCTCTGAGAGCCACTTGCAGATAGCTGACATAGTGAGGGCACACACTTCTTTTGATGAATCACCTCCTCATTCAGTGATTCAGCCAACGCTCCCATCTACACCACTTCCTTCTTTCTCTGTTCCTCAAATTTCTTCAGATATAATGACACAAACTTTAAGTGCCATACAATCAGATTCTCCACATTCTCATTTCGTGGAGGAGCCAACACTCTCTGACACAGTGTTTGAAAGTCACCACACTCAAATGGCTGACTCATTTTTAATTGATACAAATACTAGTGATCAGGCAGGGGACATAAATACCACTGTACATACTACTGCAATAACACTTTATGTACCCCCAATTGTATATACATCCTATACAGAAACATATACTTCTCCAATTGTACATACACATTCTTTTTCCAATCCTTCTCCTATCACAACTGTTGAACCAGAAACTGTAAAAACTTCACTTGAACTGGTCACAGTTGATGATTTCCAAGCCCATAGGAGCCCCTCTAGGACAATTTTGAGTGAGAATGAGAAAATACTTAGTGCAGAGAGGCAAAGTCAATCCCCTGAGAGGACTTTGGCAAAAGGAGAGGAAGAGAGTACTGCCTTAGTAGGCAATGAAAAAGGAGAGGATATGAGTGCTACCTCAGAAGGTACAGAAAAAGGAGAGGATGAGAGAGATAAGGATGAGATCCTTGTAAATAAAGAACAGAGAGAAAATAATGATACTGTAAATATTACTTCCACTTCTGAAAGTGATGAAGCTGATGCTCCACAAGATGATTTTTTCCAGTTCATCGAAGTTGATTTGTATTTTCAGCAGAATCAGATGGCGGATACTGTACAATTATTAAAGCAGGAGTTAGCTAGGACCACTGATCCAGTCTTGATCAAAGTGTTAAAGTCACAGATCATGATTGGTCAGTCCATAGACATAGAAAACAAAAATTTGTATACACACTTTTCTTCAAAGTTTCAAAATGTACAGACAGTTGTGGATTCCCTAGTCACTAGCCAGACTCTACTCCGAATGAAGAAGCAGGCTGACATTGTTGACCGCAAGCTTGCAGATCTCATTTCACAACTGACCAGCATGGCAACTCTGCAACAATCCATGGTTGGCACTCTGCAACAAATTCTTCAAGTCACATCCCTACACCCAACTCCTACTGATGATGCTGCCAAAAAGGGGGAGAAATCAACCCAGCATGCGTCAGGGGATGTTGCTGGACAGTCAAGCAAACCATCAGGGGATGTGACTACTCCTGTTCCTGCTCCACAAACCAAGGACAAAGGCAAGGGTATTCTGATTGAGGATTCAAAGAAGAAATCACACACTCAATCAGGGCCTAAGCTGCTTGGAGACGCCATGAAGACAACCCACTTTCCACAACCTGTTGAAGCTGTAATCGATGGGAAAGTGGAGCTGGTCTATCCCCAGGACAAAAAGCTCGTGGAAGCTGATGCACTCTATGCACAGCAACTACAAGAAGAGGAAGAGAGGGAAATGACAAAGGAACAGGAGGAAGCAGAAAAGAAGAAAAAGAGTGTCAGGGCTAGGACCTCCAGGAAACCTCAACCTAAAAAGAATCAAATCCCTAAAGGTGTATCAGGGGATAAAAAGTAGGACAAACAAGAAGACCCTGATGTCACCAAATTAAAGTCGTCTGCAGCAACAAGTCAAGCACCTTCTCCTATAATAAAAAAATATGGACCACCAACACTAGCTGAATTCCTACGAACAGAAAGGATTAAAAACCTGACATTTATGTTCTCCATAAAAAACATAGATGTCAGGTTCAACAACAAAAAGGATCAGCTTATTACTATTGAAGACAAAAGTGGGAGCCATTTTAATGTTACACCAGATTGGTTTAGGAGAATGGATGCTGAACGGCTAGGGATGTGCCTAAATGTGATTTCTAAATCATCCCGGGCTAACAGAGACTTAAGGGGGTTGATTGATAGGCTGAGGAGAGACATCAATGACGAAAGGAGCCTGCCCACAGCTTTGCCAAGTCCACTGAGATTGTTCTACAAAAACACTGATGGGCAGGAGAAAAGCATCAAGACAAATGACATTGATGGTCTCGACTTGGAGGAAGCGATGAATGTTCTACATCAAATAGCTTATCATAAAAGTGAACATGTCATCCAGTTCAGATTCCTGCTGACTCATAAAGTGCTGAAGGAGATTGAAGAAACCAAGGCTGATGATAGGAACACTGCAGCAAGGCATGTGCCATCAGTGAAAGGGTTCACAGAATATCCAAAAATGATCACAAGCCCCATGGGTGTACAGTTCAAAAATCAAAAGGGGGAGATCATTACCTTCTACTGGTCACAACTTGCTGCAGCCAACATTTCAGAAATAAAAAGTGTCCTTGAAGCCTTGAAATCAAGCAGCAATGTCAACATTGTCAATTTCAGAAGACTTCTACAAAAGGAGCTGGAGCAACTAGAGACTGGCAGGGAAGACACGAGACTAAGGATTCCTGAGCAAAATCCTGATCAAAGGAGACAAGGCCTTGGGAGTGACACTCAACCAATTGAGTCTAATCGACCATTGCCCTTTGTCTCAGCAAAAAGGAGCAGGAAATCCTGAAGTCTACACAACATTCTTTTTGTAATAGACATAGGAAAATACTTGTACAAAAATTCTTTTATTAGTTCATTCATTATTCTTTCTTAAATTGTATTTAGTATTGGTTTTGACATCATCATCAGTACATCTAAGGATTTATGATTATCAAATTGATAAACATAAATAGGGGGAGATTGTTAGAGATAAAATAATGATGATGATGATTATGTAATAAATTGTGCAACTGTAAATACTTGAGGTATTTTATAAACCTTAAGATCAGCACAAGTTTTTCATCCACTGATGATAAGTTTATTCATTAGTGGATAGTTAATAAACTTCACAAGACAAGTCAGAAAACAGGAACATTCAAAGGACTTGACAAAGTGAAGGAGAATGTTTGATGCTACTTGTAAGCAAACGAAGTATTCCGCACATCAGAAGTTCTAAATCAAAGTTACGTTGATTAAGTATCATCAGGGGAACCTATCAGGGGGAACCCATCAGGGGGAACCTGTCAGGGTATGACGAGGGCAGACCAATCCGTCAGTGAAACACTTCGGGACATATCAGTGTCAGGGAAACCCATCAGGGTAACCTGTTAGGGAGAATGACCAACATGACATCGGTGGAAGCCATCAGTGTATGCCGTCAGCTATAACCATCAGGGTCAAGAAGCACTAAGTATAACTCAAGTGAAGGACGAAGCCCTGATCCAATCAATAACCATCAGGGGATCCAGAAGCACTGATCAAAGTCCGTCAGGGCTAGCAGTCAGTGGATCGTTGTGACAGCATACATCCGTCATCAGTTCTTACACGGAAATCAACGTAACGTGTTACAGAAGCATGAAATATTAACTGGAAAGATATTTCTTGAAGTTTGTTAATGGTCCAATGAGAACTCTCACGCATTAAATGCACACAGATCAGGGGAAGAAAAGCAGCAACAAAGTTTGTAGCAGTCTGACACATAAAGTTTAGATGTGACATACTTGCGGCTAAGTTAAGAAGAGAAGCACGTCACAAGAACGTGATTTCAACCCACTGATTAATATATAAGCAACGGAGCTCTCATTACAAAAATAACGATTGATTGAATCCATCCAACAGATCAAACAAGCACTGAAGCACAAAACACTAGAGAGAAGCTTTGCAATAGATCTTGAGGGAGATATTTCAAAGAATATTAGAAGCTAGTGAGTGTGAGAAGCTATGAACTTTATTCACAGAATTTGTAGCTGTAAATCACATTTGTGATTATACAGATTTCCAGAAAAACCTCGAGTTATAATATAACTATTTTAACTTGAATCTGTGTGTTCATTCCATATAGTTTTTCTGGTTGTTCAACTGTTTTCAATAAGCCGTATAAAGTTTTTAAGTGCGAAAAGTTTCAGGTGTTTGTATTCAACCCCCCCACTTCTACAAACGCTTGTGCTAATATTGCATTAACAAATTCCCTCTACATGAGTTTATTCCCTGGCTACTCAGGAGCTATCCTATCCACATAAGCCAAGTTAACCCTAATGGATAGCGAGTAGTCTACGCCTTTCTGCTTAGGTGTATGCAAAGGAATATAACACCATCAATTCAAGTCTTTAGATATATTGTTAGGTTTTAGAACATTTGATGATGATTGTCTTTAGATTACTTAGAATACAAATGTATAGAAAGTGTTAATTAGTAACACTGAAGTTTTGTAGCTAGTAGTTATCTCTTTGTTTGTAATTCATTCATTCTTTGTAAAGAGATATAAATATTTCTTATTTGTAAGTAACTGCTGGAATGGTGTATCGAAGCTTCAGAAAGTCAAGATGTGTATTTGATCTGTTAGAGTTTGCAAAAATGCTTATTGGCGACTAGGAAAATTGGTCAGGGACTAAAAAGATTTTATCTGTCGGAGACTAGTTTTGCCTATCGGAGACTAAGACTTAAGTCATCAGAGATTAAGTCTAAAGGAGTCGGAGACTAAAGTTTACATCATCGGAGACTAATGTTAAAAGCATCATAGACTAAGCTGACGTCATCGGAGACTAAGCCTTAACACGTCAGAGACTGAATAATTCTGTCGGAGACTATACAAGCTGACGTCATCAGGGACTAATTGCACCGGAGACTAGTAATGACGTCACCAGAGACTAAAGATGAAGCATCAGGGACTAATCGTGATTTATTTCTTGAAAGATACAGAGTTCGAATTAAAAAGGAATATCTTCCACGTAAAGCAAAATATTATTGAAAACGTAGCTGGTAAGGAAACTAACCAGAAATCTGTTCCTATCAAAAAGGAAAGATTTTATTTCATTCGAATAAGGAAGCTGAATTTTGTTTAGAATAGGAACTGAGTCAATAGTAATTCAGTTATTAGAGAAGCTGTAATTAGGTTTACAGAGAATTGTAACTTTAAAGTTGTATAGGTTTTTCATAGTTTTGTATCCTTTCCTATACAAAATAGAAAAGAAGCTGACGATTACATTATTGTAATTGTTAGGATTTGTATTCAATTGTAAATCAATAAAGCAATTGTTTATAAATTGATTCGTGTTCTTGTTCTTTATATTCTGCAAGAAAAGTTAATTTCTTAAAGAACAAGTAATTTGGAAAGATTTTAAAGAACTTGTATTCAACCCCCCTTCTACAAGTTCTTGGCATCTCACTGGGAAAACAATTGGTATCAGAGCCTGTAATTGAATTTAGTCAATTAATACGTTCCAAGAGATGGCCAATGATGAAGCAAGAAGCTCTAGCATAATGGCGTATGCGGGAAGTCATGATGGTGGTACTAGAATCCCTATTCTTAAACGAGAAGAATATATAGTGTGGAAGCAAAAGATGTACATGCACTTGAGAGCAACAGATCCAGATTATATTGAAAGGATTGAGAAGGGTCCCTATCTACCCAGGAAATTTATTCCTGCTAAAACTGTCGATGGATCTATTGTTGCAGAACACTTTGAACTTGCTCCAGAATGTGATTATACAAACGAAGACAAGTTGCAAGTGTTAAAGGATGCTAAGGCGATGAACATACTTTATAATGGAATTGATAAAAATATGTTCACAAGCATCATAAATTGCACTACATCAAAGCAAATCTGGGACACCATCAAAATCCTGTGTGAAGGGACTGACCAAGTCTGAAAGAACAAAAGATCATTGTTGACACAACAATATGAGTTCTTTCAAGCAAAGCCTGGTGAACCAATAACGTCAGTATATGACAGGTTCAACACTTTGCTCAATGGTTTGAAAATACTTGGAAAGTCTTATGACAATGAGGATGTCAATACCAAATTCATGAGATCTCTCCCTCCAAGTTGGGATCCAAAAACAACAGCTATAGAGAGGTTCATGACTTGGACATACTCACACTGGACAGGCTTTACGGGAACTTAAAGACTTATGAACTTGAAGTAGAGCAACGACAACGTATGCATGGCAAGGATAGAGGAGCTGCTTTGATGGTTGAGACAAGCAAGTCTCAAGAGAAGCTTGATGATGAATCTTCAAGTGCTAGCTCGACTGATCAGGAAGATGAACTGGATTCTGATGATGACATGGAGGAATTCATGGCATTTATGGTCAAACAGTTCAAGAAATTTAGAGCAAGCAGGAAAGGAAGAAAATCGTCAAGAAAGCCTAACCCAAAACATGAAGGTCAAAAAGTCACCTTCGACTTAAAAAAGATAAGATGCTACAACTGTGATGGGTTAGGGCACTTTGCCAATGAGTGCAGGAAGCCTAGATCTAGTGATAGATCTAAGGATGAAAAATCAAGGAAAGACTTTGCTGACAAGAAAGCTAAATCCAAGAGCAAAGCCTTGATAACTGAGGGAAAACATTGGATTGACAGCGACTCTGATGAAGAAGTTGTCAACTTTGCCCTAATGGCTCGTAGTGACGAGTCAAGTGATTTTACAAAGGTATGTGATGGAAATCAGAATTTTAACGTGCTTAATTTACTTGATACATCTAGCATTGAAAGCATGCAAAAAGATATGTTTGATTTGCATGTCAGTTTTAAATCATTAACTATTGAACATACCAATGTAAAAGAATCACGTGACAATCTCTTGAAAAGAAACAAGTTTCTTGAAGAGAGATTGGCACAATTTGACACTATCAAGTTTGATTTAAACAAAGCTCATCACATGATTGATGCTTTGAAGAAGAGGGAATATTACTTAGTAGAGCAACTCAAAATTGCTCAAGCTAAAGATTAAACAATGGAACACTTCCTCTAAAAAATTAACTGACTTGGTAGAGTGTCAAACAATAGGTCAAAAATCTGGACTAGGTTATGATGAAAATCTAGACAAAAGTTCAGATTTAAATGATCTATTCGAAGCTGCAAATTCCTCAATTAGTAAGCCAAATTTTAAAAGAATTAATTTTGTCTCTCCTGTTATTGAACCTAAATTCATTAACACTCAAGATCAACAATTCACTGCAAAAACAGAAAGTGATCAAAAGACAGTGAATGTTGTTGATAAAAGTGAAACAAAAAGATTAAATATTGGGTTCATGACAAAGACACAACTAAATAAAAAACTGGAGAATCTTCCAGACAAAAAGGCTGAAAAATTGGTGGAGTTAAGCAGAAAGAAGAAAAATAGGAATGGAAAGATAGGCATTAATAAACATACAAACTATGCTAGAATGCCTGATGCTCCTAGAGAGACATGTCATGTATGTGGTAACCCCAACCACATAGCTATAAACTGTAGGAGCAAAAATAAAATTCCTATAATTGAGACTGCACCTTCAAAGAGAATAAAAGATAAATCACCAGTAAAAAGGTTAGAACATCTTTGCATTAAAACTGAAAATTCTAAGCTTGGCAGTCTCTCACAAACAAGTAGCAAGACTAATGATTGTCCTATTAAAGTTAAAACTGTTAAAAGACAATCAACTCAATCTGAGTCAAGTCTTGAGTCTACAACTAGTGAGAAAGAACCCAAGAAAGTCTGGGTTCCAAAAATCTCAAACTAGTTACTCTCTACTGTGCAGGGCAAAAAGAAGAAATCATGGTACTTGGACAGTGGCTGTTCAAGGCACATGACCGGAGATAAGACCCTGCTAAGACAGTATGAAGAGAAAAGTGGCCCAAAAGTCACTTTTGGAGATGACAGCAAAGGCCATACAAGGGGATATAGCAGTGTTGAACATGGAGATGTCATCTTCACAGAAGTAACACTAGTTGACGGCTTAAAGCAAAATTTACTTAGTGTGAGTCAACTATGTGATAAAGGATTCCATGTCATCTTTAAAGAAGACCTATGCCAGGTGTGTGACAAGGAATCTGGGAATGTGATATTGACTGGAAAAAGAAAAGGAAATTTGTATGTTGCAAATCTTATTTCTTTTACTGATCAAATCACATGTCTGTATAGCAAAGCTTCAACTGATGAAAGTTGGCTTTGGCATAAGAAGCTTTCCCACTTGAATTTCAAGAACATTAACAAGCTTGTCAGGAAAGGATTGGTAGCTGGCATACAATTAGAATTTACACAAGAAGGATTATGTGATGCATGCTAGAAAGGGAAACAAAAAAGTGTATCATTCAAGAGTAAACCAACAACATCAATCACTGACCCGCTACAATTGTTACATATGGATTTATTTGGTCTAGTGAATGTGATGTCTATCTTAAGAAATAGATATGCACTGGTTATTGTGGATGATCACACGAGGTATACTTGGGTAAAATACCTCTTTACAAAAGATGAAGCTGCTCAGTTGATAATTGATCATATCAAGAAGATAGAAACTGAGTCAGGAAAAACAATAAGGGTTATAAGGAGCGATAGAGGAACAGAATTCAAGAATTCTCAAGTACTTGAATTCTGCACTGAAAAAAGAATAAGACATCAATTCTCAGCTCCAAGAACCCCTCAACAAAATGTAGTTGTTGAGAGGAAAAATAGAACCTTTATTGAAGCAGCAAGGACTATGTTACAAGAGGCTAAGCTTCCCACATATTTTTGGGAGGAAGCTATAAGCACTGCTTGCTTTACACAGAATAGATCCTTGATAAACAAAGCATACAACAAAACACCTTACGAGTTAATGACTGGGAGAAAACCAACTTTCAAGTTCTTACATGTGTTTGGTTGTAAATGCTTTGTACTGAGAGATTCATCAGAGTCAAGAGGAAAGTTTGACAATAAATCTGATGAAGCAATCTTCTTAGGTTATTCTCTGTCAAGTAAAGCATACAGAGTATATAATCTAAGAACAAAAGTCATTGTGGAATCAATACAAGTAATGTTTGATGATAAAAAGATTCCAGGAATGATTGGACAAGGATTGCATGAACCTCTCAGTTTTGAGAATGAATTGGATGCCTGGGAATATCCATCAGAGACTACTGAACAACCCCAAGATAGTAATGATCCCTACTTATTTGAGGGGGAGTTAACGGTTGTGCATGAAGTGCCAAGATCTAATAATTTATCAGAGAATAGATTATTAGATGAAACTCAAGAGACTGGTAACATTAGTAATCCTTCGGAGACTAATGTTTCACCAGAGACTAGAGTCACTGATGCACAATCTGAAACTACAGTGACACCGGAGCAAATAGAAAGAAACAGCTCAGGGGGAGCTGATAATGCAGGAGTCAATGGTTTAGGGGGAGCAGTCTCTGATCATGAAGCTAGAATGGATAACACCAATCTAGACAATGAAGCCTCAACTTCAAGATCAAATCTGCCACGTGCAATTCCATGGTTAAGAGACCACACGCCAGATTTGATAATTGGAAGTTTAGAGGATGGAGTCAAGACTAGAAGTGCAACTCAAAATGAATGTTTATATCTCAGTTTTCTTTCAAAGATTGAGCCAAAGAAAATTGAGGAAGTACTTCAAGATCCTGACTGGATAATTGCCATGCAAGAGGAGTTAAACCAATTCACTCGAAACAAAGCTTGGAGACTGGTACCCAAACCAAGGAATAGATCAATAATTGGTGCCAAGTGGGTCTTCAGAAATAAATTGGATGAAGCTGGTACAATAACAAGGAACAAAGCAAAACTGGTTGCAAAAGGATATTCTCAAGAAGAAGGAATAGACTATGATAAGACTTTTGCACCAGTAGCAAGACTTGAAGCTATAAGAATCTTCTTGGCATATGCAGCTTACAAGAACTTCAAGGTGTACCAGATGGATGTCAAAAGTGCTTTCTTGAATGGAAAATTGGAAGAGGAAGTCTATGTCTGCCAACCCCCAGGTTTTGTGGACTCCAAATTTCCAAATCATGTCTACAGGTTAGACAAAGCACTTTATGGCTTAAAACAAACACCAAGAGCCTGGTATGATACTCTATCTCAATTTTTGCTTGAAAATAAATTTGTTAGAGGTATCATAGATAAAACCTTATTTTATAGAAAGCAAGGCTCAGACATAATATTGGTGCAAATATATGTAGATGATATTATATTTGGATCTACAAATGAAAAACTTTGTGAAAAATTTTCAAAACTTATGCAGTCTAGATATGAAATGAGTATAGTGAGAGAATTAACATTTTTCTTAGGTTTGCAAATAAAACAATCAACTGATGGAATATTTATCAGTCAGTCCAAGTATATCAAAGACTTATTGAGAAAATATGATTTGGTTGATTGTGCATCTGCAAAAACACCCATGCCTACTGCCACTAAGCTAGATAAAGATTTAAAAGGAAAGAAAATTGATATTACTAGCTATAGAGGAATGATAGGCTTTCTTTTGTATCTAACTGCAAGTAGACCAGATATAATGTTTGCTACATGTTTATGTGCTAGATTTCAAGCTGACCCTAGAGAGTCACATTTGATTGCTATAAAAAAAATTCTCAGATATCTAAAGGGTACCCCAAACCTTGGTTTATGGTATCCCAAAGAATCTGATTTTAAACTAATCGGTTATTCAGATGCTGACTATGCAGGTTGCAAGCTTGATAGGAAAAGCACAAGTGGAAGCTGCCAACTTCTTGGAGGCAGACTTGTTTCTTGGTTCAGCAAGAAACAAAATTTAGTTTCTACTTCAACAGCAGAAGCTGAATACATCGTAGCTGGGAGTTGATGTGCTCAAATCCTATGGATCAAGAATCAACTCCTAGACTATGGTATGTCATTATCCAAAATTCCTATTTATTGTGATAATTCTAGTGCCATAGCAATAACAGAAAATCCAGTGCAACATTCAAGAACAAAACACATAGATATTAGATATCACTTCATAAGAGAACATGTAAGTGAAGGTAATATCGAATTACACTGGGTAACAAATGATAAACAACTTGCAGACATATTCACAAAACCTTTAGATGAATCTACCTTTTCTAGATTAGTTTCTGAATTAGGAATGTTGAATTATGCCTCTAAAAATTGATTAATTTTTGAAAACAAGTTGTTTAGTTGTATGCAGCTAGAATTTATTTTCTAGATTGCAGCTGTTTTTAATTAAACAGAATTTGTGAAGCTAGAATTAATTTTCTGGAAAGAAGCTGTTTTATTTTATTAAAAAAGAATTTTAGGAGCTAGAATTTTATTTCTGAAAAAATTTGATAAAATGAATAATCAAATGATTGATTATTGAATAATATGAGCTAGAGTGAGTAAGAGACTATTTTAGTCCCTGATAGTTGTTTTTAATTAGTCCCCGACTAAATTAAAAATTGAACTATCGGAGACTAACTAGTCCCCGATAGTCAATACTATCAGAGACTACCTTAGTCCTCGATAGTTAATACTATCAGAGACTACCTTAGTCCCCGATAGTCAATACTATCAGAGACTACCTTAGTCCCCGATAGTCAATACTATCAGAGACTACCTTAGTCCCCGATAGTTAATACTATCCGAGACTACATTAGTCCCCGATAGTCAACACTATCAAAGACTAATCTTCTTCTAGTCTCTTACAAATGAACTTATCAGAGATTAGGGCAATCTCCGATCGAGGGTAATATGGTAGTTATCTCTCCCACTATCAAAAAACGGTCCACTACCCTTAAGAATTGCAAACGTTTCAAACAATTTGATAAAACAAAATTCAAACATCTTTGCAATTACAAACACTCAAGCTCTGAAATTAATTTCTCTCTGCACATACTCTGCAATTTAACCCTTTTTCAAGTTTTCTTCCAAAGTTCACAGATCTCTGAAAATGGCCGCTAAAACTGTTCTGTTCAAGTTTGGAGACTTTGATATCATCAAGACAAACCATGTAGGGGTGGCTGATAAGCATGTATTTGAAGCCCAGTATCACCCCTTTATGGATTTCCTTCAACACTCCAGACTTTCGTATGCCATTTACGAAGCCCCCATCCAAGCCGCTGAGGTTATCACGACTGTCTGGTCCACTGCTACCATCCAGGGTGAGAAAACTGCCTCCCCTGTGGTAAGTTTCAGGTATGCAAACTCTGTTTATAATATAGATCATACCGTAGTTAATAATGCTTTACACTTGCCAATTTATGAAAACTTTGACTCATTTGCTTTTGATGAAGAAATTGTTTCTATGTTTAAAAATTTACATTATTCTGCAGAAATTACTTCTGTTGGGTCTATAACACGACCCCATCTAAGGCAAGAGTGGTCACTGTTCTTTGACATAATAACTAAAGCTTTTACTTCAAAATGCAGTGGCTATGATGCTATCACTACACTCACACAACAAATTGCTTTTAGTGTGTTGTATGATAGACATCTAAACATTGGGCTTTTAATTCTGCAAAATCTTTTGATAAAACTTAAAACCAATAAAAATAAAATTTATTATTCTAGGTTTTTGACGATGATTGCTAATTATCTAATTCCTAACCTTGATATTACTGGAATGCAAGTTTTACCAACTGTTTTGCTGAGTAAAAGAATATTTACAGATGTGAAGCATAAATCTGCAAAGGTAATAGTTTCTTTATTTTTTCCTCCTGTCATGAGATCTATTCTCATTGACAGGCTTCCAAATCTATATTCTTTGCAATTTTTTGAGGATATTGAAAGCCAAAACCCCGTTAATCCTCCAACCACTTCACATCAACTGTCTATAGCCCCCTCCACGGTCTCTCAACAGATTGTGGTTGTAAAACCAAAGACAATCACAAAACTCCTAATTAAAAGAAAAATAATTGAGGGAGCAAGTGAGGATGAGGGAGAATAAGAAGCTGAAGTTCCACTTCAGAGAAAGAAGAGAGTTATAACCAAAAGCCTACATCAATCCAGTGCTTCTCAAAAAGCATTGGAGGTTATAAGGAAAAACAGTGAACTGTCATCATCCTCCCAAAAGGATGTTGACATTGAAGAAAGTTCCCAACTAGGAACACACTGTATAGAGTCTGCACAACCTCTTGTTCACCAACAAGAGGAAACCCAAAGAGAGAAAATAAAAGAAAAGAGTGACACAAAGAGTGCACACACAGAGTCATCTTTTGATGTTCCTCAATTTTCAATGTCTGAGGAACAGCCAACACTCCAAACTGTATATTCTTCTCCTTTTTCTCCCACTCTTGATTCTTTTGATATAGATATGATTGATTCTCTTGATTTTTCCCAAGAGGAGCCAATAATCGAGACAAGCTCTCAAACAGATTCCATGGATAGATCCCTAGCCCAAGATAAACAAAGGGAACCCCCTATCCATGCTGTCACAAGCACTTCTCAAACCCCCACTTCTGTAGGACAGAGTGACACCATCTATATGAGTGAGGTTGTGAGAATAATTAGTGAGAGTCAGGCTCCTGCCCTGGAAAAAGGAGAGACCATACACATACAAGAGAGTTAGGCTTTAGATAGCTTGGAAAAAGGAGAGAAAGAGAAGCTTGGTGCCCAACCCCAGACAAAAGGAGAGGGTGTGAGCAAGGATGAGATCCTTGAACAAAAGAACAGAGAGAAATTTTCAGCAGGTATATTTTTACAACCTGTTGACACAAGCTCACAAGAAGCTCCGGTTTCTTCTGCTCCCTCCATCAATATCCAAACAGAAGAATTAGAGAAAAGTCCAAGCACAGGGGATGCAGCATTACATATTATCTCTAAGATGTCAAATGCAGATTTTGAAACTCTTTATGGTCTACAACAGTCTCAAGATCATATCTTTGCATTAAAGACAAGGCTTGCAGATGAACCTGTGCCTGAAGAAGCTCCAGAGCATAATATTGATGAATGGCTTGATGCCTCTTATGCCAACACTCTCGAGGATGCAGCCGCCCAATTAAGGCAGGACTATGTGACCAATATAGGGTTAACTACATCTGCACCATCAATTCAAGACATAATGGAAGAAGTAACCAAGGTGGATAAGAAACACACAAAGTTTCACCACTTCTTGGTTACTGGCATCAATGGTGCAGTGAAGAAAATTGAGGAAAGGATGGAGTTGGAGACTGAAAAGATTAGAAGGTGCTATGAAGGACACCTACCAAGGAAGACAATTACTGCCATTGATACACTTATCAAAGACAAGTTCAAGACTGACAGTCGACTTCAAGCCCTTGATGCAAACATCCAACTCCTGATCCAAAAGTAAGACAGAATGGAGTAGCTACTGATGCATGCAATTCCAAATTTGGCCACCTCCTCTCAATCCAAAGATGCTGATGTCAAAAAGGGGGAGAGTGGTCCATCCGATGTTCCTGTACGAAAGCACAAGTCTGGTCCTATCCTTGATGCAGAATTGCAAGCAATGATGGACAAGATCTTAAAGAAACATGTTGATCTTGCAGCAGCTACAACAACTACAACACAACTTCCAACACCACCACCAGCAACAACAACAACAATAGCAACAACAACAACAACAGCATCTCCTCCTTCCATTGCACAAGCCCCAACAATAAAAGATAAAGGCAAGGGTGTTTTGGTTGAGGAGCCAAAGAAATCAAAATCTACTCAACCACGACAGCCTAAGCTGATGGGGGATGCTATGAAGACTGCTCACTTTCCCACTCTAGTTGAACTGATAGTGGATGGGAAAGTGGAGTTAGTTTATCCTCAAGAACAAAAGCTAATAGAATCTGATGCACTATTAGCTCAGAAACTTCAAGAGGAGGAGGATATGGCAGCAGCAAGGGAGGAGGAGGAGTCAAAGAAGAAGAAAAGCTTTACAAGGAAATCAAGTGCACAGAAAGCAGCCATAACCAAAAAGAAAAATAAAGAGATGGAAGAGGCTGAAAAGAAATCAAGGAGGAAACCCTTGGTTTAGGAATCTGCAAAGAAACCTGTAACCAGGGCAACTATTGAAAAGCCTACCTCTCAAGATCCTCCAAGGTCAACCGAGACTGCTTTGGTGGCTGTGAGTGGACCAACAAAGCCACAAATAGTTTCATCAAAAAGTCTTACAAGGTTGAAATGGCAAGTATAGAAGAAATCATCAAGGCCCTTAAGAAGACCACAAAGAAGATAAATCTGGTAAAGGGTACAAATAACAAAGAAATTCTCCATGTTTTCTTGAAAGATGGAGAATCTCTGAAGTTTGAAAAGCCAGCCTTGGAGGGACAAAAGAAAGAAGACCTGGAGTGGTTGCTGACTGTTGTGCTTGAGACTTCTGATCTCAACATGAAACTTCGAAGCCAGATTCAAAAGGTGATGAAGGTAAAGCATAAGGTGGATACTGTGCCGGAAGCTAATCCTAAACCTCTAGGATTATGGTATGAGACTTTTCATGGGGAGAAAGTCTTATTTGATTACAACAGAGATATTAATAGTGTCAGTCAGCGACATATTGAAGGATTTATCAGTTTGCTCAAGGATGCTACAGAAGAAATTGAGTTGATGCTGAAAAAGCTGTTGATAGATAGATTGAAGTTGCTAAGGAAAAACAGAAAAGAAAGGCTGGAGTTGTTAAAGAAAAAATAAGGTAAACTTGTTGTGTTGGAGTTGTTTGTTAAAAATAAGCTGTAATTTTTTATTTTTGAAGCCAGACTTATAGGATTTAAACCTGAGTCTTGGTGGAAGCTGAACAGCAGATCAAAGATCTTAGTTCAGAATTCATTTGTAGTTAGAAATTCTTTATTCTTTTCCTAAGTAATTGTAATGTTGAGTTTTGACATCATCATCAACCTTAAAATTATGCTTATCATTCTGATATTCATAATTAGGGGGAGATTGTTAGGTTTTAGAACATTTGATGATGATTGTCTTTAGATTACTTAGAATACAAATGTATAGAAAGTGTTAATTAGTAACACTGAAGTTTTGTAGCTAGCAGTTATCTCTTTGTTTGTAATTCATTCATTCTTTGTAAAGAGATATAAATATTTCTTATTTGTAAGTAACTGCTGGAATGGTGTATCGAAGCTTCAGAAAGTCAAGATGTGTATTTGATCTGTTAGAGTTTGCAAAAAGGCTTATTGGAGACTAGAAAAATTGGTCAGGGACTAAAAAGATTTTATCTGTCGGAGACTAGTTTTGCCTATCGGAGACTAAGACTTAAGTCATCAGAGATTAAGTCTAAAGGAGTCGGAGACTAAAGCTTACGTCATCAGAAACTAAAGTTAAAAGCATCAGAGACTAAGCTGACATCATCGGAGACTAAGCCTTAACGCGTCAGAGACTAAATAATTCTATCGGAGACTATACAAGTTGACGTCATCAAGGACTAATTGCACCGAAGACTAATAATGTCGTCACCAGAGACTAAAGATGAAGCATCAGGGACTAATCGTAATTTATTTCTTGAAAGATACAGAGTTCGAATTAAAAAGGAATGTCTTCCACGTAAAGCAAAATATTATTGAAGACGTAGCTGGTAAGGAAACTAACCAGAAATCTGTTCCTATCAAAAAGGAAAGATTGTATTTCATTCAAATAAGGAAGCTGAATTTTGTTTAGAATAGGAACTGAGTCAATAGTAATTCAGGTTTTAGAGAAGCTGTAATTAGGTTTACAGAGAATTGTAACTTTTAAGCTGTATAGGTTTTTCATAGTTTTGTATCTTTTCCTATACAGAATAGAAAAGAAGTTGACGATTACATTATTGTAATTGTTAGGATTTGTATTCAATTGTAACTCAATAAAGCAATTGTTTATAAATTGATTCGTGTTCTTGTTCTTTATATTCTGCAAGAAAAGTTAATTTCTTAAAGAACAAGTAATTTGAAAAGATATTAAAGAACTTGTATTCAACCCCCCTTCTACAAGTTCTCGACATCTCACTGGGAAAACATATATGTTTCAACTAACACATACTAGGTATAATAATGCTGGTTGGGTGTACTTTCAACACCATAGCTTAGTCTCTAAGCTCTATAATACTACGACCTTGAAAGACTCTGTCGCTAGCTGGAAAACCAAGTTCTATTATCTTCATTGGGAAGGGGGGAATTGAGTGACATTCTACCCCCAAAATGGAATATTATACATAGGGACAAAGTGAACTGGTCAGTTATGAATTCTAAAAAAGAAACTGCCAAAGAATTGGCGGCCGATGGGGCCTACAAGGAGAATGTACAGGATCTCTTATTGGAGAAGAACCTCATTAGATGGGGTCTCAACCCGGCAAAAGGCCAAAGTATTTTTCTCATTCTTAATTTAATATTGCCAATGCATACTTCATATTTTAGTAGAACTTAACCAATTCTTTTATTACTCTTTAGGTGTGGAGCGCGCCAAGGCTGTATCTTCTAGGAAATCGAAGAATAGGAGGGCGGCTCACAAAAGGCACAGGGGGGAGGAGTGCCCTCTTCAGATCAGCAAGGGAGTACAATTCCTCCCTTTGAGCCTATTAATGTCGAGGTGGAAGTGGAAGCTACACCCTCTCATGCCTCCGAGCCTACGAATGATCTTCCTCCTCTCCCAAGGAAATATAATGGAGTTGTAGCTGACCCTAGGAGGGAGGTGCCCATCTTCACAAATCCCCAGGATCCTTTTCTGCCAGGGTGGCCCCTTACTCGAGGTGACACTATCCTTGGGGAACATGGTCCCGCTAAAGAGTTCCTGGTAGGGTCGGTGCCCCCCGTGGATAAGGAGATCTCCAAGAAGGCTTCCCTTCCAACCCTTGTCTCCAACTTTGCTCACACATATGCTATGTTAAGTACCTTTCTTTCAGATCTTGGTCATTTATTAGTTAGGTTGTGACTAACTTTTCGATACTTCTTTTGAATTGCAGCATAACGTGTACGCTACTGAGCTTACTACTTGTTTTGAAAAGCAGTGGGAGAAGCTTGGTAGGCTAGAAAATGACCTTGCAGAAAGGGAGTGCTAATTGAAGATTGCAAAAGATGAGGTGCGCTCCTACTGCTCTGCGAAGGAGGTTTAGAGAAAGAGATAGAGATGTCTAAAGAACTTAATGACACTCTCCACGCTAAAAATCTCTTTCTTGATTCCCAAGTTCGCGGATTGAAGGATGAGGTTGAGAGGGCCAAGGATGAGCTGAAGAAGCCCTTACTGATGCTGTAGAGAAATACAAAACCTTTACCCAGTTTCAGCCGGATGCCGAGGAAGCTTGTCTTGACTCTGAGTACAAGATTATGCTAGGCGGCTATCACCTATGCACCGAAAAGGTGCTATCCCTTTATCCAGACGTAGACCGCAAGGCTATAATGGAGGAGGGGGAGAAGAAGATGTTGATGGCACACAGCTGAAATGCAGAGAGGCTTGGGGTCCCTCTTGAGCAGATTCCCTCAGAGGTCACTGATAGTGAGGACGAGGAAGAAGAGGAATGAGAAGCCCCCCAACATGATGATCAGGGGCAGTAGACTCCTTAGTCTTTGTTTATATTTTTGCTTGTCTGTTATCATTTATGTAAAAACTTCCTTGGCCGTCGGGCCTTGACATATATATCAATCAACATTTCTCTATCACTTACATTATTTTTATTCTGATTTATTACTATTGCAAAGAAACTTAGAAACAATTTTGTCTATAACGCACATATGATTGGAATAAATAGGGAAACCCTTTAACATTGCGAGTACTTAGAATCAATATTTATTGATAATAAATCTTAAGGTTGCTTACGTGTCATGACCTCGACACCTCTTGACCTTCTAAGGTCTGAAGCCGGTATGATCATGGCCTTAGTACCTTCTTGACTCGATCTAGTCCTTCCCAGTTGGGAGTTAACTTGCCAGCAGCGACTCTTGGATTTGATACCTCCATTCTTCAGAGTACTAGGTCACCTTGCCTGAAAGCTCTTCCTTTTACCCTTAGGTTGTAGAATTTGGCCACTACTTTTTTATGTTCCTCAATTTTTTGCAGAGCTTTATATTTGACATGCTCTATTAGATCCAATCCGGCCCGCAGACCTTCTCCATTTTCTTGTTCATTAAAACCAACGATCCTTATTGAAGGTATTCCCACCTCCAGGGGGATAACTATTTTTGTACCATACACAAAGGTTAAACAGCGTCTCCCCTGTCGCGACCTTGCAAGTAGTCCGATAAGCCCATAAGACAGTATGCAACTCTTCTACCTAAGCTCCTTTGGCTTCCTCTAGTCTCTTCCTTATTCCATCAACAATGATTCGATTTGTGACCTCCACTTGACCATTTGCTTGGGGGTGCCCAACTGAAGTGAACCTCTTGTCAATGTTGAGGTTTTGGTAGAAGGCCTTGAACCGCTTTTCTTTGAATTGCGTCCCATTATCCGTGATAATGACTTGTGGTAGGCCAAATCGATATATAATCGATTCCCAAAAGAATTTTTCTGCCTTTTGTGCGGTTTGCGTAACTAGGGCCTCAGCCTCAACCCACTTTGAAAAGTAGTCTATGGACACAATTAAATACTTTCACTGACCTGTCCCAACGGGGAGGGTCCGATGAAGTCAATTCCCCATATTGCAAAAGGAACAGGAACACTGATTGAAGAAAGGAGATCTGTGGGCTGCCTGACCACCGGTGCAAACTTTTGACATCTATCACATTTTTTGGCAAAATTAATTGCCTCTTGTTGCATTCCTGGCTAGTAGTAGCCCTATCTCATTATTTTATAAGCTAAAGCTCTTCCACCCAAGTGTTGTCCACATACTCCGAAGTGAACTTCTTGAAGAGCCAATAGAGCTTTTTGTGGTGTGAGACACCTAAGATATGGTAGAAGAAAGGACTTTTTATACAACATATCATTAATCAGGGCATATCGAGTTGACCTTATACGGACTTTTCTTGCCTCAATGGGCTCTTCAGGCAAGATACTTTTTTTAAGATATTGAAGGATAGGGGTCATCCAACAGATCTCCTGCACGATTGGGGCAACCAACCTTGTATCTAAGGTTGGTGTCTCAACCTCTTCCACGTACACGTCGTTCTCATATTCTCCAAGGTTTCCACTGGTCAATTTAGATAGGGCGTCTGCCCTCTCATTTGGTTTTCTTGGGACATGATGGATACCGCACTTTTCAAAAGTGGTTATCATGGCTTTTACTAAGGTCAAGTACTTTGTCATCTTCACGTCTTTGGCTTTATACTCCCCTTTCACGTGTTTGACCACTAATTAAGAATCAGTATATACATGCATACTTTGTACCCCCGATGCCTTTGCCAAATTTAGTCCTACTGTGACGACCCCATAATCCCATACCGGACTAGGGCATCATCATAAGAAGGTAAAGATAACCATTCATCCATTCCCAAATAAATACTGAATAAAAACAGCATTTAAGAGTTATTACAACCCAAGAATTAAGTAATTACAGCGGAAGCTATTACATCATTTCCTAACAACAAAATAAATCTCATCGACTCTTCAAACGTCTTCCTTCTTTCCTTCATTCATTCCTTTCTTTCCTTCATCAGTTCTATCAGAAGATAAACACTTAGCAGCTTATCATCTTTGCTTTCCCCTTGTCGGAGGGTTCAGCTTTAGCTTTCTGTCCTGCAAATCATTAACATTCAACATGGGTGAGCGTTTTACGCCCAGCAAGTATATACACGTAGAGGCAAATATGAATAATTCAACGAATTTCATCTGGAATCAAAGGAGACAAATTCAAATTCTGTTTGTGAGGCTTGGTGAAGCAATACCAAGTCCTCGGAAACCTTCAAAATCTTTGAGGATTCACTGATGATATACAACTTGTGATCCCCCCTTGAAGAAAGTCAGGTATACACCTGATCATAACATTCTCAAATATCCAACGGGGGCTACACCCGTGGATCTGCTAACCATACAGTACACAGCTGGCCAGGCTGGACCGCATGATCCCTCTGAGTGACTACGTAGTCAAATAACATTTCCTCTTGGTCAGGTGAAGAACACATCAGCACCTTTCATTTCCTCTTGCCAACCATGTGGCATAAACCCCCCATAAGGGGCATCATTCACATTCTCGTTGGATAGACATAAGATTGAAAACATAGCTGAAATTCAAAGCTCATTTATATCCATGCATCATCATTCATATCATGCTAGCAGAATCAAAAGCATAGCATGCTCATGCATCAGAATAATGAAAGTATAAATCCAACCTTCTACGCATATCGAAACAAATGATAATGCGTTAAACTGAAATAAGCATGAGATTGTGAATATACTTGCCTCAGTCCTTTGCTCACTACCAAATTTAATTTACTCGCGAGTGGAAAATTCTGTAAGAATATACATATCACAAAAATGAATTTATTATCTGGGTTTAAAATATGAGGGAGAAATGCACATGTGATGTCCTTAACTTTTAACGTCTCAATCTGATATAAAACTATTGAGGTTAAGAAATCAATTCAAACATCTTAAAATAATTTAAGAAAATAGCATTTTATAGTTTTTAAAACAAACTGCGCATCAGGGAAGTACTATGCTTTAACTCACTGGAGACTAGTAACCCATCGGGGATTATCAATCCTTCGGGGATTATTAACCCATCGGGGATTATCAACCCATCGGGGATTATCAACCCATCGGGGATTATCAACCCATCGGG
>CM025788.1:22655710-22684590 GCA_014636745.2 Centella asiatica
AACCCATCGGGGATTATCAACCCATCGGGGATTATCAACCCATCGGGGATTATCAACCCATCGGGGATTAACTCATCAGGGATTAACTCATCGGGGACTATACGCATCAGGGATTAATAACTCATCGGGGATTATACGCATCAGGGATTAATAACTCATCGGGGATTATATCAAACCCGTCAGAGACTAAGTTAAGTCTGTCTCAGATACAGGGTCGTCTTCTTCACTCCTCCATGTGTGGTGCCCTCAACCATATCCACACTTAGGTCAAAAGTCATCATTCTCTCAGTGATACATAACATTTCTTTTGGTCTGCATGCCATCCTAAACACGGTTTAGGGTAAAGAAAATCAGGTTAAAGAATATTCAAGCATGGGGTTGCGACTACTGTCAACAGAATGTTTGGTAGTTAAAGGTTTGTCCATCAGGTGGTTGTCAACAACACAACACCCAACTGGACAACTTGAAATAAATGACATTTACTCCGATCGTTAGAATATGCATTAAGTCATACTTTTGAGAATAAATGAACATGGTATTAAAGGTGGTAGGTAGAGCAGAGACGCAAGAAATTTAGCAAGACGTAAATAAGATGCTCTTACCTCCTTACTGTAGGAAGAAAATAAATGCTTCGGTTTATCCTTCAAGAAGAACTGCTGTCTCGAAAATTATATTTAAGTTTGATGGAAGTTTAGAAAGGTAGAATCAAGGTTACAACAGCGTGATGTGTATATATATCACTTGGTTGAACAACAAGAACCGTAGGATCAACTTGATCTCAGCTGTTGGTTATGAAAAGAAAGGAAATGACTGAAGAAGGAAAGAACGGCTGCTGTCCATCGGTCATCTTTCATAGCTGACTCTAAGGTATGATAGGGATGATGAGCATTTAATGCTGCTGTTTCCCCCCCTCCCAGCAGTGCAGTATTAAAAAAAACGGGTACTGTAGCTACCCGAAGCATTCATGCCAAAACACTCCTTCAAAGGTAGAACAACTTATAATCCTCATAAGCTTTACAAAATCATTTAGAAAATAAATCTTTTGGACATCACATTGCAGATAAATTTTTCATAATAAGAAAATAATTTCAATATTCACAACTTATAAGAAAATAATTTTCATAATAATAAAAAAAAAATAATAAGCAAAAATAATTAGATTTCATCACGAAATTTATTTACAAATCGGGGTCTTCACACCTACCATCAATGCTTCATATTTGGCCTCATTATTTGTAGCGTAAAACTTAAAAGAAAGAGCATATTTCACTTCGAAACCTTCAGGGCTAATAAGAATTAACCCTGCACCACTGCCCTTTGCGTTAGAGGCTCCATCTACATATAACCGCCATTCTTCCGGTCGCTCACTTTCTCATTTTTCAACATCCTCCTCCTTATCAGTTGGGAGGGTGCATTTAACAATGAAATCTGCAAGAACCTGGGCTTTAATGGTCGGAGGCGGCTTATAAATGATATCAAACTCTCCCAATTCCACAGCCCAATTGATCATTCTGCCGCTTGCTCGAGGACCATGCATTACTTTTCTCAAAGGTTGGTCCGTGAGAACAACCACCAAGTGAGATTGAAAATAAGGTCTCAATTTGCGGGCAACCATTATCAAAGCCAACACAAATTTTTCCACTCTTTGATACCTAGTTTCGGCCCCATGTAAAACTTTACTTATGTAATATACGGGTCTCTGAATGGACTCCCTATCATTGATTAACACTGTGCTAACCGCCGTCTCTGAGATTGCTAGATATACATATAAAACCTCCCCTTCTTCTAGTTTAGTTAAAAGTGGAGGGGAGGTCAGGTATAGTTTGAGCTTTTCAGAGGACTCTTTGTAATCTGGTGTCCACTGGAAATCTTTAGCTCTTTTGAGGGCACTAAAGAAAGGATGACACCTACTCCTGATCGTGACATGAACATCCCTAATGTAGCTATCCTTCCTGTTAGCCTTTGAACATCTTTTATAGTCTTTGGGGGAGTCATGTCCAATACTGCTTTGATCTTGTCCGGATTAGCCTCTATCCCCCTTTGCGAGACCATTAATCCCAAGAACTTACTGGAAGCCACACCAAAAGCACACTTAGAGGGATTTAACTTCATGTTATGTTTTTTAAGGATGGCAAAGGACATCGCCAAATCCGCCACGTGACCTTCTCTCTTTAGACTTTAAACCAACATGTCGTCCACATAGACTTCTATGTTCCTCCCTATAAGGGCTTAAAGATCTTATTGACCAACCTCTGGTAGGTCGCACCAGCATTCTTCAGGCCAAAAGGCATAACAATATAGCAGTATAGCCCTTGGTCTGTGACAAAAGATACCTTCGAGACGTCATCTGGGTCCATACGTATCTGACTGTATCCGCTGAATGCATCCATAAAACTTAGGAGCTCGTGCCCAGCTGTAGCGTCTTAAGAGTTCGATCCGTGGGAGTGGGTAACAATCCTTTGGGCACGCATCATTGAGGTCTGTAAAATCAATACATATCCTCCAGTTTTCGTTAGCTTTCTTGACCATTACCGAGTTAGCTAGCCATTTCGGATACCAGATCTCTTCTAAAAATTTCATCTCCAACAACTTTCCACCTCGTTTTTAATTACCTCTTGTCTTTCTAGGGCAAATGTTCTTTTCTTTTACTTAATAGGCTTTTTGCCAGGATCCACATTTAGCCTATAAGTGATTACCTTCGGATCTATTCCAGGCATATCCAGTGCCGACCATGCAAAAACATTTATATTCTCCCTTAAAAAGGAAGTAATTTGCTCTTTTATCTCCAAGTTCAATTGGGAACCAACATAGGTCACTTTCTCGGAATCAGTATTAGTAAGGGACACCTTTTCCAGCTCTTCCACAGGCTCAGCCCTTTGCTCTCGCGTCTCATCCCTTGAGTCAAGGGTTTCTATGGGCATTACATGTTTCCCATATCCACCAATTTTTAACGCCATCAAATAACAGGTGCAAACTTGTTTTTAATCTGCCTTGATCATCGCCACTCCCTCTGGGGTTGGAAACTTCCCTTTTAAATGGAGAGTGGAGGGGATAGCTTTAAATTGGTTTAGCGTTGTCCTTCCGAGGATAACATTATATGAAGATGGTGCTTTTACCACCAGAAAGTTCACCATCTTTGTTACATGTTTGAGTTCCTCCCCTATTGTAATAGGTAGTAAGATAGAACCTTCTATTTTAGTTTCTACCCCAGTGAAGCCATATAATGGGGCAGGAGACGGAGTGAGTTGAGTTTCATCAAACCCCATCTCTTTGAAGGCTTGATAATACAAAATATCCATGTTGCTGCCATTATCTACCAACACCCTTTTTACGAGAAAATTTCCAATCGTTACCTCAATCACCAACGGATCGTCATGTGAAAACTTTACTCCTTCAAGATCTTCATCTCTGAATGTTATTGACATGTCCATCCTAACTTTTTTTGGGGAGCTTCTATGGACATGACCTCTCGGACGTAAGATTTCTTGGATGAGTTTGATCGACCTTTGGCTATTGGCCCCCCAAATATTACATTTATTACCCCTCGTCGGGGTTGGTTTCCACGTTCTTTATTTTGGGGGCGTTCTCACCTTTCTCTTTGAGGCTCAGGGTGTTCTCTTTGTACATACTAGGCCAATTGTCCCTTTCTTATAAGAAATTCTATCTCATCCTTCAATTGCTTACAGTCATTGGTGTCATTACCGTGATCCTTATGAAATTGACAATACTGAGAAGAGTTCCTTTTTGATGGATCGGTCCTTAATGGCTTCGACCATCGAACATACGGCTCTGAGACAATCTCCATCAATATTTGGCTTCTTGGCTGGGTCAATGTAGTGTATTCATTGAACCTTTGGCTTATGGTTTTCTTTGGGAAAGAGGCTTCCCTTCTAGCTGTTTTTGTTGAATTCGAAATCTTTACCTCCTCTGTTCTTCGCTTCTTATCATCCTTCTTTCCGACTTCTCGAACGAGGGACTCCTCTACCACCATATACTTCCCAGCTCGGCCTTGTAATTCATTCATTGAAGTGGGAGGCTTCTTAGCCAAACTCATCTTCAAATGCTCATTGGTTGTCCCGTTGGTTAATGCCACAATGGCAACAGATTGATATAGACTCAGGACTTTTAAGGCCTCCTTAATAATTCGAGAGATGTAGTCCCTAAGGCTTTCACCATCTCTTTGTCGTATATTCATCAAGGAGGCTGAGCTTTTCCCATGCATCTTTCCCCCGATAAATTGGTTGACAAATAATTGAGCGATTTGAGGGAAAGAGCTAATCGATGCCTGAAGAAGCTGCCAGTACCATTCCTAAGCCGGCTCTTTTAATGTTTGTGGAAACACTTTACACTTAATAATGTCCGACGGATTCGTGAGTAAGAGCGTTGCCTCAAATTGCTGTACATGACTAGTGGGATCGCCCATGCCGTCATATTTTTCTACCACAGGCATCTTAAAGCTATCTGGGAATGGTTCATCCATAATAGCTTTAATAAAGGGTGGGGCAGTTGCCCTGTAAATTGCTATGGATGTAGTCGTGGGTTGAGCAAAGATACCTATCTCGGGGACAACTGTGGTCTCACGATAGCCCTAATTTGTTAATCTCTGCTCCAACTGGCGTTGCACCTCTCTTTCTATGACTTCCTCAGCATCATTACCCTGTCGAGGTCGGGAATTTATAGAGGGTTCCCCCTCACGGCCCCTTTCATACTCTTCCAGTCTATTTTGCAACTGTATAAGACTCGCCCTAAGATCTTCATATCTTTCCGGGGGTGGTTGGCTTCTATGCTGTTCTCTTCTCGGGAGCCTTCCCCTTAGATTTTCTGGAGGGGTAGGGTCTCGACCAGTTGACCTCCTTCTTACCATACTGTGGCGTAGATCTCGCGGATGTCTACGTTCATTTTCCTAAGATTCAGAATCAACATCATAAGGACCACTATGGGTCCTCTGTGCTTCCCTAATAAGGTTTCTTTGTGTTCCCCTTAAATATCTTCCCTGACATTCTATCTCTTCATGTGCTGGCTGAGAACTAATTCTCTCTTCTCCCTAATTTAGTTGCACCTCTTGTTCCTGGAGGGGAGGCATACCCAGCTGTCTTTCTGGAAAGGATACACCTTCTCTATCACGAGCAATTAACCGAGTATTCACCATGACTTTTTGTTCGATTCCCACAGACGGCGCCAATCTGCTATGTCAAATTTACGTACCTAGGGTTAGGGTTGTGTAATACCCTAACTGTTGAAGAACTTGGACCTCGAATTTACTGCCCTTCTATACCTGCAAAAGAAAATCTTTCAAGAACCGTGGGGTTCAGCCCTTTGGAGGACCCTCGGGTGTGGTTGTTAGCTTAAGCTTTTAGTGACAATAAGCAAATATTGTATGGAAAAATAGTATACCTTCTTATGTGTTGCCTGACCTGTATTTATACATCCCTGGGTTACCAGAGTCCTTCATAGATTATGATTTCAAGTCCTTCATGGATTATGATTTCGTGGTTCAAGAGGTTTCCACCTCTGTTTCTACCATTCTCTGGATAAATACTTAAAAAAGAATCTTTATCCATTTATTATTTCTGTCTTATCTCAGGTTCATAACATCACCGAATGAATTATTGTTTAAGATTGATCACGCATCTATCCACATAATACTATCTCCTTTGATGTTATAATAAAACTTTGATGCACTTTCTTGAAATAACTTTTTAACGTCATCCAATGCGGATTGTGTATCATTATCATCAAATATATCCTTGTATATAAAAAATCAAACAAATATCTTATCCAAAATCTCTCAAATAGGTGCTTAAATTAACGCAATCATCGTTCCAACTCAGTTCAATATTCAATAAAACGATCTTGAACTAGTGACCAAAAGTCAAATCAAAGTCAAATTAAATCTTATCCTCAAAACTTTTCTAGTTTTTTTTTTAATTTGGCTCAACATCAGTTATCACTTTTCCAATTACTCCGTAAAATTTAATTTGTAATCAACTACGATTCTTCTGTAATAAAAGTAATTTATTTAGATTTTTAAGAATTTTAACTTTTTATTGTAATAAAATTTTATTAAAAAGTGTACTAAAAATAATGATAACGAATATTTATACAAATTATAAACAATTATAAATAATATAATTTTTAAAATTAGTTTATACAAATATATTATAAAAAAATAAAACTCGTGCTTGACTTGGGTAACAAAGCTAATGTATTATTATGCCAGAAATCTCTTACAATATTTCTTATTTCTTTATCTCAAAAATCAACATTTACAAAACCTCCGCTCATTGATGAGAAATAATTCGAAGTGTCAGTTGTACGAATTTTAAATTTTGAGAAACTCTCTATCATTTTTTTTAACAATAAGGGTGACATTGTTATAGGTTTGTAATGTTTAGCATAGTTTCAATAACTATGTAAAAGATGTACACTTTTAATGGTTAAAATATATTGATTTTTACATAGTTATAAAAACCATATAAATAAGCTCAAAAATTTGCATATTGTTTATTTTTGTATGTTCTTTTAATCTATACAGATAATATTTCTCATATATTTTAAAAATCGAAACCTAGAACAAGTGGGTAGGATTATAAAAATGAGTTATAACTCTTTTTTTTTTTTTTTGATATATACACAAACATATATGTGTGTGTGTATTCGATGATATATACATTTGCTGATTTTGATCAAGCATCAATTGACGGATGCAAGTTTTCCAAGAGGTCAAGTAAAATTAATTGACACACTCAATTATATTAGTGGGTATCATTAAAAGAAAGAGATGTAGTTTATTATACGAGCTCATTTTTCAAATCATAACTACTAATTTTATTTTTACAGATTCTTCAAAATAATTTCATGTTATGTATTAAAAGAGTATCAAAAAGTAGTTGAATATATAATTTTTCACATCCTTTTGTAGTTTTTAACATGATTTTGGTAGTACATTTTCAAAGGTTTAATATATATTGTCTTAGAAAATGGAAATTTTAGAATTTATGTAATATATGATTCTAATGATGTTTCTATAAAAATATAACATATATAACAGTTCATGAATCTAAGACATTTTCTTAGTGAAATCCATACATAAATAGATAAGAAATTAGTTCTTTAGTGGTTAAAATTAGACTGCGTGTATTTAATATATGACAGTGTGTTTGTTCACTGATTGAGTTAACTACTAATATAGTTATCTACTAATAAGAGTTAACTGTTGATATGATTATCCACTGATAAAATTATCTACTGATGACATTTGGTCATCAGCAGATAATTTGTCGATGACCAAATAATTTGTCTATCGGAGGGTACAGTCGTCAGGGGATATTTAGTTATCAGTGGATAATGTGCTTATCGGGGGATATTTGGGTCATCAGTGAATAAATTGTCCATTAGGGATAAATACCTCGTCAGGAGATAAAAACTTCATTAGGGGATAATTCATGTATGATGATGTAAATCTCATGTGAAAGTTTATTTCAAAGGACCAACACGATTCAAATTAATGTTAAGTGTTATTATCAGATTTAGATAACAGTTAAGTACTTTAATTTGTTTCTAGTTGTGTTATACCTAAATCTGTAACCGTCCAATAATGACACATTGTGAGTAGACGTTACATGAAGTATTTTAAGGGAACGTTATTATAGTCGTTGGATTGAGAGATGTTCTATAATACTCGAAAATCTTGTATGTTGAGTGACATACCGTTTTGAAAAATAATCTCAAAAACATACAAGTGATTTCATAGCTCACAAATTATTACTTAGCAATTGTTGGATTTTCAGGTGAACTGAAGTGGTAGTCGTTGTGCACTGATTTGGATTGCACCATCACTGTATTGTTGTTATTGTTTTATCTTGGAAGGAAATTCACAGCATCTTATTGCAACTTGAGTGGAGTGAATATTTTTTCAAGAATAGTCTATCCTTTTCCAAATATTGGCGACTCAGCTGTTTTTTGTCCTGATAAGTTTTTTTCTCTCTTTTTGTGTTTCAATTGTTGTACTTGTACTATTTCTCTTTCCAATTGTTCTTTGTTTAAATTCAATATTCAAGACCCTATTGTTATATATTTATCAGTTTGTTCTTGTTTTATACAAGATTTTCAACATATTTATTTTTAAATAATTATAAAAATATGTAAATGAACTGAAAAAAATTTGTAACATGAAAATGAGCATTCCATTTTCCCAATATATATAAAGCAAACACACAGCGATGAAAGGGAGGAGGAGAGGCTGTTAGTGCAGAAAATTATAGACAACGAAGCGGAAGCATAAAAATAGCAATTTAAAATTTTTCTGCAATCCCAGAAATCACCTTATACAATATTATTAATTGAGGAAGGATTAAAATCATACCGTTGTAAATTCGACGACGTTGATGTAGAATCTTTACGCACGAATTAACACCGCAATTTTTATCCTTCACGCTCCAGTCGATCCCCTTGATCCGTCTTGCAATTTATTCCACGTTCTTGATTATTCCACTGGATCTAACGTTTACTACTCAAGTGTATAGTACTCTAAAGGTGATCCACCAGAGAATTTTGATTATGAAGAATATTGGACTTCTCTCACAATATTTTGGTGACAAATATTATGGAGACTACTAATTATTATTTCAGTTAGGGTTTAATCTATTATAAGTCTCCTTATATAGACAACCCCTAAACTAATTCCTAAACCATTTAGGAATTGGTTATTTATTAAATAACAATAAAACTCCATTATCTAATTCCTAAACCATTTAGAAATTGGATTCTTTATTATTAAATAATAACACCACTTTCTAATCTAATTCCTAGACTACTTAGGAATTTGATTATTTATTAAATAATAATAATATAAGAATAATTCTTATATATTTATAATTAGTATTTCTAAAATACTAAACTATAAGTATTAAGCCATTTAATTTATTCCACCATGGTATAAATTAAATTACTTAATTATTATTATTTCCCAATATCTTCATAATTTATTATTTCCCTTTTATGGTGTGACCTTTTAGGTTCAATATTAAGCCGATTGTAGAAATAAATTAAATTAGAACTATTCTAATTTTATTTATACGAATTAAACACTTTAATTCATTAAATATAATTAATTGTATTAATTATACTTATTCTACATCATGAGGGATACCTCTCAGCATATCATGACTATCCGGATAATATGAAATCAACGTTTAATCACAAAGAACCTATTCAGTGAATAGTTACCGTACAATTCAATCATTCTACCACACAATGTCCCGATTAAATATAAGACATGAAATTACTGTCAACTCTTATTTTATTTAATCATATGCATTCCGATTCATAGATTCACAACTCAATATAATGTCAATTAGAAACACATTCTAATTATCATTTCACTCTGGCCAGAGATTCCCGAGTTGTCACTAATGGAATCGCATAGGACATTCTCTCCCTTTACTGGAAGCGGTAAATCCTTTGTTGATCATTCACTTATCTCCATGTATACTTTATTACACCTGAACATACACTTATATACTGTTAGGTTTTATAAACATTTGATGATGATTGTCTTTAGAATACTTAGGAATACAAATGTACAGAAAAGTGTTGGTTTGTAACACTTTAGTTTTGTAGCTAGCAGTAGTATCTCTTGTTTGTAAATTAGTCATTATAATAAAGAGATAGATTTATTTCATTTGTATGTACTGCTGGAATACTTGTTGAGTTTGTTCAACAAGTTGTTTTAAATTTATTAGTCCTTCAGAGATTGGACTTTGCCCATCGGAGATTAAAGTTTTCTTCATCGGAGATTGAAGAATCCTTCATCGGAGAATAAAGTTTTGTTCATCAGAGATTGAAGGATTGTTCATCGGAGATTAAAGCTTACGTCATCGGGGATTGGAACTAAAGAGTCAGAGATTAATGCTGACGTCATCAGTGATTAACACAATACCTTGGAGATTAAAAGCTGACGTCATCAGCGACTAAAGCCAAAGCATCAGAGATTACACGAAGCAAAGCATCAGAGATTACACGGAGTCAAGCATCGGAGATTACTCGAAGTGATCAGGGACTAATGAAAGAAGCCATCGGAGATTAGTCGAGGACTTAATCACTAATGGAGTTAGAGTTCAAATCAAAGAAGGAAAGTCTTCCATGCACACGTAGACTTTATTGAAGACGTAGCTGACAAGGAAACTTGTTAGAAATTTTTCAATTGAAAATATTGTATTTGATTTGAATTAGGAAGCTAGGTTTTTGGTAACTTAGTTTTTAGAAGCTGTAATTAAAAATATTACAGAAGAACAATACGAAGCTGTATAGAATTGAGAGAGTTGTATGTTCTTTATATACAGAATAGAAGCTGACGATCAAAGTTTGTCTTGATTGTTAGAAAACTTGTAATCAATTGTTAAATCAATAAAAGCAATTGTTTATAGAGTTTTGATCTTGTTCTTTATATTCCGCAGAATAGTTTAATCTCTTAAAAAGAACAAGAAATTGAAAAAGTTGTAAAAACTTGTATTCAACCCCCCTTTCTACAAGTTCTAGGTCATCTCACTGGGAAAACAATTGGTATTAGAGCCTTTAATTGAAAATACTCAATTAACAAGATTCTGAGATGGCCAATAACGACGAAGCAAGCAGCTCTAACATGATTGCGTATAATGGAGGACGTGATGGTGGAACTAGGATCCCTATTCTGAAGAGGGATGAATATCTAATGTGGAAACAAAAGATGTATATGCACTTGAGAGCAACAGATCCAGATTACATAGATAGGATTGAGAAGGGTCCTTATCTACCCAGGAAATTTATTCCTGCAAAAACTATCGAAGGATCTATTGTCGCAGAACACTTTGTACTTGCACCAGAAAGTGATTATACCAACGAGGACAAGTTACAAGTGTTGAAAGATGCTAAAGTAATGAACATACTTTACAATGGAATAGACAAACATATGTTCAATAGCATCATCAATTGCACAACATCTAAACAAGTCTGGGACACCATCAAGGTCCTATGTGAGGGGACTGATCAAGTCAGGAAGAATAGGCGTTCACTGTTGACTCAACAATATGAGTTCTTTCAAGCAAAGCCTAATGAACCAATCACGTCAATCTATGATAGATTCAACTCTTTGCTTAATGACTTGACCATACTTGGTAAGACATATGATAATGAAGATATCAATACCAAGTTCATGAGATCCCTTCCTCCTAGCTGGGATCCAAAGACTACTGCAGTAAGGGAGGCTCATGATATGGAAACACTTACACTGGACAGGCTCTACGGGAATTTAAAGACCTATGAACTTGAAGTAGAGCAAAGACAGCGCATGCATGGCAGAGACAAAGGAGCTGCGTTGATGGTTGAGACAAACAAGTCTCAAGAGAAGCTTGATGAGGAATTTTTTGACGCTAGCTCAATTGATAATGAAGATGAACTGGATAGTGATGATGACATGGAAGAATTCATGGCATTCATGGTTAAACAGTTTAAGAAATTTAGGGCTAGCAGAAAAGGAAGAAAATCATCAAGAAAACCTAACCCTAAACGAGAAGGTCAAAAAGTCACCTTCGACTTAAAGAAAATAAGATGCTACAATTGTGATGGGTTAGGGCACTTTGCCAATGAGTGCAAGAAGCCTAGATCTAATGATAGATCTAAGGATGAAAAATCAAGGAAGGACTTTGCTGACAAGAAAGCCAAATCCAAGAGCAAAGCCTTGATTACTGAGGGAAAAGATTGGATTGACAGCGATTCTGATGAAGAAGTTGTCAACTTTGCCCTAATGGCTCGTAGTGACGAGTCAAGTGATTCTGCAAAGGTATGTAATGCAAATCAGAATTTTAACGTGCTTAATTTACTTGATACATCTAGCATTGAAAGCATGCAAAAAGATATATCTGATTTGCATGTCAGTTTTAGGTCTTTAACTATAGGGCATACCAATGTAAAAGAATCACGTGACAATCTCTTAAAAAGAAATAATTTTCTTGAAGAGAGATTGACACATTTTGATACTATGAAGTCTGATTTAAACAAAGCACATCACATGATTGATGCTTTGAAAAAGAGGGAATATTACTTAGTAGAGCAACTTGAAATTGCTCAAGCTAAGATCAAACTGTGGAATACTTCCTCTAAAAAGCTAAAAGACTTGGTAGATAGTCAAACAATGGGTCACCAATTTGGATTAGGCTATGATGATTGGATAAATAAAAATTTAGAATTAGATGACCTTTTTGAAGCTGTTGAGTCCACAACTGCAAAGCTAAAAGTTCCTAGAAAAATTAACTTTGTGTCTCCTGTTCATGAACCCAGATTTATTAACATTCAAGATCAACAAAACACTGAAAAAACAAGTTTCAATCAAAAGACAGTGCATATTGTTGAGAAGAATGTAAACAAACATTTAAATATTGGGTTTATGACAAAGAAACAGTTAATAAAGAAATTGGAAACTGTTCCAATACAAAAGGCTGAAAAAGTTGTGGAATCAAACAGAAGCAAGAAAAATAGGAATGACAAGTTAGGCATTAACAAATATACCAACTATGTTTCAATGCCTGATGCTCCTAGAAAAACATGCCATGTATGTGGTAATCCAAACCACATAGCTATGCACTGTAGGAGCAAAAATAAAATTCCTATGCTTGAGACTAGTAACTCAAAGACAACAAAAGATAAATCACCTGTAAAAAGGTCAAGTAGTCTTTGCATTGAAAATAATAAATCAAAGTCAATTAGTCTCACAAACAATGGAAGCAAGACTGTAAATTGCCCAAACAAAATCAAACAAGTAAAGAGGCAATCGACTCATTCTGAGTCAAGTCTTGAATCTGCAGCTAGTGAGAAAGGACTCAAGAAGATTTGGGTCCCAAAAATCTCAAACTAGTTCTCTCTACTGTGCAGGGCAAAAAGAAGAAATCATGGTACTTGGACAGTGGTTGTTCAAGGCACATGACTGGAGATAAGTCCCTGCTAAAACAGTATGAAGAGAGAAGTGGCCCAAGAGTCACTTTTGGAGATGACAGCAAAGGCCATACTAGAGGATATGGATCTGTTGAACATGGAGATGTCATCTTCACTGAGGTATCACTAGTTGATGGCTTAAAGCACAATTTACTTAGTGTGAGTCAACTGTGTGATAAGGGATTCAATGTCACTTTTAAAGAAGATCAATGTTTAGTAAGTGACAAAGAATCAGGGACTGTGATTTTGACAGGAAAAAGAAAAGGAAATTTGTACATTGCAAACCTCATTTCTTCAACTGATCAAATCACATGTCTTTATAGCAAAGGTTCAACTGATGAGAGTTGGCTTTGGCATAAGAAGCTTTCCCACCTGAACTTCAAGAATATCAATAGTCTTGTGAGGAAAGGATTGGTAGCTGGAATTCCACAATTGGAATTTACAGAAGATGGATTGTGTGATGCATGCCAGAAAGGAAAGAAAAGAAGTGTATCATTCAAAAACAAACCAGCAACATCAATCACTGACCCTTTACAACTTCTCCATATGAATTTGTTTGGTCAAGTGAATGTGATGTCTATCTTAAGGAATAGATATGCACTGGTAATTGTTGATGATCACACAAGGTATACTTGGGTAAAATACCTCTTTGCAAAGAATGAAGCTGCTCAGTTAATTATTGATCATGTCAAGAAAATAGAAACTGAGTCAGGTAAAACAGTGAGGGTAATAAGAAGTGACAGAGGAACAGTATTCAAAAATTCCCAAGTAATTGAATTCTGCACTGAGAAAGGAATTACTCATCAATTCTCTTCACCTAGAACTCCTCAACAAAATGGAGTTGTTGAGAGGAAAAATAGAACCCTCATTGAAGCAGCAAGGACCATGTTGCAAGAGGCTAAGCTTCCCACCTACTTTTGGGAGGAAGCTATAAGCGCTACATGTTTTACACAAAACAGGTCCTTGATAATCAAAGCATACAACAAAACACCTTATGAATTGATGACTGGGAAAAAACCAACTCTCAAGTTTTTACATGTGTTTGGTTGTAAGTGCTTTGTACTAAGAGATTCATCAGAGACAAGAGGAAAATTTGACAATAAGTCTGATGAAACAATCTTCTTAGGTTATTCTCTGTCAAGCAAAGCATACAAAGTTTATAACTTAAGAACCAAGGTCATTGTGGAATCCATTCAAGTTGCATTTGATGATAGAAAGATTCCAGGAATGCTTGGTCAAGGATTGCATGAACCTCTCAGTTTTGAGAATGAATTTGATGCATGGGAATATCCAACAGAGAATGCTGAAAATCCCCAAAATAACAGTGATTCCTCTTTAATTGAGGGGGAGTTAACTGTTGTGCATGAAGTACCAAGAACTGATGTATTATCAGAAACTAGAGTACTGGAACAAAATGGAACACAAGTCACTGATGACATTAATTCTCCATTGGAGACTAATGATACATCAGAGATTAGTATCCCTGATGCACACACAGAGACTATTGAGATATCTAACTCAGGGGGAGTTAATGAAGAAGAGATCAATAGTTTAGGGGGAGCAAACTCTGTTAATGAAGCTGGATTGAATATTATCAATCTAGAAAATGAAGCCTCTAGTTCAAGATCAAATCTGCCAAAAACTAGACCATGGTTGAGAGACCACACAACATATTTGATCATTGGAAATATTGAGGATGGAGTTAGGACTAGAAGTGCAACACAAAATGAATGTTTGTACCTCAGTTTTCTATCAAAGATTGAACCAAAGAAAATTGAGGAAGCACTTCAAGATCCTGATTGGATTATTGCCATGCAAGAAGAATTAAACCAATTTGTTAGAAACAATGTCTGGAGACTGGTACCCAAACCAAGGAACAGATCTATAATAGGTGCCAAGTGGGTCTTCAGAAACAAATTGGATGAAACTGGTACAATTACAAGGAATAAGGCAAGACTAGTTACAAAGGGATACTCTCAAGAGGAAGGAATTGACTATGATGAGACCTTTGCACCAATGACTAGACTTGAAGCTATCAGAATTTTTCTTGCTTTTGCATCCTACAAGAACTTCAAAGTGTACCAGATGGATGTCAAGAGTGCTTTTCTTAATGGAAAATTGGAAGAAGAAGTCTATGTTCAACAACCCCCAGGTTTTGTAGACTCCAAATTTCCTAATCATGTTTACAAGTTAGACAAAGCACTCTATGGCTTAAAACAAGCACCAAGAGCCTAGTATGATACTCTTTCTCAGTTTTTAATAGAAAATAAATTTGTAAGAGGTATCATAGATAAAACATTGTTTTATAGAATTCAAGGCTCTGATGTTATACTTGTGCAAATATATGTTGATGATATTATTTTTGGGTCTACTAATGAAAAACTGTGTGCAAAATTTTCAAAACTTATGCAGTCTAGATATGAAATGAGCATGATGGGTGAATTAACATTTTTCTTAGGATTGCAAATTAAATAGTCAACTGAGGGAATTTTCATCAGTCAGTCTAAATACATTAAGGACTTACTGAGAAAATATGATTTGGTTGATTGTATTTCTGCAAAAACACCTATGCCCACAGCCACTAAGCTAGATAAGGATTTAAAAGGAAAGAAAGTAGACATTACTAGCTATAGAGGCATGATAGGCTCACTTTTGTATCTAACTGCAAGTAGACCTGATATAATGTTTTCTACATGTCTATGTGCTAGATTTCAAGCTGACCCTAGAGAGTCACATTTGATTGTTGTAACAAGAATACTCAGATATCTAAAGGGTACCCCAAATCTTGGTTTATGGTATCCCAAAGAATCTTATTTTAAACTAATTGGTTATTCAGATGCTGATTATGCAAGTTGCAAACTTGATAGGAAAAGCACAAGTGGAAGCTGCCAACTTCTTGGAGGCAGACTTGTTTCTTGGTTTAGCAAGAAACAAAATTCAGTTTCTACTTTAACAGCAGAAGCTGAATACATTGCAGCTGGGAGTTGCTGTGCACAGATCTTGTGGATCAAAAATCAACTCCTAGATTATGGTATGACACTATCCAAAATCCCAATTTATTGTGATAACACTAGTGCCATAGCCATAACTGAAAATCCAGTGCAACACTCAAGAACTAAACACATAGATATAAGATATCACTTCATTAGGGAACATGTTAGTGAAGGAAATATTGAATTGCACTGGGTTACAACTGATAAACAACTTGCAGATATTTTTACAAAACCTTTGGATGAATCTACATTTAACAGACTAGTTTCTGAACTAGGAATGTTGAATTATGGTTCTAAAAATTAAAGTTTTAACTTTCAAGTTGTTTAACAGTTGCATGAAGCTAGAAATATTAATTCTGGAAAAAGAAGCTGTTTTAAATATGATAAAACAGATACATGAAGTCAATAATCATCAATATGGTTGTTGGAAAAGTTTTTGAAAGATAAAACCGAAGCAGGGATTAAGTCCCTGAGAAAAAGAGTGATAAGAGATTAAAGGATTAATCCCCGATGTGTAGTTTAACTAATCCCCGATCAGTTAAAATTACTTCATCGGAGACTCGATTATTCGCCGATGAGTTAATTCATCGGAGATTATTTTAGTCCCCGATGAGTAATTACTACATCGGAGACTAATCGGGTCAATCTCTTATCACACGGGTCAATCAGAGATTAGGGCAATCTCTGAAAAAGGGTAAATTGGTAGTTACCCATGATCCTTGAATAGCAAACGTCTCGTATACTTTAATAAAAGTAATTTCAAAAACGTTTGTAATCACAAGTATCAAAATCTGCAATTTGATTTCTCTCTCAAATTCTCTACAATTTAATCTCTCCTTGAGCTTTCTTCACAAAGTTTACAGATCTCTTCAATGGCGACAAAAACAGTGTGCTTCAAGTTTGGTGAGTTCAATTTTATCAAAACTAACCATGCAGGGGTGGCTAATAAATATGATTTTGAAGCAAAATACTACCCCTTTGTGGATTTCCTAAAGAACTCTCCACTACAATACGCCATTTATGAAGCTCCCATCCAAGCTGCAGAAGTAATATCAACCATGTGGAGCACTGCAACAATCACTGATGAAAGTGATAACTCTCCACAGGTAAGTTTCAGGTATGAAAACACAGACTATACTATTACTCATACCACGGTTAATAATGCACTTCACTTACCCATAAGGGAAAACTATGACCCCCTTGCCTCTGATGAAGAACTTATAGGTATGTTTAAAGACTTAAACTATAATACTGAGATAAGTTCTGTTGGAACCATCACACGTCCCCATCTTAGGCCAGAGTGGTCACTGTTCTTTGACATTATAACCAAATCCTTTACTTCAAAATGCAGTGGATATGATGCCATTACCATTATTTCACAACAAATTGCATATAGTATATTGTATAATAGGCATATTAATTTAGGGCTTTTGATTTTGCACAATCTGATTGAAAAACTTAAAACTGGCAACAAAACTAAAATTTATTATGCTAGGTTTTTAATGATGATTGCAAATCACTTAATACCTAACCTTAATATTGCTAGTATGCAAGTTGTGCCTACTGTTTTGCAGACAAAAAGAGTAATTAGTGATTTGAAGAAGTATGAGGCAAAGGTAAATGTACCTCTATTCTATCCTACTGTCATGAGAAACTTTCTCATTGACACTCTTCCAACCTCATATTCTTTGGAATTCTTTGGGGATATCACACAAACACCAAATAATCCCCCAACAGCTTCTCAATCACAATCCAAAGCCCCCTCCACAGCCTCCCAAAAGACTGTGGTTACATATACCAGAACAGCCAAAAAGCTCCCAATCAAGAGAAAAACAAAAGAGGGTGCTAGTGAGACTGAGGGAGAAAAAGAAGCTGAGGTGGCACCTCAGAGAAAGAAGAGACTTGTCACCCTTAGCCAAAAGCAATCCATTGCTTCCCAAAAGGCAATGGAGGTTATAAAGAAAGACAGTAATCTGTTAATGTCCTCCCAAAAGGACATTGACATTGAAGAAAGTCCTCAACCAGGGACATCTGTTACAGAGTCTGCACAAATTAAGACTAAGAGAGATCAAATACAAGAAAAGAGTGACACAAAGAGTGCACACACAGTGTCATCAATTGATGTTTCTCAACCCATTGCCCTTGAGGAACAGCCAACACTCCCTACTGTCCTTTATTCTCCTGTTTCCCCTGCACTTGATTCTTCTGAAAATATAATCTCTGATCCTC
This sequence comes from Centella asiatica, assembly GCA_014636745.2. Taxonomy (NCBI): domain Eukaryota; kingdom Viridiplantae; phylum Streptophyta; class Magnoliopsida; order Apiales; family Apiaceae; genus Centella; species Centella asiatica. The sequence continues at coordinate 22,673,899 of CM025788.1, forward strand.
TTGAACTTTCTCAAGAGGAGCCAACACTCTTACTGACTTGGACAGAAACTAGTCAATCTCAAGAGACTAGAACAACATTGCAAACTGTCTAAGATCATATTTCAGGATCTAGCCCACAAGAACCACTTATTCAAAGTACAAGTGCAGCTAGCTCTCCTACCCTTTCCATGGAGGACACCCAACCAATTTCCATTTTAAGGGTAACCCCCCTCCATGAAGACACTACTTCTCAAACCCCTCTTTCTGTAGGACAGAGTGCACATATCCATATGAGTGAGGTTGAGAGAATAACTAGTGAGAGTCAGGCTCCTGACCTGGAAAAAGGAGAGGACATACAAACAGAGAGTCAAGCCTTAGAGAGCTTGGAAAAAGGAGAGAGAGAGAAGCTGGGTGCCCAACCCCAGGCAAAGGGAGAGGGTGTGAGCAAGGATGAGATCCTTGAAGAAAAGAAAAGAGAGAAATTCTCAACAGGTGAATTTTTCAAACCTGTGGCTCCCTCCACCCAAATCCAAACAGAAGCTCCAACTGTCTCTACATCAACAAGAGAAGTTGGAGGAAGCTCCAGTGCAGTGGCTGCAAACTTGCAGGTCATATCAGAAATGTCAAATGCAGCCTATGAAGAACTTCTAAATCTTCAACAAAGAGAAGATCACCTTTCTGCTATGAAGACTAGGCTTGCATTTGAATCTACTGCTGCAGAGGAGACTCTAGAGCCAGAGAATGTGGATGCCTGGCTGGATTCAGATTTTAACAACACCCTGGAGGAAGCAGCTGCCTTGTACAGGCAGGAATACGTGACCAATATAGGGTCTCTTGCAGCTGCCAAATCCTTTCAGGATGTTGCAGAAGAAGTAACCAAGTCAGTGCACCTAAATGCTAAATTTTTTCACTACTTGGCAACTGGCATGAAGACTGAACTGGAGGAGATGAGGAAGCAGATGTCTTTACAGACAGATTTTATTAAAAGGCATTATGATGGACATTTTTCAAGGCAGACTGTCATGAATATTCAGGCTATGATCAAAGACAAAGCTAAAACTGACAGCAGACTAAGTAACCTTGAAGTTAAATTTGATCAAATGCATACCCTTCTGAAACAAATTGCTACTCAACTCCCTCTCTCTGCCCACTCTAAGGATGTTGATGTCAAAAAGGGGGAGAGTGATCCAGTAATGAAGTCATATGCAAGTCTTGATGAACTCAAGGCAACTTTGGACAAACTTGAGTCCAGGGTTAAAACATTACCAACAACAAATCTCCACTCAACCAGGACAACCCAAGCTACTGGGGGATGCCATGAAGACAGCTCATTTTCCCACTCCAATTGAATTAATAGTGGATGGGAAAGTGGAGTTGGTCTATCCTCAAGAGCAGAAATTGATAGATGCTGATGCTATGCTTGCTCAAAAACTTCAGCAAGAGGAGGATATGGCTGCAGAACAAGAGAGGAAGGAGGAGGAATCTAAAAAGAAGAAACACTTTACAAAGAAAACAAGTGCAAGGAAAGTGGTAGTAGCCAAGAAAAAGCCTTCAAGGAAAGAGACTACAAATGAAAAACCTCCAAGGTCAACTGAGACTGCCTTGGTGTCTGTAAGTGGACCAACAAAGCCACAAACAGCTCCATTAAGGAAGCCTTACACAGTTGATATGGCCAGTACGAGTGAAATGATCAAAGCCTTGAAAAGAAATACAAGGAATATTAATCTGATCAAGGGTGCAAATGACAAAGATTTACTTCAGATCTTCTTCAAAGATGGAGATTCTGTGAAGTATGCTAAGCCAGACTTGGAGGGGCAATCAAAAGAGGATTTGGAATGGCTGCTGTCTACAATACTTGTCACTACAAAGCTCAACATGGAATTTCGAAACCAGATCAAGAAGGTAATAAAGGAAATAAAAAGTGTGAACAAAGTGCACACACAAGACTTTTATGGTATAAGAGGCAAAAATGAAAAGGAATAACATGAGATGTAATTGACAAGAGTTGTCTACCTATGAAATAATATATGGTTTGTTGTGCACACACAAGGCTATATGTTATTAAATAGGATCCTTATTCTCACTAGCAAATTTTGATTTATAAATTTGCCGAATTATATACAAAGAGGGTTATATAATTTGAAGAAATAGTGGGAGACACCATTTTAATAAAGACCTAATTAATTTGGTGATTAATTAAATGAATAAATGCTAATGTTGTTTATAAATTTCATTTACAGATATTTTACTATGTCTTCTGCACTATCACTGCGTAGCATACTTGATGCTAACAAGTTGACCGGTCCGAATTACGTGGATTGGTTAAGGAATGTGAGAATTGTTCTTACATATGAAAAGATTGCTTATGTCTTAGATTCGCCAGTTCCTCAAAATCTTCCAGAAGGCGCTTCTAACGAAGAGCGAACCACTTTTGATAAGTGGAAGAATGATGCTACTCTTGCAAAATGCATCATGCTTTCTTCTATGAGTAACGAGTTGCAACGTCAACATTGGAAAATGGAAGTAGATTCTATTTTGCTCCACCTACAAGAGTTGTATAGTGAACAAAGTAGATGTGCTAGATATGAGATATCTAAAGAGCTCTTCCAATGCAAGATGACTGTAGGCACTTCGGTTAATGACCATTGTCTTAAGATGATCAATTTGATTGAACGTCTTGAACAACTGGGTTTTGTAATGGATGGAGAGTTGAGTCAAGACTTAGTCTTGCAGTCACTCCCTGAGAGTTTTTCACAGTTTGTTATGAACTTTCACATGAATAAGTTGGATATTAGCTTGCCTGAACTCCATAACATGCTGAAAACTGCGGAAAGTAACTTTCCATCTCAGAAGGGCCAAGTTTTTCTAATGGGTGAAACTTCCAAGAAAAGGAAGCTAACCAAGGGTTCTTTTGAAAAGAAGAAAAAGAAAAAGATTAGAGGAAAGGCAAAATCAAATGACAAAAAGAAAACTGATCCTGAAAGCAAAGGTGTTTGCTTCCACTGTAATAAGGAAGGGCATTGGAAGAGAAACTGTAAGAAGTATCTTGCAGTAGAACAGAAGAAGAAGATTAATGAATCTTTAACTTCAGATGCAGGTTTGTTCATGATTAAAATAAATCTATCTATAAGTCAATCTTCTACTTGGGTATTAGATACCGCCTGTGGTTCTCATATATGTAATTCTATGCAGGGCCTACAGGGAAGTAGAATGCTAAACAAAGGAGAAGTAGTCCTACGAGTGGGAAATGGAGCAAGAGTTGTTGCATTAGCCGTAGGAACTTATTGTTTAGCTTTGCCTTCTGGCAAGTCTATCATTTTAGAAAATTGTTACTATGTTCCAGTTCTTTTAAGAAATATTGTTTCTATTCCTTTGTTAGATGAGGATGGATTTGACTTTGCAATAAAGAAAAACCGTTTTTCTATTTACAAAGATGATGTGTTGTATGGAACTGGTAAATTGCATGATAGACTTTACATTCTTGACTTACAAAGTAGTGTATTTCATATTGAACAAACCGGAAAAAGGAAAAGAGATGATTTTAATTATACCTACCTATGGCACTGTAGACTTGGTCATATTAATGAAACAAAACTAAACGAGTTACACAAGGATGGGTTACTAGAACCTTTTGATTATGAAACATATCCAACTTGTAAGTCTTGTCTCATGGGAAAGATGACAAAATCTCCATTTAACGGACATGGAGAAAGAGCTGCAGAGTTGTTAGAGTTGGTACACACAGATGTATGTGGACCTATGACAACACATGCTAGAGGAGGGTATTCATACTTCATTACATTCACTGATGATCATTCGAGATACGAATATGTGTATTTGATGAAATACAAATCCGAGACGTTTGATAAATTCAAGGAATTTAATAATGAAGTAGAGAAACAAACTGGCAAGAGTATTAAGATTCTTCAATCAGATCGAGGAGGAGAATACTTAAGTAGTGAGTTTCTCGATTATCTCAAAGATAATGGTATTCTTTCACAATGGACTCCTCCAGGAACACCCCAGTTAAATGGAGTTTCTGAAAGGAGAAATCAAACTTTGTTGGACATGGTTCGATCCATGATGAGCTATACCGATCTTCCAATTTCCCTTTGGGGTTATGCCTTACTAACAACGACCTATCTACTAAATAAGGTACCTTCAAAATCTGTTCCTAAAACTCCACATGAGATGTGGACAGGGAAGAGACCTAATTTTAAACATCTTAAGATTTGGGGTTGTCCAGCTTATGTCAAGAAAGTTGACCACGATAAGTTGGAGGCTAGATCTGAAAAGTACAGATTTGTGGGTTATCCTAAAGAGAGTTTAGGATATTACTTCTATCATCCCACTGACCAAAAGGTGTTAGTTTCCAAACACGCAACCTTCTTGGAAAAGGAGTTTATCCTTGAAGGAAACAATGGGAGCAAGATAGATCTTGAAGAAGTTCAAGAACCACAAATCACTACAGATCAAACGAAGGAACCTATGAAAGTAGAACAATCTTTTGTACAACAGCCTATTCGTAAATCTGGAAGGATACCAATACCAAATAAAAGGTATTTTGGACTCATCATTGAGAATGATGATAAGGTATCTGTCATAGAGGATGACGATCCAGTATCTTACAATGAGGCAATGAGTAGTAGAGACTCAGAGAAATAGCGAACCGCCATGAAATCTGAAATAGACTCCATGTATGAAAACCAAGTGTGGACTTTGGTTGAACCACCTGAAGGCATAACGCCTATAGGGTGTAAATGGGTCTTTAAAAGAAAGATTGGAGCAGATGGCAAGGTGGAAACCTATAAGGCCAGACTGGTTGCAAAAGGTTTCAAACAAAGACAAGGAATTGACTATGATGAAACCTTCTCACCAGTAGCTATGCTCAAGTCTGTTCGGATTTTGCTTGTAATTGCAGCTTACTATGACTATGAGATCTGGCAAATGGATATGAAAACGGCCTTCCTCAATGGGAAACTTGAGGAGGATGTGTATATGACACAGCCAGAGGGATTTGCCTATAAGAGTAGAGTAACTCAAGTCTGTAAGCTGCAGTGGTCTATTTATGGATTGAAGCAAGCTTCTCGAAGATGGAACATCCGTTTTGATGAGACAATCAAAGAGTTTGATTTTATCAAAAATGTGGATGAACCATGTGTGTACAAGAAGGTTAGTGGGAGCGCTGTGACATTCCTAGTATTATATGTTGATGATATATTACTGATAGGGAATGACATACCTATGCTCCAATCAGTTAAAATTTGGTTGTCAAAGAACTTCTGCTTGAAGGACTTGGGAGAAGCATCCTACATCTTGGGGATAAAGATCTATAGAGATAGATCTAAGAGGATGCTAGGTTTGACCCAAGGAACGTACATTAATTCAATGCTAAAGAGGTTTTGCATGGAAAACTCCAAAAGAGGACTCATACCGATGAGTCATGGAGTTCATCTCTCTAAGAAAATGTCTCCAAAGACAACTGAAGAGAGAGATTACATGAGTAAGATACCATATGCTTTGGCTATTGGATCTATCATGTATGGAATGATATGTACGAGGCCTGATGTTGCTTATGCACTTAGTGTAACAAGCAGATATCAAGCCGATCCTGGATAGGAACACTGGAAGGTAGTAAAAAACATCCTAAAGTACTTGAGAAGAACTAAGGATGTATTTCTTGTCTATGGTGGGTCAGATTTGAAACTAGAAGGCTTTACAGACTCAAGTTTTCAAACTGATCAAGATGACTATAAATCCGTGTCAGGGTATGTATTTACCTTAAACGGTGGTGCAGTGAGTTGGAAGAGTTCCAAACAGCAAATGGTTGCTGACTCAACGACAGAGGCAGAGTACATAGCTGCGAGTGAAGCTGCAAAAGAGGCTGTTTGGATAAAGAAGTTCATTACAGAACTTGGTGTGGTTCTTAGCATTGAAGGACCAGTGCCTTTATATTGTGATAACACTGGAGCTGTTGCACAAGCCAAGGAACCTAGGTCTCATCAGAAATCCAAAAAAGTGTTGCGGCGCTTTCATTTGATTAGAGAAATCATTGAGAGAGGAGACGTCACCGTTGAGCGTGTGGACTCTCAGAACAACATTGCAGATGCATTTACTAAAGCATTATCTCAGCAGCAATTTGATCGCCAGTTAGAGAAGATGGGTATTAGATACTAGGGCGATTGGCTTTAGTGCAAGTGGGAGATTGAAAGTAATATGCCCTCAAGCCAATCACGTTAGACGTGATGGAGCATTTATTTTGTAATCTTATTCATTTATTAATAAAAGAATTATTTATTCAAAGGCGTTTATTTATATGTTTAAGTTGTTAAATATATTAACCCATAGTTTAGAGTTATATTTTAGGATCATGACGAGATCATGCTAATGAGATCTAAAATATGTTAACTCGAAACTAAAAATATTCCTAATCGTAGGATCACTAATAAGGGTGTTAGTGAATCCGGAAAGATTAGTACATACTGTGCTTGCTCTTAACAAGAGGATGATTGATCTCATAATCATTTGTGTAACGACATTAAAGCAAATATGTAGGTGCTTATTAGAGAATAAGTTCACTGAACGTGACTTGCTTAAATGAACACCTAATGGAGTTTTACCTACTTGTCAATAGGAGTTCATCTAGTGATAGTTGTACAAGTGATCCTTAGACTTGAGATCGTTGCGGTTATCTTGTGTACACTAAATTATACTTTGTCATATATCTTAACTCAAGCAGTGTATATAAGTGTATGTTCGGGTATAATAAAGTGTACATGGAGATAAGTGAATGATCAACAAAGGATCTACCGCTTCCAGTAAAGGGAGAGAATGTCCTATGCGATTCCATTAGTGACAACTCGGGAATCTCTGGCCAGAGTGAAATGATAATTAGTATGTGTTTCTAATTGACATTATATTGAGTTGTGAATCTATGAATCGGAATGCATATGATTAAATAAAATAAGACTTGACAGTAATTCCATGTCTTATATTTAATCAGGACATTGTGTGGTAGAAGGATTGAATTGTACGGTAACTATTCACTGAATAGGTTCTTTGTGATTAAACGTTGATTTCATATTATCCGGATAGTCATGATATGCTGAGAGGTATCCCTCATGATGTAGAATAAGTATAATTAATATAATTAATTATATTTAATGAATTAAAGTGTTTAATTCGTATAAATAAAATTAGAATAGTTCTAATCTAATTTATTTCTACAACCGGCTTAATATTGAACCTAAAGGGTCACACCATAAAAGGGAAATAATAAATTATGAAGATATTGAGAAATAATAATAATTAAGTAATTTAATTTATACCATGGTGGAATAAATTAAATGGCTTAATATTTATAATTTAGTATTTTAGAAATACTAATTATAAATAAATAAGAATTATTCTTATATTATTATTATTTAATAAATAATCCAATTCTTAAGTAGTCTAGGAATTAGATTAGAAAGTGGTGTTATTATTTAATAATAAAGAATCCAATTTCTAAATGGTTTAGGAATTAGATAATGGAGTTTTATTATTATTTAATAAATAACCAATTCCTAAATGGTTTAGGAATTAGTTTAGGGGTTGTCTATATAAGGAGACTTATAATAGATTAAACCCAACTGAAATAATAATTGGTAGCCTCCATAATATTTGTCTCCAAAATATTGTGAGAAAAATCCAATAATCTTCATAATCAAAATTCTCTGGTGGATCACCTTTAGAGTACTATACACTTGAGTAGTAAACGTTGGATCCAGTGGAACAATCAAGAACGTGGAATAAATTGCAAGATGAATCAAGGTGATCGATTGGAGCGTGAAGGATAAAGATTGCGGTGTTAATTCGTGCGTAAAGATTCTATATCAACATCGTCGAATTTACAACGGTATGATTTTAATCCTTCCTTAATTAATAATATTGTATAAGGTGATTCCTGGGATTGCAGAAAAATTTTAAATTGCTATTTTTATGCTTCCGCTTCGTTGTCTATAATTTTCTGCACTTACACAAACCTAGTCCCGATTCTTCTTTACTGTCAAATTGGATAAGATGCAAGGACATGGTGATATCATGGATATTGAATGCAGTAAATAATGAGATTCGACGTAGCATTGTGTACTTGCCGACTGCAAATTAAATTTATATGGATGATCTACACACTAGGTTTCCTCAGTCAAACATGCCTCGACTATTTACTTTGAGAAACGAAATTGCCACTCTAAGTTAAGGCACTATGTCCAAAACCACATACTTCACAAAGTTCAGAGCAATTACTGATAAACTGGACAATGTTGCTGATGTACCTAAGTGCACATGTGGTAAATGCTCTTGTAATATCTCTCAAAAGATAGATGAATATGAGAATTTAGTAAGATTGAGCCAGTTCATAATGGGGCTAAGTGAGAACAATACACTAAAACCCGAGGACAAATACTTGTCATGAGTCTATTGCCATCACTTAATCAAGCATATTCATTGATTTTGCAAGAAGAAAATCAAAGAGAAATGCAAATTGCTACTCCTACTGAGAATATTGTCATGGATTTCAAGACTAGTGTTAGATTCAACAAATCTTACAACAACACACAACATACCAAATTGAATCAGAAAAGACCGAACAGTGGTTCTATAGTCTGCACATATTGTAATGGTGGGCATCCAGTTGAGAAAAGCTTCTATCTCCGTGGAAGTCCAGCTTGGCATAGATTGTATGACCAACCAAAACATAAAAGCTCAAGAAATGTAGAGAACTCTAGAACAAATGTTGTGAATGCAAATCAAGGAAGAACATCTATCAGTCAAATAGTCACCAAACTATAACTCACTCCACAGTACCTGAAACATCTAGAGTTGAATCTACATTTACTGATGCACAATATTAACAACTTATGCAGATGATTCAGTTAAGGATGTAAGTTAAGCCGTTAGAAAATGACAACTTTAAAATCTATGTTAAATAGGATTCGAATGATGTTTCTACTGAAATTTAACATACGTAACAGTTCATGGATCTAATGCATTTTCCTAGTAAAATCCATATATAAATGGGTATGAGATTACTTCATGTAATGTGGTTAAACATAGACCGAATGTATTTGATATAGTTGTAGACACCTGAAAATTTCAAAAACTTAGAGGCGAATCAATTTCTATACCCTAGGGTTGCCCCTTTATCATTTAATGCTTTAAATAAAATTAGGGTAGGTCAAGGTATTTATGGAACATGTAAACTAGGGCTTTATAATAAAATTGAGCAAAATTATGATAAAAGGGAATTTTAGCAATTTTCTCATGCATTCGAGGCCGTCTTCTATTTTTAATTTCATCATTATTGATTTTCTAAGTCATCTTGCAGTTAGTAGAGGCAATTTTGTTATTTTAGGCATTTTATTAGATTTAATTTCAATTTTTATTTGCACTAATAAACATTTTTCTTTGCAACTATAGGAAAATATAAATATACTAAAACATTACATCTTGCATGCATTCATAGCAGTTCTAGTATTTTATCCAATCTGTTATTTAATTTCTCTTGCATTTGATAAATTCAAGTGCAGGTTCAATGAGCCATTAGTTGATAAAGATGTTTGATGCAATGGATAATCAGCCCTTCATATGCAGAGCAATGTTTTAGAGTTTGTGCATTACATCAAAAGACAAAAGTACTATAGAATTCAATTCTTCACCTAAAGGATGATCATCTTTCAGCGAACAAAGAACTACATGTGCCTAATCCCCATGAGAGTCAGTCCCAACAAACAAGAGTTACCTTTTGAAGAACAAACCAATAACCAGATGACAAACAATCAAGATACTTGCAACAGCAGATAAACTCTTCAAGGAAAGATAACTCTGAAAAGCTTGCACTTGCCAAACAAACATCATCAGGAGGAAAATCTTCAACAGTTGATACAAAATTGCAGAGCAGTTCATCATCCGTAGACAAGACTATGCACTGTATAAGTCCTCATCAGTTAATAATATCTTGTTAGATATAAATGATGATAATGTTGTTTAGAGAATAAATTGTGCATTTGTAAATAGTTATGGTATTCAATAAACCTAAGTATCCGCACAAGTTTTGCATTCACTGATGATCAATCTAATCATCAGGGAAGGAAATACTCTTCACTAAGTCGAGTCATCAGGGGAACTTCTAAAGGGCTTGATATGTGAAAAGGAATGTATGTTGTTACTCAAAGACAGTTAAAGTATTCCGCACATAAAACATTCCAAACAAACTCAACAAAGCTTCAATGATTAAAAACCATAAGGGGAATCCGTCAAGGGAACCCATTAGGGGATGACAAAGGCAAGCCAAACTCGTCAGGGGGAACGCGTCAGGGCATGGCCAAGACACGTCAACCTGTCAGGGGAGAACATCAGGGTATAACAGTGTCAGGCTAACCCGTCAGGGAAACCCGTTAGGGGGAATGCTTGGGACAGCATCAGTGGAAGCCATCAGTGTATACAGTGAGTCATAACATCAGGGGATCAAGAAGCACTTAGTAAACTCAAGTGAAGTTTGAAGCACTGATCCAGTCTATGACAAGACTTGTCATCAGGGGATCCAGAAGCACTGATAAAGTTTACATCAGGGCTTGCTATCAGCGGATGGTTGTGACGGGATACACTGGTCATCATGTATAACATAAAAATCAATGAAGCTTGTTGAAGAAGCAAAAGATATAAACTGGAAAG
>CM025788.1:22704590-22740700 GCA_014636745.2 Centella asiatica
TCCCCCCCCCCCCCCCCCTTCTACAAACACCTAAGCCTATTTTGTCCTAACATATCTTCATTCGAAGGATAGTTGTGCATCAGTCATCATGTTTCCAAATGCTCATCAAAAGCTGCATTTCACTGTATATTTAAAGAATAAGCTCTGAAACGGCTTGCAGTGATGCATCAGTGGATAGAAGAAATGGTGTGCCAATGATTCATCATTTGATGATCTTTTAAGAACTCCGAATCAATCAAGGAATTACACGCAATCACCCATCATAAGACATGTCCCCACCAGCAGGTAGCCCGTTGTGAAAGAGGAACTTTGAAATCTGTAAAAATTGCCCATTAGTGGATAAAGAATTTAGTTCTACACCATCAGGGGATATTTTAAATATCCCATCAGTAGATAAATTCTAAGCCGTTAGTGGATAAATTCTAAACCATCGGTGCATAAATTCTAAGCCATCGGTGGATAAATTCAAAAGGTTATCAATGGATAATTCAGAAAGGTCATCTGCAGAGAATTCGAATGGCCCATCAGGGGATATTTCAACTAATCCATTGGTGGATAACCCATCAGGACATAATTTCAAAACCTTCATCAGTTATTTCTTGTTCAGCGGATAAACTCTGCAAATTCAAGACAATGAAATATGCACATAGAAGAAAATTACACAATCAAATCTGAAATTGGAAATTTGTAGCCATCTAAATCGAATTTGAAAGTGAAGATTTCACATCTAACCTGTAGAGACACAATGAAGGGAGTCTAAAATTGGAATGTCCTGCACAGTTAACTCCACGGGTCAGGAAAGCTACAAATTTGGAAAGATTTGCTTCCAAATTGCAGACTACAAATTCTATGCAATCATCAGAATACAAATGGAAGGATTGTAGAATGCTACAACTACCAATCAAATGGCAAGTTACCAAATCTACACAGCTATCAACATCCCCTAAATTTTGGGCCACTGATCTAGACTACCATCAACTGCTGAAATTGATTTTGTAATATTTATTAGCTAATTCCTAGTTTGATTCAATTTTGTAACAACCCTAGGAGCTCTTTTATATATACCCAATCATTCTTTCAGAAAAAGAAGAGGAGGGAGGAAAGACACATGAATTCAATACTTGAAAAACACACGAATTTACACACTAGGCAAAAATTGAGTGGTCTGTTCCTATTCTTTTCTAGTAGAGAAGCAATTCTCAATTCATATCAAATCTCCATAGATTGTAAGGAGAGCTCCTCAACTACTATAATTTTATTTTGCAATCAAGGTACAATTTTTAATTCAATTTAAGTATTCCTATTGTAGTCGAGTATAAGAGTTTGTTTGCTATTTAAATTCTCACATAAACACTACTGAACATGAAAAACTTTTAAACTTGTTTGCTTCTATCAATTTCCATCACAATTTAAACACTCAAATCAAAATCATTCTTTTTTAATTTTATCTTTAATTTTCTTCAAATATAAAAATCATCTTATTTCACTTGCAAATAATTATTGCCAGTATCGAATAAGGGAGAAAGAACTGGCAACCATGGGTTCAATGGATGTGGGGGCTGCCTAACACCTTTCCCTTACATAATCAAGCCCCCGAACCTAATTTTCTGGTTTCATAGATGACAGAATCATAAAAAATCAATAGAGTTCATTAAGTTTTCAATACTAAAATTGGAGGAGTTGGTACATCCTTTTATTTAAATTAATACCAACTGGCGACTCTGAAATAAAACTGAACTATATTGATTCATCGTATAAAATCCGACAAAACCCTATTTCAAAAAAAACCTATCTATCCCCTTTTTTCCCAGGCGTGACAACAGGGCAGTGTGTTTATCCACTACTGAAATTATTTACTTAGATGATCTTCAAAGATGTAATTAACTATTGATATAGTCATTCACTAAGGGTATTAACTCATGGAATGGTTAGTCTCTGATGTAATTATCCACAAATGACAATTGATCATCAGTAGTTAATTAGCTCATCGGAGACTATGGTTATCAGTGATTATTTTTCATGTTGCAGACTATAGTCATCAGTAGTCATTCTGCAAATCTTGACAATAATATTGCCCTTTTCTTATGTTTCTATTACATTTACTAACCTATGCTTTCTTCTGATGTTTCTTTCTTTGTTATACTAACCCCATTTTGCACCCAATCATTATGTATCCATCATTTAGTAGTTGCATATTTTCATTTAATGTGTGAGTAAGTTTGCCAAATTTTGTCTATTAAGAGGATGAAACATGTGTTGGATTTCTCTGAAACCATGGTTCTTGGAATGGGATGTGACCTCAATGTCATAAAGAAAAAAAGCCGATGGTATCAAAGCATGGGACTCAGTAGATAAAGAGGTTGTTAACAAACACTTGGGGCACACATGGAAATTTCTAATTTTCCTTATACCAACTGTGTTAGAACAAAATGGACTTAACTGTTTGTAGAGGAGGGGGGGGGGGGGGGGGGAGAATACAAACACTACAAACTTTTCGTTCTTTCTAAATCTTTTCGCACAAGCTGGAATATCAGAAAAACTTAGAGAAATAAAGATAGGTACATGCACATTCAAGTTAAAATAGTTAATTAAAACTTGGGGTTTTTCTGGAAATCTGGTTAATCACAAATGTGACTAGTCAGCTACAAATTCTATAATGAATTACAGCTATAAATTCACACTCACTAGCTTCACTCTTTCTTTGAATATTTCTCTCAAGATATATTACAAGGCTTTTCTCTAGTGTTTTGTGTGCTTCAATTATTGGTTGATCCGTTGGATTGATGCACTGTGTAACGATAACTCTTTTGCATATATAGAAGATCAGTAGTTGAACCCACGTGCTTGGACATGCTTCTCTTTTCAACCTAGTCGCATATATGTCACATCGATGTCCTTTTTGGAATGATATGTCAGACTGCTGTTGTTTTTGTTGCTTCTTTTTCTTGCCCTGATCTACGTGCATTTAATGATTGAGAGTTGTCATTGGATCACCAAACTTCAAGAAATATCTTTCCAGATTATATCTCTTGCTTCTATAACAAGCTTCATCGAATTGCGTGTAAGACCTGATGACTAGTGTATGCAGTCATAACTATCCACTGATGACAAGCCCTAATATGAACTTGATCAGTGCTTCTGGATCCCCTGATGACAAGTCCTGTCTAAGAACTCGATTAGTGCTTCAAACTTCACTTGATCTATCCAAGTGCTTCTTAATCCCCTGACGTTAAGACTTAAGGCATACTCTGATGGCTTCCACTGATGCAGTGTTGAGCATTCCCCATGGCGGATTCCCTTGACAGGTTAGCTTGACACTGTCATACCCTGATGATTTCCCCTGACAGGTTAGCATGTCACTGTCATGCCCTGACACATTCCCCCTGATGAGTTTGGCTTGCCACTACCATACCCTGACGCGTTCCCCTGACGGGTTGTCCTGCCTACGTCATCCCCTAATGGGTTCCCCTGACGGATTCTCCTGATGGTCTTTAATCCCTGAAGCTTTGTTGATCTTATCTGGAATGTCTAATATGCGGAATAACTTAAGTGACTTCGAGTAACAACAGACATTCCTCTTCACTATCAAGTCCTTTATAAGTTTTCACTGATGACTTGTATAGTGCAGAGCAATTCATCCCCTGATGACCAAATTGATCATCAATGGATGCAAAACATGTGCAGATACTTAGGTTTATTGAATACCTTAAGTATTTACAGATGCACAACTTATTCTCTAGACATCATCATCATTATTTATCTCTAACAATCTCCCCCTATTTATGATTATCAATTAGATAACCATAAATTTACATGATGCACTGATGATGATGTCAAAACCAAAAACTATACTTATACAAACATGAGTTTAATAAAATTGTATCTATCTAATCTATTGTATTTGTATGAACAGAAAGAATAATTGTACAAATATTTCCTATAACTATTACATAAATATACACTCTTAGACATCAAGATCCCCTTCTCTTTTGAGTTGAAACAAAGGGCAATGGATGATTTGATTCAATAGGCTATGAATCACTTCCAAGGCCTTGTCCCCTTTGATTTGGGTTTTGATCTGGAATCCTAAGTCTGTTGTCTTCTTCTCCTGCTATAAGCTGTTCTAGCTCCTTCTGAAGAAGTCTTTTGAAGTTGACAATGTTGACATTTGTGCTTGATTCCAGAGCTTCAAGGATTGATCTGATCTCTAGAAAGTTGGCTGCAGCAAGTTGTGACCAGTAAAAGGTGATGATCTCCCCTTCTGAAATTTTGAACTCTACACCCATGGGGTTTGTGATCATCTTAGGATATTCTGTGAATCTTTTTACTGGGGCACATCCCTTACTGCTGCTGTATTCCTATCATCAGCTCTGGTTTCTTCAATCTCCTTCAACACTCTCTATATCAGTAGGATTTTGAACTTGATGACATGTTTATTCTTGTGATAAGTAATTTGTCTTAGAACATGCATCGCTTCCTCCAAGTCAAGCCCATCAACATCTTTCATTCTTATACTCTTCTCATGCCCATCAGTTGATCTGTAAAACAGTTTTAAAGGTCTCTCTAACGCTGTGGGCAGGCTTCTTTCATCGTTGATGACTTTCCTCAGCCTCTTGATCATCCCCCTCAAGTCTTGGTTTAGCATTGGAGTCTTTGAAATTAAGTTCAGGATCAATCCTAGTTGCTCAGCATCCATTCTCCTAAACCAGTCCAGAGTGACTGTGAACTGTAACCCATTTTTCAATTGAACGCTGATTAGCTTTTCCCTTTTATTGTTAGTCCTGACATTTATGCTATTTATGGAAAACATAAATGTCAGATTCTTGCGCCTTTCATCTTTTAGGGATTTAGCTAATGTGGGTGGTCCAATTGTTATAGGAGAATGTGCTTGATCCTTGGCTTCAGATGACTTGGGTTTGGTGGCATCAGGGGATTTAGGTTTATCTTTGTTTTGATCCCCTGATACACCCTTAGGGAGTTGAGATTTCTTTGGCTAAGGTTTCCTAAAGGATCTTGGCTTGACACTTTTCCTCTTCTTTTCTTCTTCTTCCTTTTCCCTTGCCATTTCCCTCTCCTCCTCCTCTTGAAGTTGTTGTGCATATAGTGCATTAGCTTCCACAAACTTCTTGTCTTGAGGAAAGACAAGCTCCACTTTCCCATCAATTACAACTTCAACAGGTGTTAGAAAGTGGGCTGTCTTCATGGCATCTCCAAGTAGCTTAGGCCTTGATTGAGTATTTGATTTCTTCTTTGGTTCCTCAATCAGGATGCCTTTGCCTTTATCCTTGGGTTTTGGAGTAGGAGCAGGAGCAATCACATCCCCTGATGGTTGAGCAGTTGAGGGCTTCTCTGCAACATCCCTTGACGATGGCCTTGGAGATTTCTCCCCCTTTTTGACAGCATCATCAGTGGAAGTTGAGAGTTGGGATGTGACTAGAAGAACTTTTTGAAGAGTGTCAGCCATTGACAGTTGTAGAATTTCCCTGCTATTTATTTTGGTGGAGAAGGTTGAAAGTTGTTTGTCAACATTGTCAGCAAGTTTCTTCATCCGGAGCAAGGTTTGACTGGTCACAAGGGAGTCCACAACTTGCTGTACACTATTTATTTTGTTGGTAAAGTGTGTATAGAGCTTCTTATTTTCTACATCCACAGATTGCTCAATCATGATTTGGGATTTGAGCATTTTTGACAAAACTGGATCTATAGTCCTGGATAGTTATTGTTTTAGTAGCCGTATTGTTTCTGTCATCTCATTTTTCTGAAGAAATAAATCAACTCCTAGGATTGGTAAAAGATCATCCATAGGAGTGTCATCTTAATCCCTATCAGAAGAGGATGCGGTATTTACAGTATCAGTATCAAAATTTTCTCTATGTCCTTTATTTACAAGGATCTCATCCTTATCTCCCTTAATCTCTCCTTTTTCTGTGCCTTCTAAGGCATCTCTCGAAGACTCTCCTTTTTCTTTGCCTTTTAAGGCAGTACTCTCAAACTCTCCTTTTACCAAAGTCCTCTCAGGGGATTGACTTTGTCTCTCTTCACTAAGTATTCTCACATCCTCACTCAAAATTGTCCTAGATGGGCTCCTATGGGCTGTGAGATCAACTACTGTGGCTAGTTCAACTAAATTATGTACAGTTACTAGTTCTACAGAAGTGATAAGTGAGGGAGTGGAAGAAATTTGTGTATGTACAATTAGAGAAGTGTATGTTTTTATAGAAGATGTATATACAGGTGGGGGAACATAAAGGCTTATTGCATTAGTATATACAGATGAATTTATGTCCCCTGGCTGATCATCAATGATTGTATCAATTAAAAATGAGTCAACCATTTGAGTGTGTTGACTCTCAATCACTGTGTCAGGGAGTGTTGGCTCCTCCATGAATTGAGAAATTGGAGAATCTGATCTTATGACACTCAATGTTTGTGTCATAATATCTGAAGAAATTTGAGGAATAGAAAAAGAAGGAAGAGGTGTAGAAGGGAGTTTTGGCTGGATCACTGAATGAGGAGGTGATCCATCAAGAGAAGTTGTGTGTGCACTCACTGTGTCAAATATCTGCAAGTGGCTCTCGGAGACCCTGATGTTAGTTTCATCAGGGGCTATGGTCAGTGTATGTGCCTCACTCAACTGTGTCCCTAGTTGGGGACTATTTTCAATAACTAATTCCTTTTGAGAGGAACTAGTTAGAAATGTGTTTAATTCCCTATCAAAAGCAGTATCCTTTTGAGAGGATACTGCCTGGTCTGGCTGTTGGGTTACACTCGTTGCCACCTTGTTCTTCTTCAATCTCTTATAGGCAATCACTCTCTCTCCTTGCTCCCCCTCAATTGTTGTGGTTACTTTAGAGGTTTTTCTTTTGGTACCCATAGTCTTTTGGGAGACTAAAGGTTGGGCTATTGAGAGTGGTTGTGTTGAAATTGGTTGTACTACTTGGGTAGGCAGAGAAGTGGTTGTGATCTCTGTCATAGTAGTTGAAGAAGAATAATTAATAGGTTAAGAAGTAGAAGGGAGAGTTCGTGATACCTGATCCATATGCGACGGAGGTGCAAATGACTCTGCAGTATACGATTTCTTCATTATTTCTACAAACAACTTCTTAGTTTGTTTGTATGTCTGTACAAAAACATCATCCTCAAGAGAAAGGTTAGTAATTTGGTCCTTAATGATCATATATAAAAATCTAGCATAATAAATTTATGATTTCCTAGAATTAAAACTACCCATTTTGTTTACAAGATCATCAAAAATTAATTTTCCTATATTTATATTTACATTTCTAATCATGACATAAGCTATTTTTAAAGTTAAAGAGGTTATTACCTCAAAGTTAAAAGACTTACCTGAGAACACCTTGGTGATAGTGTCCAAGAGATAAGAAATCTCTCACTTCACATTGACCCGCTTGAGGTCCTTGAACTTTAACACTGAACTGGGAGCAGCGTTGTAGCCTAGTTCCCTCAAGAAATCAAGCAGATCAATATCAGATGGTACTTCCATAAGATCTTGGGTAGGTAGTCTTAGTGCAGAATTAATCCTTAAAAGGGTTATCTTGCCATTTTCGGAAGAAATTTTGAACGAGATTCCCTTTACCATTTCAGGCTTCGTTATGGAGTACATAAACTTTGCACTTGTCCATAATTAAGAGATAGCTTCTCTAGACATTTCTTCATTGGTAAATATTGCTCGACTACACTCAGAGTTGAGTAAATAGTTCATCATCGGCTTAAAGCAATCATTTACCTCATCAATGTCAGAGAAACCCACATAATTTGTGGTTGGAACCACCAGATTCCTTGGAAGTTGTTGGACATCAGTGGGTGCCATTGATGCTGTTGGTGATTTGAAATTCTAGGGTTTTTATGAATATGAGAGAGAGAAAACTAGAAAAGCTCGAGGAAATATCAGAGTCAAATTAAATATTTTGAGGTGTTTTTGAAAGAGAGAGAGAGAGAGAGAAAGTATAAATACCCGCTTTTTGATGTTTAAAAACCGTTCTTGAAAACACACTATCAGGGTGTTATATCAATTCTGTGGTGACACATCATCAAGGACAAAAGAATTCCCTAATGAATTATTATCACAAATTCGACACAATCCCCTGACGCAGTCAAACCTGACCCTGATGCTCATTGTATATGCATACCCTGACCCTGATGCATAGATCGGATACCCTGACCCTGATGCACAGATCGGATACCCTAACCCTGATGCGCGAGTCGAATACCCTGACCCTGAGGCGCGAGTCGAATACCTTGACCCTGATGCACGAGTCGAATACCCTGACCCTGATGCATCAGACAAAAATAAACAAATACAAGAAAAACAAACAAATATATATACACATATCCATATTTTTAACATACATAGTCATATATCATTTAATTTTATCAGGAATTCATGAGATAAGTTAGGAGTACCAAAACTTGGGTCCTTGATAGTTTGAGTTGTTCCAACAACTTTTCTGACAAGTCTTTAGCAAGAATACTGAATTTCATTTTGCATAATTCACCATACCCAGCTCTCCCACAAGATTGGAAAAGGTGGCTTCATCAAGAGTCTTGGTGAATATGTCTGTCAGCTGCTTGTTTGTTGGTACAAATTGTAGTTCAATGGTTCCATTCATGACATGTTCCCTGATAAAGTGATATCTGATTTCTATATGTTTGGTTCTGGAAGGTTGCACAGGATTTTTAACAATGGCAATGGCACTAGTGTTATCATACCTTATTGGAATTTTATTGAAATTCAGTCCATAGTCCATTAACTGATTTTTCATCCATAGGATTTGTGCACAACAACTTCCAGCTGCAATATATTCAGCTTCAACAGTTGATGTTGAAATTGAATGTTGCTTTTTGCTAAACCAAGTTACAAGCCTTCCTCCTAGAAACTGACAGCTACCTGTTGTACTTTTTCTGTCAATTCTGCATCCTCCAAAGTCAGCATCAGAATATCCCAGTAATTCAAATCCAGACTCCTTTGGATACCAAAGTCTCAACTCTATAGTGCCCTTGATATATCTCAAGATTCTTTTCACTGCAATGAGATGAGACTCCCTTGGATCAGCTTGATATCTTGCACAAAGACATGTTGCAAACATTATGTTAGGCCTACTTGCTGTTAGATACAGCAATGATCCAATCATTCCCCTGTAATTCTTTAGATCAACTTTCTTTCCATTCTTATCAGGATCAATCTTGGTTACAGTGGCCATTGGTGTCTTTGCTACCTTTGAGTCCTCCATGTCAAATTTCTTGAGAAGTTCTTTGGCATACTTTGTCTGATGGATGCAAATTCCATCAGTGACTTGTTTGATTTGCAGTCCCAAGAAATAAAATAATTCACCCATCAAACTCATTTTATACTTGTTTTGCATGAGCTTGGAGAACTTTTCACACAGTATAGTGTCAGTGGATCCAAAGATAATATCATCAACATATATCTAAACCAGGATCAGATGACCTTGGTGTGACGACCCCAAAATCCCTTACTGGATCAGGGGTTCGTCAAAAGAAGGAAAGATAACTTAACATCCATCCATAAAATAAATACTAATAAAAGGAATTAGTAAAGAGTTATTACAACCCAAAATATTACATTCTCAGCGAAAGCTATTCTATCTCTATATAATAATACAAAACATCACTCTTCAAAACATTTTCCTTTCTTCCTTCCTTATCGACACTTAAAAGGGTTAGCCAAACTCAGTAGCCGATCATCTTTGCCTTCCCCTTGTCAGAGGGTTCAGACTTTATACCTTTCCCTACAAGACATTAAAATTCAACAAGAATGAGCGATTTACGCCCAACAAGTATATAAAAAATTTGGGGAAACAAAACTGGAATGTTACTAGAGATTCAATTCTGTTGAGAGGCTCAATGGAACAATACTAATGCCTCGGAAATCTTTGAAGAATCTTTAGGATCACTGATGTTAAACAATGTGTAATCCTCCTTGAAGAAAAACAGGTATTCACCTACGTACAACTTTCTCAAAATATACATGGGGGGCCAAACCTGTTGGATCTACTAACCATACAGTACATAACTGGCCTAACTATGACCACATAATCCTTCCTTGTGTGAACGTACGTAGTCACTTAAAATTTCCTCTAGGTCAGGTGAAGACCAAATCAGCACGTTTCCTTTCCTCTAGCCATCCATGTGGCATAACCCATTTAAGGGACATATCATTCTCATTTATTGAACAGATATAAAATTGAAAAATAACTGATAAATCAAAGCTCTGTTATATCCATGCATTTTCATTCATATCATGCTAGCGGAAATTAAAGCATAGCATTCTGATTCACAAGGAAATTTAAACATAAAAGTCATAACCTTGTACGCATGTCGAATCAATTGATCACGCGCTTAACTTAAATAAGCATAAGAGTGAGAATATACTTGCCTTGGTCCCTTGGTACACAATCAAATTCAATTTACTCGTGAGTCAAACATTCTATAAAATATGCATATCATAAGATAAATTTAATACCTTGGTTAAAAAATATGGGAGAAAAAATGCATATGTGATGTCCTTAAACTTTTAATGTTTCAAATCTGACAAAAGAACCATTAAGGTTAAAGGAATAACATCCTCAAATAATTTAAGCAAAATAATGTTTTATAGCTTTTGAAGACAGACTGCGCATCAGGGGAAAATCTTCCACGTCAGGGAATCCTTTGTCACCAGGGGATAACTAATCGTCAGGGGGATGACTGGACATCAGTGGGTAAACTACCCGTCAGGGGATGTCTCTCGACCATCAGGGTATCATTCACTCATCAGGGGATAGTCATCAGGGGATGAATTACCCATCAGAGGATAATTTGCTCACCGCGAAACTCGTCGGGTGATAACTTTGACTACCGCCGAACTCTCTTGGCCGTCAGGGGATGATTTATTCATCGCTAAACTTATTAAGTCAACACTGAACTCCATCAGTGGATAATCTATTCAGCGCCAAACTCCTCGAAGAAAAGTAGTTCAGCGCCAAACTCAGTTGGCTATCGCCAAACTCCTTGGGGACTTATATCTTTAGCCATCAAAGACTAACATATTTTGCCCATCAGAGACTACGGATGACGTCATCAGGGACTAAACATAGCCTATCGGAGACTAAGGATGACATCATCAGAGACTAATTTAAACTTACTTCATTAGAGACTAAGATTATCTCATCAGAGACTAACATTAACTCATCAGAGACTAGAATTATCTCGTTAGAGACTAACATCTATCTTATCAGAGACTAAAGTATCTCATCAGAGACTAACATAGAGCTTGTCTTCGCTTTGATGGAAGACCTAAAATGAACAAACTCAACCTCGGATGCCTCATAAACATGAAAATGCAAAAGAACATAGTCCTTTAAAGTTTTATTCCTTTTTGAAAACTTAGCATACATGGTTGATAAATCTTTGATGCTATGTATGAAAGAAACTGAGTAGAGTACCAGGTTCTTACCTCTTTGTCTTTAAGGGAGAAAATTAAAGCTTGTTTGAAAATAATTTTTCGAGAGACAGACTTGGAAATTTATGAAGATGATACGTGAAAGAGGGGCTCTAGGAGAGAAATTTTAGAAAGGAGTTTAAAATTCATTTCAAATGAGGTATTTATAATATGCTGAGATTATGCTTTGATATAAAATGATTGGTCAGTTAAAATGGTAAGACGGCTACTCAATGTAATATTTCAACAGCTGGAACATACAAAGCAATTAGTGTCTTACATGCATTCGACCTTAATCAACCATTGCCACGCAACCCATGTAATAATCAAACACGTAATCCACTGATCTTACGTAACCCTCTCCTCCTCTTCCAAGCTGATTAATCATAACCCTATACAAGGTTTGATATCCTTATTTTTATATCCTTTTAAGGAAGTTATCTTCAATAAAATAAACCTCTTATTGTCATCAAAATTCTCACTTAAGATATGGATTTACCAAGTGTATATAAAATAAGAAATTAATTACAATATACACTAATTCATGTAACAAACCCTTAAGAGAAGTTTCATCCTCGAAACTCAGTTATCAAATAAATGGGGGTATTTGCCCATCATATCATCCTGAAGTTCCCAAGTACCTTCCTCTACACTGTGATTCCTCCATAACACCTTTACGAAAGGAACCTCTTTATTCCTAAGAATTTTAACTTGTCGATCTAAAATCTGGACAGGGACCTCTTCATAATTTAAATCCGGTTGCAGCTCTATCGGTTGATAATCGATTATTCCTCACTGGACCAGGGCTTTGTCAAGAGAAGGAAAAGATAACCACACATCCATTCATAGAATAATTACTGAAAGAAATGATAATAAAGAGTTATTACAACCCAAAATATTACATTGTTAACGGAAGCTATTCTGTTTCTGTACTATAATTCAAAACATCACTTCTCAGGTCGTGTTCCTTTTTTCCCTCCTTATTGGCATTACAAAGGCTGGCCAACCTTAGTAACCAATCATTTTTGCCTTTCCCTTATCGGAGGGCTCAACCTTTATATTCTGTCCTGCAAGGCATTAAAATTCAACAAGAATGAGCGATTTACGCTCAGCAAGTATATATATAATTTGGGAAAGCAAATCTGCAATGTTTCAAAAAAATTCAATTCTGCCAAGAGGCTTAGTGAATCAATACTAATGCATCAGAAATCTTTAAGGAATCTTTAGGATTACTGATGATAAATAATTGTGTAATCCTTCTTAAAACAAAACATATCTTCCTTGAAGTAAAAATATCCATCGGGGCTAAAACCGCTGGATCTGCTAACCATACGGTATACAGCTAGCCTAACTGTGCCCGCATGATCCCTCCTTGAGTGAACGTACGTAGTCACATAGAATTCCTCCAGGTCAGGTGAAGAACAAATCAGCACCTTTCCTTTTCTCTAGCCATCCATGTGGCATAGCCCATTTAAGGGACATAGGATTCTCATTGATTGCACAGATATAATATTAAAAAAAATAGCTAATATAACAAAGCTTCTTTATATCCCTGCATTTTCATTCATATCATGCTAGCAGAAATTAAAGCATAACATTATGATTCACAAAGAAATTAAATATCATAACTTTGTGTGCACGTCGGATCAATTGATCATGCATTTAACTGAAATAAGCATGAGAGTGATAATATACTTGGCTCGGTCCTTTGCAACAAAGATTCAAATTCAACTTACTGGTGGGTGGAACATTCTGTAAATTATGCAAGTAATATTTTAATACTTTAATAAGAATTTATGAAAGAAAATATGTATGTGATGTCCTTAAACTTTTACTGTTTTAAAGAATAACATCATAAAATAATTTTAAGAAAATAATGTTTTATAGTCTTGATAACAGACTATGCATCGGGGAATAATTTCCTCATTAACAAACTCGTCAGGGACTGATATCCTTAGCCATCAGAGACTAGGAATTTCCTCTATTGGAGACTAAGAAATCTCCTTCATCAGAGACTGCAAAATTTCCTTCATCAAAGACTACGGATGACGTCATCAAGGACTGAACTTAGCCCATCGGAAACTAAGGAATGACGTCACCAGGGACTAACAACTCATCTGGGACTGATGACATCATCTTAATTCTATCGGAGACTAAGAGTGACGTCATCGGAGACTAACTTCTCATCAGAGACTGATGACATCATCAGGGACTAAACTTTAGCCTATCGGGGACTAAAGATGACATCGTCCGAGAGTAAGTAACCCGTCGGGGACTAATGACATCATCAGGGACTAAACTTTAGCCTGTCGGGGACTAAGGCTGACGTCATCCGAGAGTAAGTAACCCGTCGGAGACTAATGACGTCATCGGGGACTAAACTTTAGCCTGTCGGGGACTAAGGCTGACGTCATCTGAGAGTAAGTAACCCGTCGGAGACTAATGTCGTCATCGGGGACTAAACTTTAGCCTATCGGGGACTAAAGCTCACGTCACTAACAGAATATCTCATCAAAGACTAAGAATATCTCGTCAGAGACTAACAATATCTCATCAGAGATTAACAGCATCTCATTAGAGATTAATAACATCTCATTAGATATTAACATCATCTCATTAGAGATTAACAACATCTCATTAGAGATTAACATCAGAGCTTGCTTCTGCTACGATGGAAGACCTATCATGCTCAAACTCAGCTTATGATGTCTTATGAAGATGCAAAAGAATAAGAACTTAGCATAAATCTTTGATGCTATGCACGAAAGAAACTGAGTAGGGTTCCAGGTTCTTACCTCTTTGTTCTTAAGGGTGAAATCAAAGCTGGTCTGAAAATAATTTTTCGAAAGAAGAACTTGGAAATTTATGGAGATGATAAGTTTAAATGAAACTCTGAAAAGAGAAATTTTGGCAAAGGAATTAAAATTTCATCTCGAATGAGGTATTTATAGAGTTCAAGAGCAGTGAACTAAGGTTACGCATTAGAATAAAATGATTGGTTAATTTGGACGGTAAAACGGTTGTTCATCATGACTTCTTGACAGCAAACAGCTGCTGTCCTACATGCATGAAGACTCAGCCACCTAAACAGTTGCTAATCAAACACGTAATCACCAATGTTACGTAACCATCTCCTCTTCGTCCATGCTGTTCGATATAATCTTATATGGGATTTGCTAATCTCCTTTTTGATACCTTTTTAAGGAACTTAACCTCATTATCATGGATATCACATCATCATAAAAATTTTCATTGTAGATATGAATTTATCATTCACATTTAAAAGGCTAACTCCATGCAAAAAAAATATAATAACACAAAATAAAATTATTTCTTACCGTAAAATACATTTAAAATTTTCAGTTTCTCACATCCTTCCCCACCCTTAAAAGAAGTTTCGTCCTCGAAACTTAACTATAAAATAAATGGGGGTACTTGTCATTCATAGCACTTTCAAGCTCCCAAGTAGCTTCTTCTATATTATGGTTCCTCCATAACATTTTTACAGAAGGAATTTCTTTATTCCTTAGAATTCTAACTTGTCGATCTAAAATTTGGATTAGAACCTCTTCATAATTCAAGTCTGATTGCAGCTCTATCGGTTGATAATCAATTACTCCTCCATGGTCTGCCTTTTAAGGACGTAACACAAATATATGGAATACATAATGAATGTGGCCCAAAGTCGGTGGCAGTGCTAGTTGATAGGCCACTTCTCCAAGCTTCCTCACTACTTCGAAAGGTCCTACATAACGGGGACTCAACTTTCCTTTCTTACCAAAACGCATTACGCCTTTCCAGGGTGATACTTTCAATAATGCATAACTTCCAACTTCCAAAATTTGTTCCTTCCTATGCTGATCAGCATATTGTTTCTATCAATCTTGAGTTGCTTTCATTCTCATTCTGATCATCCTAATTGCCTCCTCAGTCTGTTGGACTATCTCTGGTCCAATTAACTTCCTTTCTCCTACTTCGTTCAAGTAAAGTGGAGTTCTGCATTTTCTACCATACAATGCTTCAAAGGGGGCCATGCTAATGCTAGCATGATAACTATTATTGTACGCGAATTCGATTAATGGCAAATGGTTATCCCAATGACCTTTGAAGTCGAGAACACAAGCTCGAAGCATATATTCTAGTGTTTGAATCGTACGTTCAGATTGACCATCTGTCTGAGGGTGATAGGCTGTGCTCATATCTAGTCTTGTTCCCAGATAATCTTGGAAACTTTTCCAAAATCTTGAGGTAAACCTTTGATCTCGATCAGAGACAATGGAGACAGGCACTCCATGTCGACTCACAATTTCTTTAACATATAACCTTACCATCTGATCCATCTTGTATGTGTACTTGATGGCCAAAAAGTGTGCCGATTTGGTCAGTCTATCGACTATGACCCAAATGGCATTCATCCCTCCAAGCATGGTTGGTAATCCAACTATGAAATCCATTGTGACAAATTCCCATTTCCATTCGGGAATTTCCAATGGTTGAAGTAGTCCACTTGGTTTTTGATGTTCTGCTTTAACCCTCTGACATGTTAAGCATCTACTTACCCATTCAGCTATTTCTTTCTTCATGTTGGGCCACCAAAAGCTTTGTTTCAAGTCTTGGTACATTTTCGTGCTTCCTGGATGAATAGAAAACTTTGAGTTATGAGCTTCGTACAACAGTTTGTGTTTTAATTCAACCTTTCCAGGAATCCACACCCGACCTTCATATCACAGCAATCCATCGCTATGCATGCGATATCTGCCTTTATCTTCCTTAATTAATCTATCCATTTCTTTGCAATGCTCTCCTTGTGCGATTTTAATAAGGTCGTGCAATTGAGGCCGAACTCGAATTTCTTCTTCCATATCTATCTTTTGAGCAGTGGTAAGGGGATGAAGTTGCAAGCGTTCAAATTCTTTTTTGATCTCCTCTTGAATGGTCATTACATTCAATCTTTCACAATGACTGAGCGCATCAGCAACTACATTTGCTTTTCCGGGATGGTAGTTGATAGAACAGTCATAGTCCTGAATCAACTCTAACCAACGCCTTTGTCGCATGTTGAGTTCTTTTTGTGTGAATATATACTTCAAACTTTTGTGATCCGTATATATCTTGCACTTCTCACCATAAAGGTAATGCCTCCAAATCTTCAATGCATGGATGGTAGCTGCCAATTCTATGTCAGGCGTAGGATATCGTTTCTCGCAATCCTTTAGTTGTCTTGATGTATAAGCAATCACCTTGTCATGTTGCATCAAAACTGCTCCAAGTCCTTGTTTTGACGCATCACTATAAATAATGAATTCTCCCTTGTCATCTGGTAATGTCAGAATAGGGGCTATAGTCAACCTTGTCTTTAATTCCTGAAAGCTCTTCTCACAATCTGGGGTCCAAACAAATTTTGTAGCTTTTCTTGTCAAGTTCGTCAAAGGTACAGCTAGTTTTGAAAAGTCTTTAATGAACCTTCTGTAATAGCTTGCCAAACCTAAAAAACTCTTTACTTCAGTTGGGTTTGTGGGTCGAGGCCATTTTGTGATTGCTTTTATCTTATTAGGGTCTACTGCAATACCGGTTTCATTGATCACATGACCAAGAAACTTTACTTCCTTTAGCCAAAATTCACATTTGGAGAATTTGGCAAATAACTGCTCATTTCTTAGAACTTCCAGTGTTACCCTTAGATGTTCCTCATGCTCTTTTGCCGTCTCTGAATAGATAAGAATGTCATCAATGAAAATGATAATGAACTTATTCAAGAATGGCTTGAATATACGATTTATTAAGTCCATGAAGGTCGCGGGTGCATTTGTTAGTCCAAATGGCATTACCAGGAACTCATAGTGACCATAGCGAGTTCAAAATGCTGTCTTTGATATGTCGCCTTCTTTGATCTTCAATTGGTGGTATCCTGAGCGAAGATCAATTTTCGAGAAGTACCTTCCTCCTTTAAGTTGATCAAAAAGATCGTCTATCCTTCGAAGGGGTACTTATTCTTGATCGTGACCTTATTCAGTTCCCGATAATTGATGCAAAGTCTCATCAATCCATCTTTCTTTCGAACAAATAACACTGGTGCTCCCCATGGTGAAACACTTGGTCTAATCAGTCCTCGTTCTAGGAGTTCTTGCAACTGTATCATCAACTCCTTTAATTCGGATGGGGCCATTCGATACAGGGCCTTGGATATTGGTGTGGTACCAGCAATCATGTTAATTTCAAAATCCACTTCTCTATCTGGGGGTAGTCCCCACAATTTCTCTGGAAATACGTCTATGAACTCCCTTACCACAGGGACATCCTCGATCTTACTTTCGTTCTTGTTAACATCGTGCACATAGGCTAAGAAAGTTTCGCAGCCTTTGGGAATCATTTTCTTTGTCTGGATCATGGTCAAGAATGGCGAGGATTTCTCCATTTTAGTGCCATGGAACCAAACCTTCACCTTCTGAGGAGATCGTAAAATAACTTTCTTCTTCTTACAGTCAATATTGGCCTGATATTTGAATAACCAATCCATTCCCAATATTACGTCAAATTCTCCCAAAGGAAAAGGAATAAGATTAGCAAGAAACTCATGTTGATCTATCTTCAAAGTACAGTTAAGGTAAATGTGAGAAACGCTTATCACCTCACGATTGGCAACTACTACCTCTAAAGGCTTCGGTAGTAGTTCAGGCTGAGTTAGCATGTTTTCAGCTAACCGTTCAGATATAAAACTTCGAGTAGCACTCAAATCAAACAACACATGAGCGTGTAAGGAGTTCACTAGAAGTGTACCTGTAACAACATTATCGAAAGCCACAACATCTTGCACGGCCATATTGTAAGTCCTTGCTTGTGGTAGTACCGATATAGTGTTGGCTCCCGTCAGCATCAGTTTGCCACCTTTCTTTTGAAGGCAATTGGGAGAGATGTGTCCTTCCATTCCGCACGTGAAACATGTCCTTACTGCAGCCAGCGGTCTGTTATTTTGCTGAGGTTGTTGTGGTCTTCCTTGGAGCGGGGCAGCAGTGGAGTTCAAAGTCGGAAAATTTGAGGAAAAGTGCCCCGGTTGGCGACACTTGAAGCAAACATCCTTCCCTTTCAAGCATGGGGTTGTGCCATGGTTCTTTCCATAGTTTGCACACACAGTAGCCTTCTTTGTAATGATATCAGATGATTGCTCCCTCCACTTCCTTTTTCCACTATTGCTCAGATTAATATTATCATTGATTCTCTCTTCTTTCTTTACACTTACACCACCCAGGTTCTGATGGCTTCCCTTATCATCTCCCTTCCTCCTATCTCCCTTCTTATTTTCCCGATTGAAATCATATACTGTCTTGTTACTCCATTATGCAATTCTTGCTTTCTCCATAACTGCATTAAAGTTTCCTAGTTGAAAAATTGCTACCTGCCTCAAAATCCAAGGATTCAATCCTTGCTCAAATCTTCGGGCCTTTCTCTCTTCATTACTTACCTGGTGAGGAGCATACCTCATCAGTTCATTAAACTTTGCTTCATACTCGTCCACTGTCATGGACCCTTGCTTCAAATTTAGGAACCTTAGTTCCATCGCATTAGAGACACTAGGGGGGTAAAATTTCTCCCTAAACCTTTGGGTGAACAGTTCCCAGGTTATTACGGTGTTTGTGTCCCTTGTAACTTCTCTTTTTGTTAACTCCATCCTCTTGGCACCCTTCCACCAATGATTGGCTTCCTTTTTTAGCATAAAAGTCGCATACTTAGTTTTACAATCTTCTGGCACGTATACTAAGTCGAAAGCTTTTTCGATCTCTTCCAACCAATATTGTGCAACAGTAGGTCCTCCCTTTCCATCAAAAGTTGGTGGGTTGATGCTTGTGAACTCTCGGATACATAGCCCACGGGTAACAAACCTTGGGGCTGGAGGTGGTGGTGGCGCTGGCTGATTCACGGCTACAACTTCACGAATAATCTGAAGAAATTGAGCTAGCGGGTTGTCATTTGCATTCCCTGTAGCATTGTTGTTAGCAGAATCATTGTCATTAACAGGGGTCGGTGGTGGAACATGTGGGGTATTGCGATTCATTCCATCAACCTCCTCTGAGCTGTCATCCTCTACAACCACTTTGTTAGCATTACCAGCTTAGTTTTCTCTTTCTAAATTTTCCAAATTTTCAGACCTTGATAGGTTGTTATGGAGATTACTTCTCCCGGGTCTTCCTGGTCTCCTTCCTCTAACCATAATCTAGTATAATATACGCAAAGAGTTAAACATCCTTCACGAAACATTCCATTTTTATATGGCTCAAGAATTTATAACATAATAAGGTGAAGAGCATTAAGCAGCACATAACATTTAGATATGTCAAAATATCTATCATTCATGTACATAGAAGATTGTCATAAACATCGTTCCCTCGTATTCTTACAACAAGCCACACATAGGTCAAAATATATTTGAATACATCTAAGATAATCGTAACTATCCCTAGCAAAGTTCAAAATACACACAAAATAACCTTAGTCTAAATTTTACATTCACTTCTATAACTAATCCTCCTCATCTTCCGTGTCCAAAGATCCTTCGCGCTCCGCCTCCCTTTCCCAATGTCAAGATTGTATACATGTTTCCTCGATGCGACGCGCACAGTGGTTGCTTATTTGCTCCAAATGCATCACCGTGGGATTAACTGTTGCTACTGCTACCATCTGTGCATGCATCTCTAATGCCAGCCGATGGTACAGGCTCTGAGTCAACCAAAAAGAAGATTGTCATGTTAATGCTGTTGTGCGAAACATAGTAATAGTGGTAGCTTGTCGTCGAACTGTCATGGTACGAGCTGCCAATGATAGTGAACTTCTGCGTTGTAACTACGTACCATTTCTTCATGGGATGGCGCTGCTGCTTGTGGTGGGGACGGAACAGGCCTTGGAGTATCACATTTCATCCTAGGGGTATCTTGTGTCACAACATGATCGCGATCAGAACATTGGCGTATTGTGATTTTTCGTGTTGTGTGGCGAATGCGCGGCCCGTGGAGAACAGTAGAAAGTTTGGCCTCCTGTATTGGCTTCATGGTGAGGCTGGGGCCTTCATATACTGGTGATGGTGGATGTTCGTCCAATAGTGTAGAAGTGAACAGTGGAGACTCCACACTAGGCTCCTCTTCCTCTTCAGACGAAAAGTTATAAACTGGGAGATTTATTCTAGGAGAATGTGCGGGATCTAGAACGATCTCTGGCAATCTACATGAAACAATCCAAGTCAATAAGTATAAACTTCTTAATAAACAATGCATGCAGCAATACATCTATGAGGTGGTGCCTTCATTTCAATCTTATCTTCCCTTAACAGTTTCTACCTTTAAGGTGTTCGACAACCTTACTGTCCAACATAAGTCTTAATCCTTGGCCCATTAACCTATCCTAGTACTTCAATTCTAGCATCAAATTCTTAAATTTCTCTACTGGAGTAATTCTGGGACATACCGCAGTACTCCCTACTCCTGGATGTGGCTTACGGGCAGTGCTTCCTTACGAATCACTTCTGGCCGTAACTGGGCTCTGATACCAACTGTGACGACCCCAAAATCCCTCACTGGACCAGGGCTTTATCAAGAGAAGGAAAAGATAACCACACATCCATTCATAGAATAATTACTGAAAGAAACGATAATAAAGAGTTATTACAACCCAAAATATTACATTGTAAGCGGAAGCTATTCTGTTTCTATACTATAATTCAAAACATCACTTCTCAGGTCGTCTTCCTTTCTTCCCTCCTTATTGGCATTACAAAGGCTGGCCAACCTTAGTAACCAATCATTTTTGCCTTTCCCTTGTCCGACGGCTCAACCTTTATATTCTGTCCTGCAAGGCATTAAAATTCAACAAGAATGAGCGATTTACGCCCAGCAAGTATATATATAATTTGGGAAAGCAAATCTGGAATGTTTCAAAAAAATTCAATTCTGCGAAGAGGCTTAGTGAATCAATACTAATGCCTCAGAAATCTTTAAGGAATCTTTAGGACTACTGATGATAAATAATTGTGTAATCCTTCTTAAAACAAAGCATATCTTCCTTGAAGTAAAAATATCCATCGGGGCTAAAACCGCTGGATCTGCTAACCATACGGTATACAGCTAGCCTAACTGTGCCCGCATGATCCCTCCTTGAGTGAACGTACGTAGTCACATAGAATTCCTCTAGGTCAGGTGAAGAACAAATCAGCACCTTTCCTTTTCTCTAGCCATCCATGTGGCATAGCCCATTTAAGGGACATAGGATTCTCAATGATTGCACAGATATAATATTAAAAAAAATAGCTAATATAACAAAGCTTCTTTATATCCCTGCATTTTCATTCATATCATGCTAGCAGAAATTAAAGCATAACATTATGATTCACAAAGAAAAATTAAATATCATAACTTTGTGTGCACGTCGGATCAATTGATCATGCACTTAACTGAAATAAGCATGAGAGTGATAATATACTTGTCTCGGTCCTTTGCAACAAAGATTCAAATTCAACTTACTGGTGGGTGGAACATTCTGTAAATTATGCAAGTAATATTTTAATACTTTAATAAGAATTTATGAAAGAAAATATGTATGTGATGTTCTTAAACTTTTACTGTTTTAAAGAATAACATCCTAAAATAATTTTAAGAAAATAATGTTTTATAGTCTTGATAACAGACTATGCATCAGGGAATAATTTCATCATTAACAAACTCGTCAGGGACTGATATCCTTAGCCATCAGAGACTAGGAATTTCCTCTATCGGAGACTAAGAAATCTCCTTCATCAAAGACTGCAGAATTTCCTTCATCAGAGACTACGGATGACGTCATCAAGGACTGAACATAGCCCATCGGAAACTAAGGAATGACGTCACCAGGGACTAACAACTCATCTGGGATTGTTGACGTCATCTTAATTCTATCGGAGACGAAGAGTGATGTCATCGGAGATTAACTTCTCATCAGAGACTGATGACGTTATCAGGGAGTAAACTTTAGCCTATCGGGGACTAAAGATGACATCATCCGAGAGTAAGTAACCCGTCGGGGACTAATGACGTCATCGAGGACAAAACTTTAGCCTGTTGGGGACTAAGGGTGACGTCATCCGAGAGTAAGTAACCCGTCGGAGACTAATGATGTCATCGGGGACTAAACTTTAGCCTGTCGGGGACTAAGGCTGACGTCATCCGAGAGTAAATAACCCGTCGGAGACTAATGACGTCATCGGGGACTAAACTTTAGCCTGTTGGGGACTAAGGCTGACGTCATCCGAGAATAAGTAACTCGTCGGAGACTAATGACGTTATCAGGGACTAAACTTTAGCCTATCGGGGACTAAAGCTCACGTCATTAACAGAATATCTCATCAGAGACTAAGAATATCTCGTCAGAGACTAACAATATCTCATCAGAGATTAACAGCATCTCATTAGAGATTAACAACATCTCATTAGAGATTAACATCATCTCATTAGAGATTAACAACATCTCATTAGAGATTAACATCAGAGCTTGCTTTTGCTACGATGGAAGACCTATCATGCTCAAACTCAGCTTATGATGTCTTATGAAGATGCAAAAGAATAAGAACTTAGCATAAAACTTTGATGCTATGCACGAAAGAAACTGAGTAGGGTTCCAGGTTCTTACCTCTTTGTTTTTAAGGGTGAAATCAAAGCTGGTCTGAAAATAATTTTCCGAAAGAAGAACTTGGAAATTTATGGAGATGATAAGTTTAAATGGAACTCTGAAAAGAGAAATTTTGGCAAAGGAATTAAAATTTCATCTCGAATGAGGTATTTATAGAGTTCAAGAGCAGTGAACTAAGGTTACACATTAGAATAAAACGATTGGTTAATTTGGACGGTAAAACGGTTGTTCATCATGACTTCTTGACAGCAAACAGCTGCTGTCCTACATGCATGAAGACTCAGCCACCTAAACAGTTGCTAATCAAACACGTAATCACCAATGTTACGTAACCCTCTCCTCTTCCTCCATGCTGTTCGATATAATCTTATATGGGATTTGCTAATCTCCTTTTTGATACCTTTTTAAGGAACTTAACCTCACTATCATGGATATCACATCATCAAAAAAAATTTCATTGTAGATATGAATTTATCATTCACATTTAAAAGGCTAACTCCATGCAAAAAAATATAATAACACAAAATAAAATTATTTCTTACCATAAAATACATTTAAAATTTTCGATTTCTCACATCGACCATACAATGTTTCAAATGGTGCCATGCCGATGCTGACATGATAACTATTATTGTATGCAAATTCAATCAGTGGAAGATGGTTGTCCCAATGTCCCTTGAAATCGAGAATGCAAGCTCGTAGCATATCTTCTAGTGTCTGAATCGTGCGTTCAGATTGACTATCTATCTGTGGGTGATAGGTCGTGCTCATATCTAGTCTTGTTCCAAGACATTCTTGGAAGCTCTTCTAAAATCTTGAGGTAAACCTCGGATCTCGATCAGAGACGATGGAGACTAGCACTCCATGTCTACTCACAATTTCCTTAACATATAACTTCACCATTTGATCCATTTTGTATGTATACTTGATGGCCAAAAAGTGTGTCGATTTCGTCAATCTGTCAACTATGACCCAAATGGCATTCAATCCTCCGGGAGTGGTTGGTAATCCAACTACGAAGTCCATTGTGATAAACTCCCACTTCCACTCAGGAATTTCTAATTGTTGAAGCAGTCCACTTGGTTTTTGATGTTCTGCTTTAACCCTTTCACATGTTAAGCATCTACTCACCCAATCAGCTATTTCTCTCTTCATGTTGGGCCATCAAAAGTTTTGTTTTAAGTCTTGGTACATCTTTGTGCTTTCGGGATGAATGGAGAACTTTGAGTTGTGGGTTTCGTGTAAAAGTTCTTGCCTCAATTCAGTCTTCGCAGGAATCCACACTCGACCTTCATATTTCAACAATCCATCATTGTGCATGTGACACTTGCCTTTCTCTCCCTTAATCAACTTGTCCTTTTCCTCACAATGCTCTTCTTGTGCTATTTTAATGAGGTCGTGCAATTGAGGCCGAGCTCGAATTTCTTCTTCCATATCTATCCTCTAGGCGGTGGTAAGGGTATGAAGCTATAGGCATTTGAATTCTTTTCTGACATCTTCTTGGATGGTCATCATATTCAGTCTTTCAAGATGGCTGAGCGCGTCTATAACCACATTCGCCTTTCCGGGATGATAGTTGATAGAACAATCATAGTCCTGAATCAATTCTAACCAACGCCTTTGTCGCATGTTGAGCTCTTTTTGCGTAAATATATACTTTAAACTTTTGTGGTCAGTATATATCTCGCACTTCTCATCGTAAAGGTATTGCCTCCAAATCTTCAACGCAAAAACGATAGCTACCAATTCTATGTCGTGCGTAGGGTATCGTTTCTCGCAATCTTTTAGCTGTCTTGAGGCATACGCAATCACCTTGCTATGCTGCATCAAAATTGCTCCAAGTCTTTGTTTTGACGCATCACTATAAATAATGAATTCACCCTTGTCATCCGGTAGTGTTAGAACAGGAGCTATAGTCAACCTCGTCTACAATTCCTGAAAACTCTTCTCACAATCAGGAGTCCAAACAAATTTTGAAATCTTTCTTGTCAAATTTGTCAAAGGCACAACTAATTTCGAGAAGTCTTTAACAAACCTCCTGTAGTAGCCTGCCAAACCTAAGAAACTCCTTACTTCAGTTGGGTTTGTTGGCCAAGGCCACTTCGTGATTGCTTCTATCTTATTGGGGTCCACTGCAACACCAGTTTCATTGATCACATGACCAAGAAACTTTACTTCCTTCAGCCAAAATTCACATTTGGAAAATTTGGCGAATAACTGCTCTTTTCTTAGAACTTCCAGCGTTATCCTTAGGTGCTCCTCATGCTCTTTTGTCGTCTTTAAATAGATAAGAATATCATCAATGAAAATGATAATGAACTTATCCAAGAATGGTTTGAAGACACGATTCATCAAATCCATGAAAGCTGTTGGTGCATTTGTTAGTCCAAATGGCATTACTAAGAACTCATAGTGACCATAGTGAGTTCAGAATGCCGTCTTTGGTATGTCCTCCTCTTTGATCTTCAATTGCTGGTACCCTGAGTAAAGATCTATTTTTGAGAAATATCTCCCTCCTTTAAGTTGATCAAAAAGATCGTCTATCCTCGGCAAGGGGTACCTATTCTTAATTGTGACCTTGTTCAACTCTCGATAATCAATGCAGAGTCTCATCGATCCATCTTTCTTTCGAACAAATAATACTGGTGCACCCTAGGGTGACACACTTGGCCTAATCAATCCTTGATCCAAGAGTTCTTGTAACTGCATCATCAGTTCCTTCAGTTCAGATGGTGCCATGCGGTACAGGACCTCGGAGATTGGGGCAGTACCGAGTATCAAGTTGATTTTGAAGTCCATTTCTCTATCCGGGGGTAGTCAAGACAACTCTTCTAGAAATACGTCTACAAACTCCCTTACCACAGGGACATTCTCAATCTTAATTTCATCCTTGTCGGTATCGTGTACATAAGCCAAGAAGGCTTCGCAACCCTTGCGAATCATCTTCCTTGTTTGAATCATGGTCAAGAATGGCAATGATTTTACCATCTTGGTGCCATGGAACCAAACCTTCGCCCTC
The DNA here is from genome assembly GCA_014636745.2 of Centella asiatica. Taxonomy (NCBI): domain Eukaryota; kingdom Viridiplantae; phylum Streptophyta; class Magnoliopsida; order Apiales; family Apiaceae; genus Centella; species Centella asiatica. The sequence continues at coordinate 22,730,717 of CM025788.1, forward strand.
TGAGGAGATCACAGGATTAATTTCTTCTTCTTATAGTCAATATTGGCCTGATATTTGAACAACCAATCCATTCCCAATATTACGTCGAATTCTCCCAAACGAAAAGGGATAAGATCAGCAAGAAATTCGTGTTGATCTATCTTCAAGGTGTAGTTAGGTAAACGTGAGAAATGCTTACCACCTCACGATTGACAACTAGTACTTCTAAGGGCTTAGGTAGAAGTTCAGGCCGAGCTAGCATATTCCTAGCTAACCGGTTTGATAGGAAACTTCGAGTAGCACCCGAATCAAACAATACATGAGCAGGTAAGGAGTTCACTAATAGTGTACTTGTCACAACATCATCAGAAGCCACAACATCTTGCATGGTCATGTTGTAAGTCCTTGCTTGTGGTCGCATCGATACAGTGTTGGCTCCCGTCAGCATTGGTTTGCCACCTTTCTTTTGAGGGCAATTTGGAGAGATGTGCCCTTCCATTCCGCACGTGTAACATATCTTTACCGTGGCAAGTGGTCTGTTATTTTGCTGAGGTTGTTGTGGTCTTCCTTGGGGCTGGGCAGTGACGGGGTTCAATGTTGGACAATTTGAGGAGAAGTGCCCCGGTTGGCGACACTTGAAGCAAACATCCTTCCCTCTCAAGCATGGGGTTGTGCCATGGTTCTTCCCGCAATTTGCACACACAGTAGCCTTCCTTGCAATGCGATCAGATGATTGCTCCCTCCACTTCCTCTTTCCACTGTTGCGCAGACTAATATTGTTGTTGCTCCTCTCTTCCTTCTTTATACCACCAAGGTTCTGATGGTTTCCTTTATCGTTTCCCTTCCTCCTATCTCCCTTCTTGTTCTCCCGATTGAACTCGTGTACTGTCTTGTTGCTCCACTCTGCGATTCTTGCTTTTTCCACAACTGCATCAAAAGTTTCTAGCTGGAAAATTGCTACCTGCCTCAAATCTTCGGGCTTTTCTCCTTTCATCACTCACCTGGTGAGGAGCGTACCTCATCAGTTCATTAAACTTTGCCTCGTATTCGTCTATTGTCATGGACCCTTGCTTCAGATTTAGGAACCTCAGTTCCATTGCATTGGAGACACTAGGGGGGTAAAATTTCTCCCTGAACTTCTGGGTAAACTGCTCCCAGGTTATCACAGTGTTGGTGTTCCTTGTAGCTTCCCTTTTTGCTAGTTCCATCCTCTTGGCACCTTTGCACTAGTGGTTGGCTTCCTTTTTCAGCATGAAAGCCGCGTACTTAGTCTTGCAATCCTTTGGTACATCCTCTAAGTCAAAGACTTTCTCAATCTCCTCCAACCAATACTGTGCTACAGTGGGTCCTTCCTTTCTGTCAAAGGTCGGCGAGTTGATGCCAGTAAACTCTTGGATACCTAGCCCACCAACAGCAGGTCTTAGTGGTTGAGGTGGTGGTGGACCTGGTTGATTCGCGGCCACAACCTCATGAATGACCTGTAGGAATTGAGCTAGTGGGTTGTCAACTGCATTCCCAGTAGCATTGTTGTTGGCAGAATTATAGTCATTGACAGGGGGTGGTGGTGGAACATGTGGGGGAATTCGGTTCATCCCTTCCACCTCCTCATAGCTGTCGTCCTTGACGACAACTTCGTCAGCATTTTCAGCTTGATTTTCTCTTTTCACACGTGCCGAATTTTCAAGCCTTAGCTTATCATTATGGAGGTTTCTTCTCCCGGGTCTTCCTGGTCTCCTGCCTCCGGCCATAATCTAATATAATACATATAAAGAGTTAAACATCCTTTACGAAGCATTCCATTCTTTATGTGGCTCAAGAAATTTATAACCCAATAAGGTGAAGAGCATTAAGCAAAACATGAGCATTTAGATATATCAAAATAATCATCATCCATGTACATAGGAGGCTGTGATAGACATCGTCCTCTAACATTCCTAAAGCAAGCTAGACATAAGCCAAAAATACATTAACTAGGCGAATGCATCTGAGATAGTCGCAACTACCTAAACAGAGTTCAAAAACAAACACAAAATAACCTCTGCCTGAATCCTCACATCAGTCTCCTATAACTAATCCTCCTCGCCCTCCGTGTCCAGTGATCCTTCATGATCCGCCTCTCATTCCCAATGTCGAGACTGTATACATGTCTCCCCAATATGGCGCGCGCAGTAGGTGCTTATCTACTCCAAACACGTCATCGTTGGATTAGTCATTGATGCTGCGATCATCTGCGTGTGCATCTCTAACGCCAATCGGTGATACAGGCTCTGAGTCAACCAAAAGGAGGCTTGCCATGTTGACGTGGCTGCGCAAAGCCTAGAAATAGTGGCAGCTTGTCGTCGAACAGTCATAGTGCAAGCTGCCAGACGATGGTGGACTTCTGCATCATAATTACATACCATTTCGTCATGGGATGGCGTTGCTGCCTGTGGTGGGGACGAGGTAGGTCTCGGAGTATCACATTTCATCTGAGAGACAACTTGTGTCATAACATGGTCGTGGCCAGAACGATGGCGTATCGTGCTTTTCCATGCTGTGTGGCGAATACACAGCCCGCGATGGATAGTAGAAGGTCTGGCCTCCTGTGTCGGCTTTGTAGCGAGGCTGGGGCCCTCGTGTACTGGCGATGGTGGGTTTCCATCCAGTGATGCAGGGGTGAACAACGGAGACTCCACGCTAGGCTCCTCTTCCTCTTCGAATGAAAAGTCATAGACTGGAATGTCTACTCTAAGAAGACGTGCAGGGGATCTTAAACGATCTCTGGTCATCTACATAAAACATCTAAGTCAGTAAATCTGAACTTTTCAATAAACAATGCATGCAGCAATATGTCTATGAGGTGGTGCCTTCGTTGTAGTCTTATCCTTCCTTAGCAGTTTCTACCCTTAAGGTGTTCAACAAGCTTTGTTTCCAACATAAGCCTTAATCCTAAACCCATTAACCTATCCTATTACTTCAATTCTAGCGTCAAATCCTTAAATTCCTCTACTTGAGCAATTCTGGGACATACCGCAGTATTCCCTACTCCTGGTTGTAGTTTACGGGTAGTGTTTCTTTCAAGTCACCTCTGGTTGTAACTGGATGCTCTGATACCAACTGTAATGACCTCAAAATCCTTAACTAGACCAGGGCTTCGTCAAAAGAAGAAAAGATAACTTCACATCCATTCATAGCATAAATATTAATACAAGGAATTAGTAAAGAGTTATTACAACCCAAAACATTACATTCTTAGCGGAAGCTATTCTATCTCTATATAATAATACAAAACATCACTCTTTAAAACATCTTCCTTTCTTCCTTCCTTATCGGCACTCAAAAGGGTTTGCCAAACTCAGTAGTCAATCATCTTTGCCTTCCCCTTGTCAGAGGGTTCAGCCTTTATACCTTGCCCTGCAAAACATTAAAATTCAACAAAAATGAGCGATTTACGCCCAACAAGTATATAACAATTTGGGGAAACAAAACTGGAATGTTACTAGAGATTCAATTCTGTTGAGAGGCTTAGTGGAACAATACTAATGCCTCCAAATTCTTTGAAGAATCTTTAGGATCACTGATGTTAAACAATGTGTAATCCTCCTTGAAGAAAAGCAGGTATTCACATGTGTACAACCTTCTCAAAATATCCATTGGGGGCTAAACCCGTTGGATTTGTTAACCATATGGTACAAAGCTGGCCTACCTGTGATCGCATGATCCTTCCTTGTGTGAACGTACGTAGTCACTTAAAATTTCCTTTAAGTCAGGTGAAGAACAAATCAGCACCTTTCCTTTCCTCTAGCCATCCATGTGGCATAACCCATTTAAGGGACATATCATTCTCATTTGTTGAACAGATATAAAATTGAAAAATAACTGATAAATCAAAGCTCCGTTATATCCATGCATTTTCATTCATATCATGCTAGCGGAAATTAAAGCATAACATTCTAATTCACAAGAAAATTTAAACATAAAAGTTATAACCTTGTACGCATGTCGAATCAATTGATCACGTGCTTAACTGAAATAAGAATAAGAGTGAGAATATACTTGCCTCGGTCCCTTGGTACACAATCAAATTCAATTTACTCGTGAGTGAAAAATTCTGTAAAATATGCATATCATAAGAAAAATTTAATACCTTGGTTAAATAATATTGGAGAAAAAATGCATATGTGATGTCCTTAAACTTTTAATGTTTCAAATCTGACAAAAGAACTGTTAAGGTTAAAGGAATAACATCCCAAATAATTTAAGGAAAATAATGTTTTATAGCTTTTGAAGACAAGTTGCACATCAAGGAAAATCTTCCACGTCAGGGAATCCTTTGTCATCAAGGGATAACTAGTCGTCAGGGGGATGACTGGACATCAGTGGGTAAACTACCCATCAGGGGATGTCTCTCGACCATCAGGGTATCATTCACTCATCAGGGGATAGTCATCAGGGGATGACTTACCCATCAGGGGATAATTTGTTCACCGCCAAACACGTCGGGTGATAACTTTGAGTACCGCCGAACTCTCTTGGCTGTTAGGGGATGATTTGTTCATCGCCAAACTTAGTAAGTCATCACTGAACTCCATCAGTGGATAATCTATTCAGTGCCAAACTCCTCGGAGAAAAATAGTTCAGCGCCAAACTCAGTTGGCTATCGCCAAACTCCTCGGGGACTAATATCTTTAGGCATTAGAGACTAACATATTTTGGCCATCAGAGACTACGAATGACGTCATCAAGGACTAAACTTAGCCTGTCGGAGACTAAGGATGACATCATCAGAGACTAATTTAAACTTCCTTCGTTAGAGACTAAGATTATCTCGTCGGAGACTAACATTAACTCATCAGAGACTAGAATTATCTCGTCAGAGACTAACATCTATCTTATCAGAGACTAAAGTATCTCATTAGAGACTAACATAGAGCTTGTCTTTGCTTTGATGGAATACCTAACATGAACAAACTCAACCTAGGATGCCTCATAAACATGAAAATGCAGAAGAACATAGTCCTTTAAAGTTTTATTCCTTCTTGAAAACTTAGCATACATGGTTGATAAATCTTTGATGCTATGTACGAAAGAAACTGAGTAGAGTACCAGGTTCTTACCTCTTCCTCTTTAAGGGAGAAAATTAAAGCTTGTCTGAAAATAATTTTTCGAGAGATAGACTTGGAAATTTATGAAGATGATACGTGAAAGAGGGGTTCTAGGAGAGAAATTTTAGAAAGGAGTTTAAAATTCATTTCAAATAAAGTATTTATAATAGGCTGAGATTATGCTTTGATATAAAATGATTGGTTAGTTAAGACGGTAAGACAACTGCTCAATGTAATATTTCAATAGCTGGAACATACAAAGCAATTAGTGTCTTACATGCATTTGACCTTAATTAACCATTGCCACCCAACCCACGTAATAATCAAACACGTAATCCACTGATCTTACGTAACCCTCTCCTCCTCTTCCAAGCTGATTAATCATAACCCTATACAAGGTTTGATATCCTTATTTTTATATCCTTTTAAGGAAGTTATCTTCAATAAAATGAACCTCTTATTGTCATCAAAATTCTCACTTAAGATATGGATTTACCAACTGTATATAAAATAAGAAATTAATTACAACATACACTAATTCATGTAACAAACTCATATAAAATTATCGGGTTCTCACATTTCGTGTTGTCTAAAGAACAATGTCTTGTCAATGATATCTTTTGTGAACTTGTTTTCCACCAGAAACTTAGACAATGTGTCGTACCAAGCTCTAGGATCTTGCTTCAGTCCATAAAGTGTCTTTTCTAATTTTAATACATGATTTGGGAATTTTATACTTTCAAACCCTGGAGGTTGTTGGACATACACCTCCTGTTCCAATTTCCCATTAAGAAAGGAACTTTTCATATCCATTTGATAAACTTTGAAGTTTGAATGTGTTGCATAGGCTAAGAAGATTCTTATAACCTCAAGTCTGGCTACTGGTGCAAAATTTTCATCAAAGTCAATCCCTTCCTTTTGAAGATAACCCTTTGCAACTAGTCTTGCTTTGTTTCTGATAACAATGTCAGCTTCATCCATCTTGTTTCTGAATACCCATTTGGTACCTATTATAATTCTATCTTTGAGTTTAGGTACCAACTTCCATACTTGATTTCTTTCAAACTGATTCAGCTCTTCTTGCATAGCCATTATCTAATTTTCATCTTGAATGGCTTCTTCAAACTTCTTTGGCTCTACTTGTGAAAGAAAACAAGCACATAGGCATTCATTAGATGTTACTTTTCTAGTCTGCACTTTCTTGTTTGGATCACCAATAATCAAATCTGTTGTGTGACTTCTAGACCATTTAGGATTAGAGATATATCTTGATGAGCTTGCTTGATTATCATCTCCTCCCCTTAAGTCTGTGCTCCTAGCTTTTGAGAAAACTCCCCCTGAGTTTATGCTTAAATCAGGGTTAAAGTTACCCCTGATGGTGTATGCCCTAATGGATGATCCCCTGATGGAGTATTGCCTGACCTGTTGTCCAGGATATTAACTCTATCTGTTGAAGGGGCTTCTATTGTGATTGGATTGACATCAGGGATGGTTATATTCTCCATCTGTCTGCACTCATCAACTTTATACTCTTGATAATCAGAATCATCTTCATTTTCAAATCTGAGTTCTTCATGAAAACCTAGGTCTTCAAGTTTAGAAATTTCTTGATCATCAAAAGCTACATTTATAGACTCCATCACTACTTGGAGTCTCTTGTTATAAACCCAAAAGACTTTAGATGTCAGGGAGTAACCTAGGAAAATTGCTTCATCAGCCTTTGAATCAAATTTTCCTAATTTCTCACCAAAGTTCCTTAAAACAAAGCATTTGCATCGAAAAACATGTAGGAACTTGATGCTTGGCTTTCTCCCTGTCATTAACTCATATGGAGTCCTGTTGTGAGCCTTGTTAATGAAAGATCTATTTTGAGTAAAGCAAACAGTGGAAATTGCATCAGCCCAAAAATAAGTAGGAATTATTGCCTCTGTTAGCATTGTCCTAGCAGCTTCTATCAGGGTTCTGTTCTTCCTTTCCACTACACCATTCTATTGAGGAGTCCTTGGAGCAGAAAATGTATGATTGCTGCCTTTCTCCGCACAAAATCCATCAACAGCTGCATTCTTGAATTCAGTTCCATTATCTGTCCTCAACATTCTAACCACTGACCCTGACTCAGTTTCCACTTTCTTTATATGATCAATGATTTGTTGGGGTACTTCTATATTAGAATTTTGAAACTTAACCCAGGTGTATCTAGTGTAGTCATCCACAATAACCATTGCAAATCTTTTCTTTGACATTGACATTATGTTGACGGGGCCAAAGAGATCCATATGAAGCAATTGAATTGGATCCTTGATCATTGTGGCTTCCTTGTTGATAAAAGATGATTTCCTTTGTTTCCCTTGTTAACAAGCTAAACATAATCCTTCTTGAATAAATTTCGTTTGAGGTAGTCCAGTTACCAACTTTCTCTTCACCAAATCATTGATAGCTTTGTAGTTCAGGTGAGAGAGCTTCTTATGCCACAATCTGCTTTCATCAGGGGTTTCCTTGCTGTAAAAGCATGATTCTCCACTTACTGAGTTGAAATCAGCAATATAGAGATCTCCTTTTCTTATTCCTGACAAAACCAGCTTCTCATCATCTTCATTTGAGATCAAGCACTGATCCCCTTTGAAAAAAATGATGTATCCTTTGTCACATAGTTGACTTATGCTTAACAAGTTGTGCATAAACCCATCAACTAGTGCTACATTTTCAAATGAGACATCTCCATTTGCTGCTTTGCCATTACCAAGAGTTAGTCCTTTACTGTTGTCACCAAAAGATATCACTAAACCAACCTTTTCCTGGAACTCAATAAGCAGGATTTTGTTTCCTATCATGTGTCTTGAGCAGCCGCTATCTAGAAACTAGATTTGACTGCTTTTGACTTTTCCCTGCACACAAAGAACATTTAATTTGTTTTTGGTACCCAAGTGGCTTTGGGTCCTCTAGGTTTAGTCACAGTTAATGGTAAAACAGCTTTTTCTTTATTTATGACTGTTGGTTTTGGCAAATTAAAGACTTTCTCCTTTTTAGGAGTTGCACCATACACGTCTGATTTAACAACAATTTTCTTATTTTTACCCTTAGGGGTGCATGCTTGAGCAGTTGGTAAATCATCAGTATATAATATTGTGCTAGAAAGAATCTGTGGTTTTCCTTTACACTGAAAAGATAAATGATTATTGCTACCACAATTCCAACACACTTTTCTAGGGGCTTCATGAATGGAGGTATAATTACTAGCCTTCTTTACACCTAACTTACCATTCCTATTCTGTTTATTTTCCCCTAACAGGCCTTTATCCCTTGATGGGCTACGATGGCCTGATGCACTCTTATCCCCTGATGACTGTGTATCCACTAATGCACAGTTTAGTTCTTTCTTAACTGGGGGTTTGAGTGTTTTGGCAAAAATAGGTTTCTTGCCTCTCCCACCACTTGTGGAAGCTTCACTCATTGGGAAAACATTCTCTTTTTCTAACTTTGTTACAGCCTTTACAAATTTGATAGGTTGTATTGGCCTTTTTCTAAAGCTAGCTGCATTTTCCACCTCAATAGGAGGTTGCTTCACTAGAGTCTCTGCATAGCCTAAACCAGACTTGGGATCAGATTTTTGACAGTTTAATTGATCATCAAGTTTTTTGCTAGACTCATTCCATTTCTTTATGACTTCCCTTTCTTGACTCAGCAGATTGGAGGTCCATTCCTCTCTTTTAACAGCACAATCAAGGAGATTTTTAGTCCTTGAGAATTCTTTTTTAAGACTCTTAAGTCTAGTGAGTTTAGATTCTAAAAGAGTGTTTCTTGCAGTTAAATGCTCATTTATTTTCTACACTCTCTCAGTCTCAGCTACAACACTCGTCAGGGTGTCATAAAGATCCTTTATCTCACAAGCCATTTCCTTAACAGTTTTAACACAATCATTTTTAGACATGTTAGAGGAAATTTCAAGACTTACTTGTGAGCTGCTACTGTCAGTAGATGAGGCCATCAGGGCTAGGTTGACATATTCTTCATTATCTTTTTTATCTGAGTCAGCCCAGTCCTTTCCCTCTGCAATGTAAGCTTTTCCCTTCTTGGAGGCATTTAGAAGGTCAAAGTATTTCTTCTTGTAATCCACTTCAGCTTCCTTTCCCCTGGATTCAACTTCCTTTGTGGCCTTGCGGCACTCATTTGCAAAATGGCCAATTTCATTGAATTTGTAGCACTTTATTCTCGATTTGTCAATTAAGTTTTTTGTGTTACTCGATTTCCTTGCAGCAAATCTTTTAGATCCCGAAGGCTTTTGAAATTTCAGTTTGGAAAACCTTTTTGCAAGAAAAGCCATGGTTTCATCCAGTTCTTCTAATTCTTCAGGAGTGTACTCATCCTCCTTCGAATTAGCTTCATTTTCCCCTTCCATTTCAGCATCCCCTGACTGCTGCTTCATTAAGACACTTGGTCTTGCTTCTTCTTTATCCTTCTTGGCAGCCATCAGGGCTATAAATTTAAGCTTTTTGGCATCCCCTAACATTTCAGATCTTTGTTGAACCTCTAGTTCATATGTCTTCACAGTACCATAAAGCCTGTCCAAGTCTAGAAGATTCATATCCTTGGATTCCCTGATGGTTGTCGTTTTAGGATCCCATGATATGGGAAGTGCTCTCATGAACTTTCTGTTCACATCTTTATTAGCATAAGCCTTCCCATATAATCTCAGGTCATTTACTAACCTGTTGAATCTGTCAAACATTTCAGTGAGTGTTTCACCATTTTTCATTGTGAACCACTCATACTGTTTTGTTAACAGCTGCAGTTTGTTTTCCCTCACTTCCTCGGTTCCATCACACAAGATCTGGATGGTATCCCATATGGATTTAGACGTTGTAAGATTCATGACGCTATTTAGCATATCATCGTCTAAACCATTGTATAGGATGCCTGCGAT